>BMAV01023146.1:0-139808 GCA_019973955.1 Trichonephila inaurata madagascariensis | reverse complement strand
TACCTCAATTTTTTATTATATGTTTTGGCGAGTTGAAACAATCAACCCTGGAATTTAGTAGAAATAAGCAACAAGAAATGTTACAAAATCAGTCAAACGAATTCAAGTGAAAAAAATTCGGTTAAAATGTTTAGAGAACGCGTCAAATACATCTTTTTGGTTCAATAATGATTTTATTCTAACAATTTATTTTTTCCCAGTTAACCTTAACGTTTAGTTTTTCCGTTTACTTTTGAGATAATCTGTCGGGTTTTTTTAAGACTTCCAAAATCACCAATTGATACCCTATATTTCTCTTAAATCAAATGTATACTTTTGGTTGGTTTCCTCGTTATTCTTCAAATTAAATAAATTTTCCTATTTTTTCATTTTTGATAGTAGTAATAATTCATAAGAAATAGTTTTAACGTTGATTCACACATATATTTTTTTCTCTCTAATGGGACAGCGTATTGGTATTTTATACCTTTGTAGACCTAGTTCATTCCTCAGGAGCTGGCATCACTTTTTATTTTGGCACCATATAGGCGATACCATTTGCCGCAAGTAATTTTGACACTCAGTTTCCTCCCCAGAGGGAAGCACCTGAGTTCTGACGATGCGAAATTTAACTTAGGAATTTAAGGGCACCCAAGCCAAATAGGCACTCCAAGGGATTTTTCACATGTCGATTTTCTGCATCATGAAAATCCACCGACTTGGGCCGGGGTCGAACCCACAACCTTGGGTGCAGAAGGGCAGCGACAAACCAATTACACCACCCAGTCGGCTAATTCATATATTAATAGTTTAATTTTTCATTGCTGAGCATTGAAAAGAGGGTGAAAAGGAGCAAGTCAAATCATAAGAATTAAAACAAGTAAAGATTAAGTTCTGGCACAAAAAGTAATACTAGATTCGTTTTGAAGTAAAAATTAGAGCCTCGTTTCCCAAATAACATTTCTGAAACTCTTGGGTTTTAAACATTTTACAACACATTTTTCCTCATATCTGTTCGGTGTTTTGCACCACTGTTTACCTATAACTGAAATAAAAACAGTTTTCGAAAGTAGAAAATCAAAAATTTATATTTTGTGGCAAAATAATGGAGACTTCCTAGATCACATGTATGCTATTTTCTAAAAAATAAATAAATAAATAATCATGGACAATTCGGAAGAATAAAACAAACTAAAAAATGTCTAGGATTTTTAGAAATTTAATTTCATTCATTTGCCATCATCTCACAATGTGTACTAAAGTATTCCTACATGAATGGGAAATTTGAACTATTTTTACATTTTTTTAAAAACTGTTCAGAACTATTTTCAGTCTTAAATATTTTTAGTCGGGAAAGCTGGAGTTGTTTTTCTTATTTTGAAATCAATTAACCGAGACTTCTTATAGATATCATTTCAAATTTTTCTCCATATAAATAAATAAATAAATAAAAAATTTAGCATTTTAGTCAAAATTGTTCAAGTGCCCCAGGTTCCTTTTACAGCTTCTCCCCTCCTCCGATGTAGGAAGAGAAACACCAGCTTTAAAAAATGTTTTAAAATTACAGAAGATTTTTTAATCTTATAATATAATTGTAGATCGAAAATTGTTATAAAAATTAATATTTGAATTTCAAAAATCGATATTTAAATGTTATATATGTAACTCATCAACTTTAATATTTATTAAAAATTTGGTCCCACTCTATAAGATCCGATACTAGTAATATTATAATGAAGATAATTAATTAAATTAAGAAAAAGCAGATGTTTATTTACAGTTTATTTATTAAAGTTTTCTATCATTTATTATTAAAATGTCTTTAGTAATAGAGAGGGAAGCTCGGAATTTTTTTAATGAGACAATTGCCATAAAAAAGCTTTATTCTGCTCCATTGCCAATAAATTCAAAATTAATTTGAAAATAAATTTTTAAAAGAATTATTAATCACTCATTTATTTTGTCCTAAATGAAGTATGTAGAACACAGAACAATATCACATATTTTTTAATGAGGGTTTATTTTTTCAAAACAGTAACAAAAAAAAATATTTTCTTAGGCTTGAAATAAATATTTACGATAATAGGCAGAATAGCTTTATTGCTGAAAATTGTTTATAATAATATTGTAGAGCTTAATAAATTTCAAAATAAAATTGGAAATCATATTTCAACAGAGAGGAAGTGTCATTGTATATACTTTGCAATTCCTTTTATTTAATGAGTTGTTTAATTGATATGACTAAGTGAATTTTTTTCACTTCTTCGAAAAGGATAAGCTATAAAGAGCTGAGTTAAATCATAATCTAAAAAACATATTAATTAAAACTTCGAAATTTTTACTTTTTTCGAGCAGCACAAAACAAACTGGCATGGAAATAGTTTTCTAAACTGTTAAAGTAATGACTAATAATTTCTTTTTTGGTAGGAAATTAATATTATTTACTTATGGATTTTCTTTTTTAAAAATAAAACAATATCTAAAAACAAATTGGTTTAAACATTTTTTCCTTAAAGAAAAGAAACAAAATTTTGCAAAGAAATTTTTTAAACCTGTTAATAAACTTTTTTATTGAGTTTGAGTTTGATCAAATAATTTGAAATCTCTAAACAGGAGATATATCACTATTAACTATTTATAAATTTAAAAAAATGCAAAAATAATTAAATGTGAAATAAAATAAAGTTTTAAACATGGTTTTTAGATGTAATTCAATATAATTAAATATCTCACAAAACATTAGCCCGTGTTTAGGATATTGTTTTTAAAAAGAGAAATAAACCTCGAAGTTTTTTTGCACCGAAGCGAAGTTTTGTACGGAAATTGTCGCAAAACTATCCTTTCAGACATTTGTATTGATGCTTCGAAATTACGAGATACGTTTTAATGTCACACAGTAGCGCACACAGGAATTTTTCAAGGGGGCCGGGGTTCTAAAGTTCACCATTCTTGTATCATGCTCCTTTAAATTTAGTCGATTTTCAGGAACAAAACACAGTAAAAAACTAATTGAATAAATAATTAGCATTAATTAATAAAATTAATCATTAATAATAGATACCTAATTAAATTTTTCGTAATATATACTTAGAATTATAATCAATCGGAAAAAATCAAGGGCTTTGGAGGAGGGAGTCCTGACCCCCAGGACCCTGTCTCTTGTGTGGGCCACTGATGTCACATCATGTTGCTGTTATGCGACTTTAAGCAAAAACTTGATTCAAGAAATTATAATTCTTATTCCAAGTATAAGACAACACTTAACATAACGTTGAAGAAATATGGAGATAGTTCAGTTAGTATAATGGTTTTTATGATCTTGACTGCTCCATAATCTTCGAAATACGGGTTCATATTAGGAGTTTTTAAAAATTCATAATATTGAGTGAGTGAGGGTTTATTAACGTCGCTTTAATCAAATCCTCTGCACAAAGTTCTACAGATTTCTTAATGTATTGTACTTTGTGAAGTTCCATGGCTAGCTATTGGAAGTAGGTGTGTTACGGAATTTTTCATTTAATAAATTCTGTGAAATAATGACCTGAATCTACACTTCTACCAGTCAAATTTGTAAAAGTGTAATAAAAAAAGATGCAAATTTTCGTTAATATGCAGAAGAAATTCTTTAAATAGTATAAAAAGCTATAAAATATGTTGGTTATTTTAAATAAAATAATTTCAAATTTTTCGACCGAATTATTCATTTACTTTAATGTTTTTATGGCTTATCTTCTGTATCACACATTTAAGATATCCGACTACGTTCGGAACCGTGATTTTGCAAAAGCGTATAAATGGATAATACTTATGATATTTAGTGTCACTTAGTTTAGAAAACGTATATAAAATTGTTTTAAGAATATTATTACAATAAAAAATTATTTAAGTAAAATATTTCGACAAAAAAATGAACATAGAAAGACCCATTTTCAAAACATTATCTTTTTATGAAAAATGCTTCTATTATAATAATATTTTGCCTGCTTATAGCTTAAACCTCTGTACAGAGGCTCAACTAGAATTTTTGAAACATATAAGAAGTGGATTTATACATATTTTATTGCAATAGAGGAGAGAAATTTTAAGAAGATAACGCCGATAATTATTTCAATTGGCGGTAACTCTGAAAATAATGTGAATTTTTCAAAACTTCTAATTGAGACTCTCTGGAGAAGTCTTTACTTTATCTAAGCAAAATATTATTATTATAGAAGCATATTTTATAAAAGAAGAACATTTTGAAAAAAAGGTTATTCTAAGTTAATTTTTGACAAAATATTGTATTTAAATATTTTTTTGTCATAATGTCCTTAAAATAATTGTATACATGTATTTTAATCTTAGTGACACTAAATATCATAAAATTATCCATTTATACGTTTTTTTAAAATCACGGTTCCGAACGCAGTCGCATACCTTAATGTAATAATAGTACTTATAGTATTTTGCATGCGGTTGAAAAAAAAAGAATTGACATCCTCATATACCTTTTGAATTTTATACTTTTAAAAGGGCAATATTAAAACTTCAATTCTTAACCCTTCTCAATAATGCAATTGTATGACTTTAATTCAAGTTAATAACGTATTTCGGAAATATTGTGCATAATTCACTAAACTTAGACAAATTCACATTTAATAAATATACGGAAAAAAAGGATTTATAATTTTTTTGATATAAAATTAACTGTTGAAAATAATCTGCTTTATTCCATTATTATTTAAAACATAAATAAAATTATATAATAAAAAATTGCCACGCGATTATGTTCTTCATGTGATAATAATAAATAAGAAACAATATCGATCAAGAAAAAAATAGGCTCAGGAATTTTAAATTGGGTTTTCTTTTCATTAGATCTGTTTAACAAAAATGAGTTTTTATAATGTCCGATAGATTAAGTGCTTTCGAGGTAGCCTAGTGGTCATGGATGCGGAATCGTGTTCGGTATATGTCATGAGTTTGAGTCCTTGGGCCACTGAAGACCCACCGTATAGTGGGGATGATGCTCATTAAATTTATCGAGGCTTAAAGTCCTCCCGTTAGCGTGATGTGAAAGTTCAGAAAAGAAGGTGCCAGCCAAGGTTTCCGATTTCTGGGTATTTTTACTTTCCCGCTATTTTCCAGGAAAGTAACAGCCATTCCGGAATGCATCAAAGTTTTATAAAATCTAATAACGGGTTATTTTTAATTGGTACTAATAATTATTTAAAATAAGGATACACATAAATTCCAAAAATCCTCATTTACATATCGAGTTAAAAAGTACACACAAAAAAATACTTTAATTATTCATTTTAAAGAGTATGATTTTAGAAAACCTAAGCAATCTATGCTTTTACGACTCAGCCTAGTTTTAGATTTGTTATGAGAACTCGACAGCAGAAAATGCTCTCCCAGATTTACCTGATGTTGGAAGCATTTTCATTCAAATCTTCACATAGTTTCATAATATTTGATGATCAGGTTTAAGTTGAGTAAAATAACTGTATTTCTCGTTCCACTGTCTTGTCGAAGCTAGAATTCTTTCTAGTTGAAACTAATGGGACTTTTGTCTTGGAATTAATCGCATTTCTAATTTTTCGTTCCTCATTAAAGATTTTTTCCAGTTTCCACGCTCTCTTCTTATTGTGAAGATTTGGAGAGTGATTCCTCTTCCTCACAAAAAGCTTTGTCACTATCATTGTAGCTACTCTAATCAAAATGTTTTTTTCGGTAAATGGGAAATAACAGTAGTAACTGCAGTAGCTACATACTTCCTCCCAAAATTTAGATATCTTATTATTCCAACTATTATGTAAACTAACATTTCGTCTCTCACTAATTGTTTGGACGGGAGAACATTTCATATTTTTAGCAAGTTCTCTTTATTCAATTCTCCAAAAAGGAAAGTAAATACTTCTTTGGCAATTAGATAAGTCGCGTTTGGACAGCATAATTTTACATGCGAAATTTTCTGGTATCAAGCCTATTACAATTGAAGACAGTTTTAAGTACTTTATTAGCCTTATTTATCTTTAATATCAATTAATGCTTTTAAATTGTTATTTTTTTTAAAAATTTTTTCGAGTGGTTAATTAAAGGGGGTGCCCTTTTTGGAACCAAGTATGATTTCCGGCAGTGACGCATTCAAGGGATATAATCAATCAAAGGCTATGGAGGGGAGGTCTGAATCCGGGGCTTCCCCCCATAGCCGTTGATTTTTTTCAATTTATTATAATCCTATGTATATAGTGAGCAAAATTTAATAATGTAATTGTTTTTAATAATTAATTTTTTTCAATCTAATTTTTTATCCAAATTTATTTTTTGTGTTTTTTTTTCCCGAAAAAACGTAAAATCAAAAAAAATATTAGGGCTGCCTATTTAAGCATGATACGAGAATGGTGGACTTTCGACCTGGACCCTCCCCCTTCCTTGAAAAATTCCTGTGTGAGCCACTGATTTCCGGGAATACAAAAAGTATGAAAATTTTACGATATCCTGGAAACCCAGGATCCCGTTTTACCGGGAAAGAAATTCTAGTCTCAACTCAGATGCTTTTGTCACTTGACCTTGGTTCGAAACTACGAAGTCTGCTTCCAATAGCGTTTGTGTTGTTCTATAATGCGAAGTAAACGAATCAGAAAAAGAAATGAAATTTAAGGTATTCAATTACTTGTGACAACCTTTTTTTTAAAAAAAAAAATGGAGATATGGAGATTTTTTGTGGTTTTTAGGTTTATTTAGTACATTTTAAGAAAAATTTTCAAAAATTAAGAAGAGAAAAAGAAATTACTATTAATTATTACTAAAATGGGAAAAAAGGGTAATAATTACATAAACGGAGCCCATTCTGTACAAAAAGTTTATGAACAAATTTTTAATTTTGAAATGTTGCTCTGGTATTCATTTTTGAAATGACCTTCTGGATAAGAGATAGTTTAATTTTTACAAAAACTAGAGCACTTTATCTTAATTATTATATGAAATTTGCTAAAAAAAACAGTGATTATATTCCCATAAGGGACTGTAAGTTTTGTAATAAAATAGTGATTGATAAATATCTGAAGGTTAAATTACTTCTACTATCATACAGAAGATACACAAAAAGTTTTAGTTAATTTTTCTCGAAACTTTTTGAGCAATCCCAGTCCCCGTTTGAGCATTTAAAAAAAACGCATTTCGAGTAAAAAGCATTTTAAAGTATGACATCTTGCTTAAAGTTGTGGCATCTGCTTTTACTAAAACCCTTGTAGTTTTTTTTCCCCTAATGAATAGAAAATCATAAATTTGGTATTTTTATAAAGCTAATAAGATGGTCTACAAAATAAAATCATAAAAAATTGTTTTTTTGGCAAAATTCACAATTTTAGGGTAGTCAGTTACCTTAAATCAAGAATCGACACACAATGTAATCACTCATTATTGAATAAATAAGAAATTGCAAGAGAAAACAGTGAAACACATTTGTCGTACTTAATGACATTTGCTTTTAAAATTCATAAATGAAAGCAAGCATTAAAACGAAATTATGACAAAAAAGTATGCAAAGTGGCGATTCCAAGAATGGGTTAACTGCAAAATTCATTCACGAGAGAGATAATGAAAGGTAGGAAGCCTTTTGTTAATAACTTCCGGATCAGAGTAAATCCATTGAGTTCGGATTAACTTCTCGTTTTTCTAGTTCGAGCCCACCTTTGAGTCCGAGTGCGAGAGGTACGGACGGGTGCCGAAAGGTCTTTAACGAAATTCTTCGTAAGTTGACTCCTTTGACAGGAAGCGGGCATAAAACTTAATAAACTGTAACCAAAATGTAGAGCATATTAAAAATGGTATAAAAGGGCTGTGTAAACATTCAGTTGTCATCAGTTGACAATTGTCTCTTTTGGATTACATCTGTTTGGATTTGTTGTGCCTTGTCGAAGAAATCATGAACAAATACCTGGTGAGAACTTTCATTCAAAATTTTCTTTTTCCCTTTTGAATTATTTTTCTCAAAATCATTTTAAATGTAAGAGTCATGGAAAAAGTATTTAAATTTGGATCTGCTTATAAACAACAAATGAGAGAAATGTTCTGACTTTTAAATCGAAATATTCTGATTTTTAATCTCTTTCTGTATAATTTTCTTGTGCTCATGAATATAGTTAAGAATTCCCTGTTTAGTTTTCCTAATACAATATTTTTGAAGTTTGACTTGAAAGAAATTTTATCTTAAATCTGGCTCTTCAGGACATTAATTTAAATTGGCCTTTAGATCTTTATCAATTTATTCCGACCATTTCTATAAATTCAGTGTAAATATTTGTAATCATTCATAAATTAAATTTTCTTCTTTTCCATTTTTCAGTAAGTCTAGTGTGATACATTTTAGTACACGAAAAATTATAATTTTTCAATAAAAAAATTATTTTAATACTTTTTCACAAAAATATTCTTTGTTATTTATTAGATTACTCTTTTTTTTCTCTTAAAAATTGGAAATCAAATATTTTCTATATATATTTGAAATAAACATAGTTTAGGATAATGAATTAAACACGGTTCATTAATTTTCAAAACTGTGCACTTTAAGTCAAAGTTAATTTGTATATGTTTTTAAATCTTTATTATTCATTAATATGTATGTTAATATTATAAATATTTCATGTAAAAGCAAAACTAAATCGAAACTTTGATAAATTTTGAACTTTTTTTAAAAATTTACATAAGTTTTATCATAAAATGTTTCACTAAATTGTAAAATTAAAAGTTAAAAAAAAATCAGGAATACTATAATCCCATTAAGGTTTCTATCCCATAATTGTAAAAGTTTCGAACCTATAATTTAAATAAAAGTTCGTAATGAATTACGTTAACGGTTTATTAACTTTTGTAATTAGGCACATTAAAAAATTAGCTTTCTTGACAATACATTTTTAAACTCTGGTCATTTATAAGAATGTGTAATGAGCCATAGAATTGCGGGAGATTTTATGTATCTAATTTACCTAATGTTCCTTTCCTTTTTTATTTCTCTTTGTTTGTAAACAGCTACAATAAAAAATTTCCAGTAGTTACCTACATGGAATTCTTCAATTGACAGTAATTTTATACATTATATACTTAAAGTGGTTAAGGTTAATTTTCATCTACGTTAAAGTAGAGGACTTTAATTCGAAAAGTTTTTGGATAGAACACTCTAAAATTAAAATCAGATTTTCTTACTAATCCGAAGAGACTTTTCTTATTATTTATTCCACTCTTTTTCTGTTTAAATTGATACTTTTTTTTTCTACTTTTATAAAGCGCGTTACACATTTTCTTCTCCTAAACCTCAATAATAAAAGAATTACAGACGGATGCATGCATCACAATATCATGAGCTTATCTGAAAATTGAAACCCTTTTCTATCTTATAATATAATTTCCAATTTGGCTTATACGCTTCGCAATAAGATGAAGATAACCTTACGCATTTGCACGAATGCTTTAAATGCAATTAAACTGCATCAATATAATATTAATAATGTGCTTTCTATAATTATAAATGCCGCATCTAATTAAAAAAATTTTAACTGTTAATTTTTTCCTCTTAAGATAAATTTCTTTTCCTTTTTCTGCTAATTTTTTTTTATTCAAATTTTCTGTTTTTTTTTGTAATCAATAGATTAAGATATCATTTTTAAGAAAAAAATATATATATACTTTAATTTTTAAATGAAATAAATTTGTTGCGTAACAGGCATCAAATAAAATTTAGCGACGCTTCATTCAAAAGAACGAACAATTATTCAGTTGTTTAAAAAAAATTTCCATTACTACTTTTTATTTAAGTTAAATATTATATTCGTTGTGTGTTTATTGTTACTCCCCCCAAAAAACACACACACACACAAACTACTGAACTCATTTTTCAATCAGCTTTTAACCCCATAAAATATATTCAACAGATTTAGCAAAAATTTCTCTCAGATATCCATTTCAAAAGCACAATATAAGCCTTTCATGTTTTTTCGCAGGAGCAATGAAAAGTGAAAAGTATTCTTATATACTACATGGGACATATTGCTGACAAGTTTACAATGCACAATTGTAAAATGTTGCTGTCTCCCCATCGCCCTAAAAATTCTTATAATGATATAATCTTATCTTAATATAACGTTATTTTTTAATAAAGATAAATTTTTTTTCATTTTTTCCCAATACGGTCCCCAAGAAAAATTTATTATGATGGAATATTAAAGCGTGTGAAAATTTGATCAATCTTGTACAAAGGTAAAAATAAAGATAAAATGAAACGAAAAAGAAAAAATTTTTAAACCCAAAAATTTTTTTAAAATAAACAAAATGGCTAATGAATTTTGTTGGTAAATTTTTTCTAAAATAAAAATTAAATGACTTTCCCAAAATTTGGGTTTTAATAAAAACCCCCAAAAAAACATAAAGAACTTTATTATGTAGTGAATAATAAACTGGTTACCATATCATTAGGGCTTTTAAAAATCTTAAGCCGAAAATAAATTGTAACAGCGAATTAAATTTAAAATTCTCAACCGCCCATTCGGGAAGGGGTTTTATATGGGTTCAAAAATATAATCCTTAAAATTTTGTTCGGGGGGTTTTTAACCCCATTTGTGTAAATTTTAATTTTTTGTTTCCAGTTCCTCACTTTCGCCATCGTCCTCATGGCTGCTCTTGTCACATCTGAAGAACTCAAAGGCAAAATTTTTTCCCATCCCCACTTTGGGGGGAAATGGCTCAAAGTATATGGGGCATAAACCTGGTTTATGAACATCATCATCATGGACCAAGGCCGAACTTATTTCCATATCCCCTAAATTGGGCCCCTGGTCTAATTGATATTTTTGAAAATTTAAACCCGGTTTTAAAAAAAGGTGGTTGTTTCTTTCCCACACATTATTTTTAAAATTTCATAGGTTTTTGCAATTTGTGTATTTTTTTAAGGGAAAATTCCCCAACTTTTTGGGTTATATTACTTTAATCTCTTATTTAGAGATAAAAATATTTTATTAATTTAAAAACTTTTTTTTGGATTTTTTTAAACCTTTAAAGTTTTTTGTGGGTTTTCCAGACTTTTTTCGAATAGTTATTTATATTGAATAAATTTTTGTTTTACTGTAAAAATTAACCCCTTTGAACCTTTAAAAATTATTTTGTTATAAAAAAGACATTTCTCAACTTGTGTCTCATTATAGGGATTTAAAATTTTAAAATTAATATAAAGTTTCGGTTTACTTTTTTTAAAAACATAAAATTATTAAAGAGTTTTTTGAAAAAATCTTTTTTTTTAAAAAAAAAGGAAATTTGGGTTTTTTTTGTTTAAAATAATTAAATGTAACTTATATATAAATTCAATAATCTCAAGCTTTTAACGTAAAGTTTTTATAATTAATTTTATGAATTTCGAATAATTGTAATGCAGCTTAGTGTTACTAAAGTCATTCTTTCAATATATTTTTCTCTAAATAGTTTTAATCTATGAAAAGAAATTTCTGCATTATTTCTTGTTTTTGTTACAGCTTTTGTTACTACTCTGGAACATTTGCTGTGGAGCTAGAAGTGAAGAAACAACTGGAGATCAGTTCATATTGTAAAATGCTTTTTCATTGTTTACTGAATTCAGTTAAGTCGGAGAAAAAGTCAATAAAATGTGATGATTTTTTTTTAAAAAATATTTAATTTTTCCTTTTTATCTATAAACCACCCAAAATTTCATAAAAAAAAAATTTAAAAATTTTTCCCCAGGCAAAAAACCCCTTTTTTAGGGGGAAAAGACAATTTTTAAATATTTAAAGAACATTTTTAAAATCAAAACAAAGATTTTTGATCTTTTGAAAAAGCGCTGTAGTCCTAAGTGGGGTCTAATTCCACTCAGGACTAAACTACGCCATTAACAAAAAAAATTTTAAATTTTTTGAGATCCTCTTTTTTGGACCCCCTTTAAAATTTTTTTAAAATTTTTCGTTTTTGACATTTTGGGGGGTCTGAAGTTTGGGGGTCCCGTATCATTGATACGGCGATAGCTACGCCCCTGATACTTCTAGTTACATAGGAAAAAGATTCATTCTCTTTCTCTGTATATGTATTGTAAAATTTTTGTCTAGGGAAAAATATTTTGTGAAAATTTGAAAAAGTAAAAGGGGTGAAAAGCACCAAACTTTTTGCAAAAGAAAAAAATAAAGTTTTATTTCATATTTTTTCAAAAAGAAGTATAAGAAAAAATTTTTAGCTAACAAATCAATTTCATTATCACTCAGTATACTAAAGTGACAATAAAAAATAATCAGAAATTTGAATCATATTGGAATGAAGATATTTATTAAAGTTCGTTCTAACTTTCCTAACCATAAAGTTAAAATTCGGCGTTTTTTTCCCCCTCTTCTTTTACTCCGTTATTAAAAATAACTTTACTAAAGTAGAGAAAGCATTAAATCTGGTTTCAGAACTAACAAGCAACTTGAAAACGTTTGCAGAAAATATAGTTATTTTTTAATGATAAAGAGGGTAACTAATTTATAGTTAGTTTAATGTGTAGGAAGGAGTTTCTTTAAGGTATTCGACTAAGTTCGGAACCGTTATTTTGCAAAAGCTATAAAGGGATAATATTTATGATATTTATTACTTAGATTAGAAAATTATAAAAAATTGTTTTAAGAATAGTATTACAAAAAAAATTATTTAAGTAAAATTTTCGAAAAAAAAAATAACATAAAAAGCCCTTTTTAAAACATATCCTTTTTGAAAATGCTTCTATTATAATAATATTTTGCCTGCATATCAAACCTTTTAAGGGGGCTCACTAAATTTTTTGAAACATATAAGGTGGTTTATACATTTTTTTTTGCAAGTGGGAAATTTTAAGAAAAAAAAAAGGAAATTATTTCAAATGGTTGAACTCTAAAAATAATGTGAACTTTTAAAATTTAGTTCATACTCTCTGGAGAAGTCTTTACTTTATCTAAGCAAAATATTATTATTATAAAGTTTTTTTTAAAAAGGAGAACGTTTAAAAAAAGTTATTCAAATTTAAATTTTTTGAAAAATTTTAAATTTAAGTAAATTTTTTATAAAAATTTTTAAAACAATTTTATAATGTATTCTAATCAAAGGGACATTTTTAAAAAAATATCCATTTACCTTTCCGGTTAAACGTAGTCGATACTAAATATTATTTTATAATAGATATATATTAATTAAATAACCAACGCTACATGTGTGTGAGAGGATGTTATATTAGAACGCTTAAATAATTTCTGAAAAAACATATAGCATTCAAATTTCATTTTTGTAAAAAGAAATATATACTGTGTTTTTAGTTAAACGCTCTATACAAAAGTACGCACCAAAAAAGTTTACGAATGATAAAACCCAAAACACACACATACTTTTTAAATCATACATTGTATTTCATAAAAAATAGCATTATCTTTGTGTATAATCAGACATCTGAGTGCATTTTTTAATTGTTATTTTCCGCATACGGGAGATTGTCAGTCGGACATACATAATTTCAATAGAAAATTGAATGTGATCGAGAATACTTTATAATGAGATAAATAAATAAATTTATAAAATAAACATTGAATGTTTTGGTGATCACAAAATTTCTCAAGTTTTTCAAGTGGAAACTAAATAATAGTTATCAATTGCGAAAGAAAATTTTCTAACAATAAAAATGAAAAGAAATGTGAACAGTTTTATTTTCAATTATTAATTTACAATAAGTGTAAATAGTTACAAACCTCCTCGGAAATGTTTAAGTTTCTGCTAGTATAAATATAATTATTGAATTCATTTTATTGGATATGTATTGTGTAATTCAATTTCTATAGATAGATTATGTTTGATGTTTCAAACACGTCCGTTGAAGGAAAAAGGAGGCTTGTAACGAATGGCAAAAAGATTTACAATACTACGTACTCTTTTGGTCGTTTAAACAATCAGTCAGCGTGCCAGCTATATGAAGAACGCAGATGTCAATGTCTGCGCGCGCAAACTTCTGGTTATTTCTATAGTATTAACTGTTTTGATAAAATTGTAACTGTGCTCAAATTTGAATGTGAAGTAGTTTGATTTTAAAAATGATGAATTAGAGTTTGAATTAATTAGTGATTAGTAGAATTAGAGTTTGAATTTAGAAACCACGAATATAAAAGTTAATTTGAGCTAACCGCCGTAGTAGATTCTTTGAGTACAGTTTTACAGGCTGAATTTTTCTCTTTTTTAGATAAATTAACTAAAACTATTTTATACGTCAGACTAATAATATTTGTTGCAGCCTTCAAACATTTATTAGTCACAAACAATTGTCAAAGGAACTTATAATATAATACATTATTTCCATCATGAATGGGGGCGTTAGAGACCCATAACGTAGTGACATTTATACATGCTACATGTTGAGGCTCAAAGCTCACAAGTTCGAGAAGTATGGATGCTTGGAAAGAGTGGTGTCAGCTCAGATATCGGTCTCCTCCCTTGAAAATAGTCCAAAATTACGAGGTCCGTTACCGATAGTCTTTGTACTGTTTTAAAGTGTGACGTTAACAAAGGATCAATCAATTTGTCTGGAGATTATGGAAATTTTCATGGGAGTTGATCTTAGTTTGTTTATATTCTAAATCACAAGTTTCCCAAACTATTTTGTCTCATAGACCCATTGCCATGTTTTTCGGCTTTGGGTAGACGCCTGCTTACAAAATAGTGAGTTTTCTCGAATTTATCAATTTAAATGCCATTTTGATTGCTGGTATACAGCTACTTACTTTAAAAGATTTAAATTTATAACTGTAGTGAATAATAAAGTTTAAAACTTAAAAAACGCTTTTTAATTAAATTAAAATTTAAGTAATGCATAAAATTACTGTTAAATAGAATAACTGAGCAACAAACAAATGCTTTTAACGGAAGGGATGAATCTGGAGCGTCAATAACAAATTTTCAAAATATGCCATCAATATTGCCAGGTTTAACCCTAAATTTTCTCGGTGCAGTCTCCCCTTCTTTATTCTACTGTGGTATTACCATAGTCAAAGCATTCTCAAACCTAATTTCAAGATCTGAATAAAGGGCATTTGAATGTTGAACGTAAGTTAAAACGTCAATTTCCTGGCAGATCTGTGTCAAATTGAGAAACTGGGCAAATTCGTTATGTCGAATATTATATTTCTTTAGCTTAATTTTGGTGAGAAATGCTACATTGATGGTTCTTATTTTAATAAAACTTAGGCTATCACCTTGTAACTGCAAATAAATATCAATAAATTCAGTACATTAATCTATTAAATAGGTAAAATCTGGTTTTCACTTCATTAAGTTTTCTTCTAAAATGAATTCACGACCTGGCTTAATGAGAGCCACTATCGTTGACCCCCACTTACACCTCAAGGACCCCCAATTACACCTCTTGAACCCCACATTATTTTTCTGCTAACGTGGATCCCTTGATAATCGTCATAGACCCCTGGGGGTCGATATAGGCTTTGGGAACCACTGTTCTAAATTGTAGTGATAAGAAGTAATTTAATAACTGTAACTGGTTCTAACCGCGGTTTCAACAAATCCTCTTGGGGAAATAATTTTTTTGTGATTTGAGTTTAAAACCACTTTCCGTAGAGATAACTTGATTTTATATAAATGTAAATACTATTCAAACCCTGGCAATGGGTGTGTTAGATTAATCGTGGAAAGTTAATTGTGGATCGCGAGTTGTTCGTCCTGAAGCTAATATTAAAACTATAACGCCCGTCAGGGTAGTGAAAATACTAGAGAAATTGGTTTGAAGAGGACCATATCAGTTTAGAAAAGAACTAATAAGTTATCTACAAGCGGATCCAAAGATAAGTGTGTTTCGAATACGCTTATAAGTTAGATTAAGATATTAAGACTGCTCTCAAGGTTATTGAATGAAGCATAAATTGATCATAAAGTGATAAGTCATAGATAAAAGTAATTATTTTTTTAACCATGTCAGCCTCTTCACCGACTCAAACTACACCTGGAAACTTCCGGTTGTGACATAGTGATAAAAATTTAAATTATTTAGATGGTTAAATACTTCATAAAAGAAATTAAATAGTTTAATACATGAAAAAGGAAATTTTAAACAAATTGTAGAATTTGAAAAAAAATGCTACTTGAAACAAAGTTTAAACACTGGAAAGAGTAACGATACAATTTTTATTTCTAAAAATTTCAAATGATAATACAGCAATACCAAATTCAATGTAGCGATAAAATACTTTTTAAAAAAAACTATTAAATGATCTAAAACGTAAAAAAAATGATGACAACAAAAGAAACAGTTCATATTAATTCATTCAACAAAGATTCTCAATACAAACATCCTGAGTAAGTAAAAAAAGTACCAAGAAGTTTTAACGAAGTGTAAAAGAAAAGGAAAAATCAAATCACAAAATAACTGTGTAAATGTGTATTTACACTTCAATTCATTTCGATACATCAGTGAATGAATCTAACATATACACGAAAGCATTCTACAATATTCATTCTACTTCTAGGCAGAATCATAGCAATAACTATCAAAAGTAATCAAAAAGTCTAGCGAATTATCCTGAGGCTTTTACAATATTTGTTGAAGATTTTCAGTTGAGTTCACAGGTTGTGTTTTTATTCTCTCTTTTTATTTTTCGATCTTGTTCAGTCGTGTTTGTTTTGGCAGGATTTGTGGTCTTTAGAAAAGCTCTCGCTGTTTTAATGCGCAATAATTGGATATAGAGCTAGAGAATTTTCACTTCAGAGACAAAGCCCGGAGACCAAGGCAGGTGCTGAAAATGTAAAGGATTGAATTGACGATTCCAAGAGCCTGAAAAAACAAATTCAAAATATCAATCAATCCTGTAAAAACAACTAATATTCAAAATTATAAAAATACCAATATCTTTATTCGTGGATATTTTATTGTATTGTTAAATAATATTTTTAAAAATTTAAAAATGAATTTTTAAATAACAATTTAAATAAAAAAATGCATAAAAACGCAACTGATCTTGATAAAAAAGAATTTAATTTTATTTCAATTTAGAACGTAGTACTTCTTATAGTAAGATTAAAATTTTCCAGATAAAAAAACAGGAATATTTTTTAAGTACTTTTCTTAATTAGAAACCTTTAAAAACACTTTTTTACTATAAAGCAATAGTTTATTATCCTTAATTCGTTTTAAATATTACACTCCCCACATATTTCTAAATATTATTATGAAATTACTTAATCTAAATCCATAAATAAAAAAATACAATAGTAATTAATCAAAAAATTAAATTTTTGTACATGTGTGGCCTATTTAACAGAAAAATTAAGTAGCTCGTGGCGCCATCTACGGACGAGAATTGAAAACACTTTTTTAATAGGGACATTTTTTTTTCAGGTATTTAAACGATCCTTTATCTTTTAATAGCTTGAGGCGCCATCTAGAGAAAAAAACTGAAATATATTACTTAAATGATAAGATTCACATTAAGTGGATTTGGAGTTGGAAATGCGAAATTTTCGATTAATAAAATATTTTTGATTAATACAACGCTGTTCCCACTGTTCCCAATTAATTTATATAAAAATTTCCAAACAATACATTTAAAAAAATTTCAGTGAACATTAAATTACAATAGTTCAGCATACTTTGACTAATAGGAAAAGTTGTAATTGTTTCTAAATTGGAAAATGACAACAATATTGTTAAAAAATTTGCTTACATATCTTAGTATAAACTTATATACATAAAAAAAAAAAAGGTAGAGCTTACCCCAGCAGTGATGTAATACTTTTCGTAACGTCTTTGATAGCCCAGTATGACTACAGAGAGTCCAGATGACAAGTACAGAGAAGCAGATATCAGGTGATACAAGACAAACTGGCATAAAAATAAAACATTAAATAATTACTCCCTGCATTGTTATTTATAATTTGGTTACAGCATGAAACATAACAAAACTATACATTAAAAATATCATAATAAAAAGCAAACCTCACTATATTTACATTTAATTATTCGTTCATTTTGTTTAAAATATGTATACTGAAATTCAAAATACAGATATTTATAAGTAAGTTTCTCAGAACCAGTAATTAAAATAAGTAAAATAAAAGTCAAATTCATAAAAGGAAGAATTCGAACATTACAATAATACTATTTAAATGCAAATAATTTTTGTAAGGTAGTTAAAAATATTACAAAGCATTACATTTTTAAATAAGAAAACAAAAAGGTAAATTTTTGTCTGTAAGATTAAAATAAAATAAAGTATACGATTTAAATTCTTCTAATTTGCAAATAGTATATAAGATGTGTTTTATTTCGTCTTTCATTAAAGAACAAAGAGCATTAAACTCCCTTATTCATTTTCCTTAGAATGTACTAGATAGTGCAATATTCTCTGAGACAAAAAAAAATTCCCTCGGTGATTTTCTTGGCAGAAATAATGGCATAGATATTGTCCATTCTACTAGTTCCTTCCATAATATTCTACTTAATGTTAGGGAAAGAGTTCCTGGTACAGATTTGCATCTTCAGAGCTCAGGTGCCTCCCTCTAGGGAGGAAACTAGGCGTCAAAATTATCTGCGGTGATTGGTATCCGCCTATAGGGCGCCGCACTAAAAAGTGATACCAGCTTCGATAGTACTGGGTCTGGAATGTTAATGGTGGTCAATTCGCAGCCCATTAGAAATAAAAAAAAATGTTAAGGGAAGATCTGTGTGTGCATTTTTATCATTAGTATTACTCTGTGAATTGTGCAAACTGAAATTTACATAATTTTCTGGCCATCCCATCTTGTCGTTGCATTTTCGATGTCACTATTGTATTTCATTTGTCTTATACAAATATAAAGAGCTAACCGTTACCCATTACCTGTTCGTTGAGTATTTCATGATATCATATGTCTATCTATATATTGTACTTAAATTATTGATATCTAAGTCCTAGTATTTAGCTTTCAATTGTATACAAAAACTTTCTAAGAGCCCTCGCAACTTGATTTGTATAAAATACGACTTGAATTTCTAAAGCGGAAGAAAATTTATCTTTTACGCTTGCATAACCTCCCACCGTCAGAATCGGTTTCCAAAAAACACATTCTTAGCGGATGTCTACTGAACAAAAGAAGCAGGCTTGCCGAAGTTCAAGTCTGAAGGTCTAATAGTTCGAAACCATCAGTTTTTTTTCACTATAAAGCCCCCTAACCTTCTTCGGGGGTCGGTTTCCGTAAAAATAGTTAATAGTGGATCTCTACTCAACAAAAGAAATGTTTGTTAAATTTAAAGTCTGCAGTTCAATAGTTCTTGAATTTGTATCTGTATCTTTCTCAAACGCGCTCCTTCCTGTCCATGAAAGTAGATTTTCTCAAAATTCGTTCTCAGAGAATCTTTACTCAATAAAAGAAAGATGCCTGCCAAATTTCAAATTTGTAGGTCTAAAAGCTCCTAAGATTTATGATGATTGAGCGAGTCCCTTTTCTTCTATAAGATTAAAAAAGATTAGATCTTCTATATTAAAAACCTAATTTAAAATTGAAATTATTAAAACAGAAAGAGAGTTATAAGAAAAATCTTTCATGAAGAACAATCAAGGAAAACAATTGTTTAATTTGTCATCTTTTTAAAGGAAATGATCACATTTAAGCGAGCTAAGGCTTTCATAAATTACTACCTGAACTAATAAAGTTATAAATCACTATGTTTAATGAATAGAAAGGCTTTAAAACAATAATATCTAGATATTCAATGCAAAAGAAAGTTATATTCGAACACGTGCCTTAAAATGCAAATCGCGTAGAAGAACGGCGTTACACTTGAATGAGATGAGTTTCAAGGGCTGTGATTCTTTTTTATAGTGTGACACGCGCTGGGTTGATGCACTAAAATCATAAGCCCTATTCTTTCGCTATCGAAGCCATCTATGACGCCACATCCATCTGAATACAATGCTTTTTCGTGATTTGTTCCTTTTTATACGCGTGATTTAAAGCGCCTTCTCTCTCTCTCTCTTCCAGCGAACAATTTCTAGAAGAACGGATTTCGATAAAAATAAAATTTTAACGGTGAATAAAATACACCGGGACTTTTACTATCACTAAACTTTGATAGTAAAAACGTATGTTTGAATTGAATAAAATTGATTTTTTTTAATTTTAATAAGTTTTACGATTGTCACAGATATTTTTAACAAAGCTAGACTTTTTTTTTTGTATATAATGACCGAAAACGATAATAAATTTTTGTAAGCATGAAATATTAAACGAGAAATTATTGTGCGTGATGTGTACATGTTTGCTCGATTTAGATTTCGTCCCTGAGCCTCTGGTGTCATCTCTGGACCCAACTATTGTTAAAGGTTTTCAAGTTTGCACTGAGCTTACCTAGGCAGTTTCCAAAAAAGAGCAAAATACCTCAATTTTAAGATCACTTGCCCTAGAAACCATAGACACCATGTATCCTGAACCTGACTGGGTGCATATCTATACTGATGGAAGCCTTTTGAAAAACTCTGACAGCGCTGAAGAAGGGGTGCATTGCCTCCTTTTCTCCTTTTATTTAACAACTGGAAAATTCACTACCGCTTTTGATGGTGAGGTTGCTACCCTTCAAGTAGCCCTTGCGCAGTTGCATTGCCATCTGAATAGCTTTACTAGGGTTGTTGTCTTCTGTGATTCAAAAGCGGCAATTTTTGCTGTGAACTCCAATTCTCCTCCTGCCTCTTCTAGCATTCTGGATTGCAAAAAACTGCTGCAGAGTCTGTCTGAGTACTCTAAGCAAATTGTCTTTCAGTGGATCCCCTGACCATTGCGGTGTAACTGGTAATGAGTTTGCGGACCACCTGGCAAAGAAGGGAGCTTCCATTCAACAGACAACAAGGAAAGTTGTCCCTTTTACCAGTGCCAGGCTATCATTAAGAAAAAGTTGAATGATCTCTCTTCAAGATGATATGCTGAGAGAAATTCCAGTAAGATCTGGTGGAATAATCTCAAGGATCTTCCCATGTGGCCAAGACGTAAAGCAGTTGCTGAGTTCGTCTGACCACTGGAAAACTGTCTTCCTGGGAAAGGGACAGGCCGCTTTCTGCACGCTCTGTGATATTTGGGAGGACATGGATGCTGCCCTCATTCGCCGCTGCCCAGCCCTAAAGGGCTCCTCTTTGTGTGACCTTTATTGGCAAGCTAGGAACTTATTGGGTTCATAGACTTTTCTCTCCATTTTTATTTATTTATTTTTTTCTTACTTTGTTTATTTTGTCTGTTTTTGTTTTTGTTCCTACCATCTTGTGGTGTAGTGGTCTTCTGTAACCCTGCCATTAGAAATAAAAAAAAATGCGTACATGTTTAACCGTTGTTCGTATAGAAATAAAAATATATTTCTCAATTAAATCTAATGATTTTGCGATTATGATTAAAATGTAAGAAATGGAATTCAGCATCATTGATTTGAATATAACACGATCCGATATGCTACAGTAGTCTTAAGGTTTTGATCATGAACTCGTAGCTGTTGTGTCATGAGTTTGAGCACTAGTGCCACTAAAGACTCGCCGTGTAGAGGGGCTGATGCACGTCAAATCTGTTGAGGCTTAATGTCCACCTGTTCATAGGGTGTGATAATTTGAAGAGGGGGATGCCATCTCAGTTGAGGTCATCGTCACCTGCCCGAGGTTCAAAAGTACAAGTTCCGTCACCAATAGCCCTTGTGTAGCTTTGTAGAGTTTAACGTTTATAATAACTCACTCACTCATAACATGATCTGAAAGAGTGTGAAATTTAACTGAGTATAATTGTATTAATAGAGAGAGAACTAAATAGAAAGAAATGAATCGCGTACTGAACTAAAAATAACTGAATTGAAAATACAATGAACTAAATGACAATGTAGGTAGATATTAGAACTTTTATGAATAATTCTTACTCAAACTTATTATACACCAATATTAAGTTTTCAGTTCGCATAATTATTCTTAATATATTATAACTAATAATATATAATATATTAATTATAATAATTTAAAATAATGTATTAATTATAATAATTTAAAATAATGTATTAATTATAATAATTTAAAATAATGTATTAATTATAATAATTTAAAATAATGTATTAATAATAATTTAATTATTATAATTAATTATAATTAATGAATATAATAATAATTTTCCACCAATAAACTTGTCATTGTTCCGACAGGAAAGAATCTATATAAATTTAAGTCAAAGTAAATAGAAGAGCTTTTTTAAGAACACACACACTCAGGGCTATATTTTAAGATTTTGCGCTTAAGTCTCATAACTGCATATAGCAGATCCTAAGAATGAAATTATGTAGTGTACAAGGAAATGATTTGTAAATGAATTAATAAGAACTCTGAAATAACGTAAAATTACGATTTAAAAATAAAATTGCAATCACATTTATGAAGAAAAAAATTTTTTTGTCGTATATTTCCTTGTATAAGCCGAGAATTTTCGGAACTTTTTTAAAGTTAACGTAAGAGGCCAAGCTTATATACGGAACCGTTAATCTCGAAGAAAACAATTTAGGAAAAGTGTTTTTTTCTTTGTTTTTAACATTTTCTGTTTGTCACATGGAAGCAAATGTAATCTTTTAACCTTTTTGGTGAGTGAGTGAGTGAATATTTACGTCGAACTATTCAGCTACTCGAGGACTTTTGGCGACGGACCTCGTCATTCTGAATCATGATCAAGTGACGAGGACGACACTTCAGCTGGCATCCGCTCTCCTAATTACCACACCAACGGGAGGACGTTTGAGCTCTAGACAGATTTAACCCCTTTAGCGGTACTATGCTCGAACTCATGACATGCCACAAGTGCGTTACCTAGACCACTAGGCTACCGCGGTTTTGACATTTTGGGAACTTTTATTTTAAAAGAAAGTCACATAAATCTCCTTCAACATTAGAGAGATCCCAGTTTTGCAAAGTTCTTAAAATATACATTCATTTGTTGGGATGTCTGAATGCCTATATGTACCATGCAGGGAATTTTCCCTAAAAGGCATGATTGGTCGACGATCACTTACCATATGCGAATTTTTTTTCCTACTCATATGCCAAACAAAAAAAATGGCACAGATAGAGCACAAGATAACAAATGGATCAAAAAACAGTGTGTGCCTCACATCGGATTATCAGAAATAATACTGTAGTCGTTGGTGTCTTATTTTACAGCCATTTGATTGAAAAATATTCTTCTCGTTTTACCCATTTGGCAACACTTTCGCCCTCATGTTACACATATTTTAAAATTACAAGAATTTTTTTTTAAATTCGGCATATATACGGGTTTTGAATTTTGGGTATTTCTGGAGGAAAAAACGCAGTATCTTATATACGGATCGACTTGCATACGGAAATATTACTGTACTTAAATATTAATTTTTTTCCTGCTTTCAGTATTAACAAACAATGCCTCTATTTTTAATAAGCTTGAATGAGATATAGCTTGCATAAATATAGAAATAAGGATCAACTTTGTTACAACGAAAAAAATCACTTTGCGATATTGTATGCAAATATTTGTTAACTGAAAGTTCTCATCGATTTTATCGAACGGAAAAGAATACTTAATGGAACTTTCCTTTTTTTACTTAATCACAAAAAAGGATAATTTTTCAGGTAGCGGCTTGTCGAAAATTGCTTCAAGGCATCGTTTACCTGCGATCTATTCACAGATATTCTAAATTCGGAAGGATTTTAACTTTATCTTCTTACAGCTCTGAAATCTTTCTGATGGCTGACTTATGTGAATCATTTCGTGATTTTTTAGACTTTAATCAGCTTAAGGAATTAGCTTCCGGAAATTTCATGTAAGGAAGGTCAATATTCATGGTTGTAGAACAAGATAAATATCTTCGGGATAATTGCAAGGAAGAACGAGAATGTGATATTACTTAGTGACGAGTTTTGCATAGCTTTTATTGGTAGAATTTTATTCTTATATATAAAGAGTAGATAAAGAAAATGTATTATTTGTATAAGAAATTAAGTACTTCCACAGTTCGCTGATTTGGATTCAACCATATAAATCTAATTAAAAAAAATTGCTTGAAACGAGTAATGGCTTTTCCATAGACAAATTTGATTTCCAAACAAGATTTTTTAATAAATATTTTGCAATGATAAAATACATTTGTAAAAATTTTGAAAAATATGGGGGTAAGCATTTGAGTAACAAAGGAATAATAATTATTATTGTTTGGTATCGATGGAAGCTAAGGAGTAAAATTTTGACGTGTTCTCAGCAAGAATTATTGTTTAGAACCTGTGAAAAATGTACTTATTTTGTGTTTGTATATATTATATATAAGAGAAAAGCGACTCACTTACATCACCAGGTCTCTGAGACTAGTAGATCTAGAAACTTGAAATTTGGTAAGCATGTTTCTTTTTTGAATAGAGATACCTTAAGAACGGATTTTACGGAAGTCGACTCCCAAAGAGGACAGTGGGATTCGAGATACTGTTTTGGTAAAAAGGAATACCATTTCATTTGATAGCCAAACCCCTTCAGTTGTCATCCGTGACACCCTTACACACGGTGGTATGTCACCAGCTTCTACGCCTCGTAGGGTTGCATTTTCTTTCACTATTCCTAGGCTTACGTTTCAACGAGATAATGCCTGGACTCACACAACACGTCATTCTATTGTTTGTCTTCGTGCTTCTCCAATACTTTCCTGGCCGACGCAATCGCGAGATCTTTCCCCAATAAAACACGCTCTGTCTCTGATGATCAGATGTCTTCGTCTGTCCCTGAGTTGCGACGTTCTAACTCGTCTGTTAGAATGCTGATGGAGAAAATCCGATAACTTTAAGGCCGGTTTCACTCGAGTCAACTTAGTGCCAGATAACTCGTTTTCTAACAACACATCTCTAGAGTGAACAGGGAAGATATTTCTTTTCACACGGGTCACAAATTTGTCTAAAAGGGTACTGTGGTAGAGGAAAAGGGAGTGCCGCATTCATCGGTATAATGATTGCGTCCGAAGAGCAGCGAAAAAAGGCTTTCTCCTATTTCAATACTTTTCCCATTACAATAGCCGCGAGTGAAGATCGTAACCTCCTCAATATCCTTTTAGTTTTGTCAACTGGTGGGGAGAGGAAAATCCGGTTTTCGTTTTCTTGTGGAAGTGGCACAGCAGTGAGTGCCAGTTGACCACGTGTGAAGGGACCCAGGCGATTTCTATTCAGAACTAGCTCCCGAATGTTTGCTTACTCCAGCATTTCTCAAACTGTGGGAGAGCCCCAAAAGGGGGTGATAACTCTACGAGGAGGTGCAAGGATATTGAAAAATCAAAAACAAAAAATTATTTTAAAAAAAATATATTAATTTACTATTAGTAAAGAAATGAAATACATTCTGACATAATAAACATTTACACATTTACACTAATATAATACTATTATAAGTATATCAGTATAGTTCACAATGTATTTTATAATTAATTTAACAATACTAAGTTAAGAACAAGTTTAATAAATATCAGTGACCCATGGTAGGTCATATATAAAATTATATACAAAAATTAACGCTTTTCTTGATAGTTTGTACGTTTTATAATTAATCCCTTAACTGCCGATTAAAATTTACACGATTTAATCCCCAATGCCTTCGTTTTCCAAGCAGGCATACGAATTGATGTATTGTAGGGAGGGAAGAGAAATGGAACAAATAGGTAAATCCTCTGAAATGAATAAACCCTTCGCAAACACTGTCCTTCCTTCCTCAGTGGCTCGACAGCCCGGGGTCAACTTTGGCCTTTTCAAGAAGCCTTTTCCAGACCAGCCGTCTTCCTACTAGTATTCTTCAATTCTTTATTCTCAAAACTAGGAGATCTTTTTCTAGGCCATCAATCCATCTAAGATTTGGCCTGTCCTTTCTTCGAATGCCAGTTGGTTGGGCATTGAAGACTTTTTTAGTGGTGCGGTCTTCATCCATTCTGACAACGTGACCTGCCCATTTAATTCGTTGTATTTTGATTAAGTTAACAACATTAGATTCTTTGTATGATTGATGGAGCTCGAAATTTGTTTTTCTTCGTCATGTTCCATTTTCCTGAATTCCTCCAAAAATAAATCTTAAAATCTTCCTTTCGTAGATACTCAACATGTTCTCATCTGTTCGAGACATGGACCAAGTTTCACATGCATAAGTTAATACTGATATTTAAAGACTTTATTCAATAGAAACTTTGTTTTTCTTTTTATTACATCCGATTTCATATATTTTCGTATTCCATTAGCAAACTCTATCAAGTTCCTTTCATTGCATTCCAAAGCCTTCGAAATAATTTTATGGATAGCAGTGCACAGAAAAGATCGTACTTCGGAAAGACGTATATATACAGTCAGTTAACGCTTTGGCTGAGCGTGACGTTTATCTACGCCAGAGGCAAGAGGTTAAAGTCGTATTGTAGCTTTAGCGTCAAAGTATACTATAATTGAATTCATTATATTGTTATTGCTTGGAGGGGGAGCGATGAAAATTATGACTGAATATTGGGTTGCAAACATTGAGAGTCTAAAAAAAGCTCTGGTCTACTCTGTTAGGTGCGCCACAAGTTAACTCGTATAAAAGGGGCCTAAGTCAGATAACTTACATCAGAATCAGTGCTGGGCTAACGTGCTATTGATTTTTTTTTTTTTAAAAAACCCCTAAAAAATTCCATTAAATTTTTTTATGATCCCTGAAACATTTCGTTTTCAATGCATGTATATCACATCTTCCAATTTTCGTCCAATTTCTTGGTGCGTCGCTATTAATATCCTTGAGCGTATATCCTTGAATTTGTAAAAAAATACTCGTTTTATTTCATTGCTTGATTCTAATATCTTTCAATCACTTAAGTAATAACATTGTAGTTTTTTTAGCAGTGTGTTTATAATGTATTTAAAAGAAATAATATTAAATTATTTCATGTCCCTCTACATCTAAATTAATATATGTAAACATAAAATTTTATCAATACATTTATTTTATTTATGCAATTGCAAAATACAGGAAAATCAATCTTGGTTCTTTTGAGGTCAAGTTTATAACAGTGAAACTAAAAAAAAGGATCAAATTGTGTAGTATGTAATTATATGGATTTCATTATCGAATGCATAATTGATTGTGAGTGTAAAAATTAAATTTCGCTGCCATCGTCTGATTTGACGTGTGTTTGATTTTTCCTTATCAAGCGTTAAGTAGATAATTATTGCGATAAGAGGTAAAATAAAGGTAAGTTCAGTACTGCAAAAGCAGACACTTAAAAGGAAAGTTTTAAGTCAGAAGTCATTTTAAGTATGTCATCCATAGAAAAGAACGGAAAAAAGTATAAAGTAAAAAAAATCACAGCAAAGTTTATCGTTTTCATGATACTTCTAGTTTCAATGCTTTCTTTGAATTGAATTTTTTCTTGAGAATAATACAATTGAGATGATTACTGCATTCATTATAGGAACAAGTTACAATTATAATGATTATCAAAAAATAATGTTGCAGATTATTATTTGCAATAGATTATAAGTGAATAAACACATGCATAATTTATATACGTAGTAGGATTCAAAAGTTCCCGGATTGAGTCTATGACGTGAAAATTTTTGAAGTGAGTGACTATGGAAGTTTTGAAAACCCATGGCATGGGGCCATTGATGGCCCCGGACACAATTTTTTTGGCAAGCCAGTGATAAAAAAGGGTTTTTGCATTTTAGTTCAAAATTTCAAAGTTCACTATGAAGTATTACTAATAAATGCGAGGATCGGTCAAACACCTTTTTTGTTATTATCTTGCCTTATTATCGTAGCTAAATTCTTATGATGAAAAGTTTGTCTAGCATGGCATAGTCAATTTCTTTTGACACAACCTTTTTTTAAGTTTATCTGTGATATTTACGTTTTTTTAACTGTTATTCAACATGGCTAGTTCAGAAAAAGAACAAAAAGTACAAGATAGCAAGTGAAACAGATATAATTTCAAATTCGGTGGACCGGAGAGAAACATGGAATTATTAGAAAAGGGGAAAAAAGGGTATGTTTTTATGTTTTTGGAATAGTGGGGGCAGAGAGCATCGTCTGTAAAACTTTTTTTTTAAACAAATCAAAAGGTTTCCTCTTGTCAAAAAAAGTGAACCACAGCAAAAAAAAATTAATTGCTTAGGGAAAACCCTTTGGCGAAAGACTTAAATGAGATGTATTCTTTCGAAAAATAAAATCTTACAATCCTAATATAAGTTTTTGCATCCAACCCGCAGCAGCAGAAGTCCCACCCAATGTTACTTTAATTTGAATCACACGGGATAAACAGTGCAAAAGGTATTTTTCGTAGTAAATAGAGTTTTTTGTTGTTTTTGTATTTAATTTATTATTTTCCCAAAATCACAAGTCAAAATTATTTGACGGCACGTCTTTTACCTTTAAAACATTTCTTTTAAAAAAAATGGCACGGGTTTATCCATAAACCCCCACCCCGGGCTATGATAACGTTTTTGTGTTACTGCATCCTTCCGCTTTTCTAAAAGTGGTTTGTCCCAAATCACAAGGTCGGTGGCTCATCCCGGCATCGTATTCTGTAGGTGAATGTGTCAATAGCGGCGATTGAAAGAAATGGTGTTTGTTGAGGAAGCAGAGAATGAATATCGGGAAATTTTGTAAGGGGTACGGGGGACTGACGAAATGTTGATGCATACGCACAGCAGTGATACATTGTCGCAAAAGCAAACTTTTGTGTGGCATTGACGTTTCAGGGAAGGCAGGAAAAGTCTTGAAGAAGTGGAACGCTCTGGACTTCGCAGACTTCTCACACCGCTGAAAACACTGAAAAGATTTCTGTGGAGGTACGTAAGAACAGGCTTCAAACAACGAGGGAGTTAAAACGAAAACATCTGTATTGTCCCATCCTCCTTACTCTCCTGATTTAGTCTTCTGCGACTTCAGAATATTTTCAGAACTAGCACGTCGCTTTCAGAGTCGTCGATTCCAAACTGCCGTGCATCGATTCCAAGTGCATCGCAGGCTGAATTAAAGGACATGGCCAAAAATGGATGCCAGAAATGTTTCGATGACCTTTCACAAGCGATGGAATAAGTGTGTCGTTGCTCAAAGGTCTTATTTCAAAAGAGGGTGTGTTTCAGGAATCTAATTGGTAATATTTTTTAAGTTACAGGCTCAGTCCGTGAACTTTGGAATCTTACCTCGTATACTTCAACTAGTCAGAAATTTAATTTGAGGCGGTGGTGAAAAAGTTCACCAATAAACTATCTCTCATCTGAGAGAGTGTTTATTAATGTCACATTATAAAATATAAGCCATTCCGTGTATAGCATAAAGTACCTTTTTTTCGTCAAAAGTTTATCCTTAATTAGGAGCTCAAGCCAAATGAACAATAACAACAACAAAAAAACAAAAACAAAATCCTGTAATTTTAAAAAATTCCCCGGGGAAGATGTTGTAATAAAGGTGGGTTGTTTTTTCTAATAAACAGATGATAACTTTATTTCTGGTAACCCTATCTGAAGTGTAAGCATTTTCCCATTCATTTATTATCTTGTACGCTATCTGTGTCGGTTATACTTTCTACTCCATTTTTTTTTTTCTTTGGAAAATGAGCGGGAAGAGAAATTCATATATGGCTCGTGATCGTCGACATTTGTTTCATTCCTTGGAAGAAAACTCGCTGCAAGATGATCATATGCATTCAGACATTCAAATCAGTAAATGTGAATTTTACGATATATTCGAAAAAAATCGGGTTCAGGCCCTTGCATTTGAAGGGGTTTATTTACTTTTGTTTTTTTTTTAGAAAAATAAACTCCGTTCAAGACATCCAAAAAAATTAAGGTAGTTTGCGCATGGCTTAAAGAAAATGTTAAAAACGACTCTTTTTTCCCCTAGATTAAAAAAGAAGAGTCATTTCATCTATTTAATTAATATGTAACATATTAGTATAATATTCATAAAAATAAGCAAATTTACATCATAAAATTACGAAATTTTACCTAAATACTACTCATTCCATTATGTTTTTAAAACATACTTATTACAAAAATCTCCATAAAGTATGGAGGAACTCACGAAGAGAGACTTGGGCACGTGATGAAAGCTCCTTGAGGAGAGTATCGAGGAAACGAGCAGCAGGAAGGTGGTGATGAGGCAGCCATAAGCGATCATCATCAGAGCTGTTGACTCACCAAACGAGATGAACGCTGCCACAGTGAACTCGTTCTCAGAGAGAACGGCTTGGGCCTGGTAGCTGCCCATGTCTGCCACAAGACCAATGGTGATGGCGCCCAGCACCTGAAAGAGGTTTAAAAATTAAAAATAAATAAAATTGTTATACACTTTATTAATAATGCATTAATTAAATATTGTTTAATAAATATGAACATTATCAAAAAAAAAGTAAACATAGAACCGATTAATATTCTAAGTATTCAGAAAAGAGGATTTTATATACGAAGTGTCTGAGTGAATATTAACGTCGCACTGTTCAGCTACTCGAGGACTTTCGGCGACGGACCTCGTAATTTTAAACTATGGTCAAGTGATGTGAACGACACCTGAGCTGGCACCCCCCTCTCCTAACTACCACACCACACCAACGGGAGGACGTTTCAGCTTTCGACAGATTTAACATGCATCACTGCCCTAAAGGGAGGGTCTTTAGTGGTACTGGACTTGAACTCACATGACATGCCTGCCATGATCCGATACCTTAACCACTGGGCTACCGCAGCCCCATACGAAGTGCTTGAAATATATCGTTATATTTTACAAAACTTATAATAACTAGGGGGAGTGAGCCCCCTATCCGCCTAACGGTGGACCAACTTCATTGTACAAATTACACAACTGTTCATACTCGCTGCTCAATTTGTAAAACTGTAATTTACAAGTATTACGAAGCTCTATTTATTTGTTCTTTTTTTCACAAAATTCGTTCTTTTCTCTCCTCTTCAGTTAAATTCATAACTGAAGCTCCATCGTCCAACACTTCATTGATAAATTTCTCAGATGTTGATAAACCTGCAGCTTTCTGGAAAGTTGAATATTTAGTTCCACACACACACATTGATTGTAAGTCTTCGTATGAGACTACGCATTTCTTCTCAAGCAACGATTCCAATTCAAGCAATCGTTGCGATATTTTTCTGCGAAAGTTTATAATAATGTACTTTTGCAACCGTATCGGAGACATTATATGAGACGAAGCACATAGTTGCCAATTCAGTGCGTACGACACATGCGAAATTGGGGTTGCCAATTTGGCGAGTTATCTTGAACGTTGGCGTTGTTGCCGATGGTACGTAATAAATTTATTATATCATTATGAAAAACTTTTTTTTTATATTAAGAGAGAGATAAACATACAATGCCACTTGCACGTGCGGGTTTTTATGATCCATTAGGAAAATATCAATTTTTTAAAACGAGTTGTAAATTAGATTAGAGGTCTCCAACTGGTAGTCCATGAGAAATTTTTGATGGTCGGCAGGAAAATTTTGAGACATTATTTATATTTTTAAGAAGATTCAGTTTTAAAAATGATGAGTATCAAAACGCATTATGGAATATGGATAATTCTTTTTTATAAAGTTTTAGCTTCTACTTTTAGAAGAAATTCCATCCGATTTTAACAAATGTTCAGCTACTTTTACGAGCGTGTCTAACAATATTTGAAAGTGAGAGAAACCAACCACATGGTAAATTGGTGGTATAACACTTCAGTTTGTAGATATTGTTTTGCGTTGCTTTTTTTTTTCTCGTGAAGTTACTTTTCTGTGTGATATAAAAATGTAAATAAAAACTTAAATAAATGATAATATAGTTATAGTGGTCCACCGTATAATGGACAGTCGTATTAGCTGTCCGCCATATAGTGGCTAGTTCTGTAAGTGGTCCGCCATACACGGGTCCACAATTTATAAATGGCATATAAAAGATGTATGACGAATGGTAGCGTATTGTCAAAATCAAAATCTAGCCAAAGACTTCCAGACATAACGCCTTCGGACTTCTTTTCATAAGGATAGGTGAAAAAACTTTGTTTTTCATTTTTTTTTTAGTTATTTAGTGACAGTGATGAAATGAAAAAAATAGAATTACAGCGGTCATCCAGACGTTGACTCAGAAGTGCTTGATAGATCGTGGTTGGGAATTTCGTAAAGAAGAAAGGAAGGTTCTTTCTGGGTACCTTCCGTTCCGAACGGGAGTACTTTACCGATCACGCCAAAATGATCGTCTTCGCGTGATGTTGGTACTAGTTCGTATAGATATCACACCGCCACATACTCCCCTGCCAGTGTTTTGGCGAACGAACGATACCATACTCGTGGCGAGCATGTAAGAAGTTGCGTTACTTGGTGGGTTGCGTCATTCGTGCGTGACGGCTTGAGAATTGCGTCATTTGAGTGAAAGGACTTTGAGAAGTAACGGCTTATTTGCGTCAATGTTTGACGGCTTGGTTGCTTTTGCGGTGGATAGATGGCCCCACGACTGCGGCGCGTGAAGGGTGCGGTTCTTTTGCATGGCCAGGGTCACCAATGAAGGAAGGAAGGTTCGCGTTCTGGGTACCTTCCGTTCCGAACTCGAGTACTTTAAAGATCATTCTAAAACGATTGTCTTCGTGTGATGTTGGCACTAGTTCGTGTAGATATCACACCGCCACAGACTTGATATGTTGCGTGCCCCTGATGATGCGCCCATCGAAACTGTGTAATAAAAAATACGAAATAAAGTTTGGCGTTTTAGCTTATGAAACATAAAAATACCGTTAATATATGTCATTGTTTGCTAATTTTTAAAAGTGTAATGATACATCTCGGACACTCGGTGCATCATACTTATAGTCCCCGGTAGCTATAGTGACATGATGTATCACGGCTTTCTTGTGCTGAAAAATGTATTTAACTAAGGCCTGTAAGTTTTTCTATGATTGGTGTTTAAATTGCTTATGACGTGTATTATTTGTTAATTAAAAGGGCTTTTAATTTAAATTAGTTTGTTTTTTGCTAATAGTATTACGTACAGCAGTAGGGCAAATAAATGGCGATGGTTGTCAGTATTAAATCATGCTCAATCCGAAAGGACAACATCTAAATTCATCCGCCAGCTATCGCGCCTCACACATAATGAAACTGAGAAGCCCAGCCTTATTTAATATACAACAGCCTCCAAAGTTTTTTCCGGTGTCCGTAACCTATCAACTGACGAACTTCACTTCATAATCACCAGACAGTCACAGTCAGATTAGGAAATTTTCAGAGTAAAGATTTTGTTTCAGTATTATCAATATCACACTGGACGAAAGTTCGGAATTATGAAGTTTGTCCTCTGCAACTTGTTGGTAGGTCTAGAGCAGGGGTGGGCAGACTTTTTCAGGGTACGTGCTACTTCTAATTTCTTAAGGTGTTGCGGTCAACCCAGGGGCGTAGGTCTGGTGAGGTAAGAGAAATGTCCTTAATATTTATTATAACTTAATAATAAATAAGGAATATGTACTCATCTACATAGCTACAATAAAAAAACTCACGCTTTTAAAACCACGTTAAAAGGAAAACGCAAGCTACAAACATAATAATAGTAGCCACAAATATAATAATATCAAATGGCGCATTTATTATAGCAAACAATTCAAAATATACATTAAAACCCGTTTCACCTTAAGGGGCAGCGCTGGGGGGTAGGGGACCAAATCACACCACTACGGGGTTACTCTAGGAAAGAGGGGACTAAAATAAATAAAATTCTCCATATTTGGGGGCAAAAAAAATTACTCTTTAAAAAATTTTTTCATTAAAAAGTATGAGTTTTTTTTATAATAATGTTTTTTTCTTTAATCGAAATATTTAAAAGTTTATGTTTCAATATGTTTAAAATTATTGATTAATTAACTAGCAAAACTTTTCTCGAATAAAATCTCAATAGTTCCCAACCTGTTGATTGCATTTTTTTTAAAAGAAAAAAGGTTAAATTGTAATTCACGCTATCATTACATTGATTTTTTTAAGGACTTATATGCTATTTTTAAAAAAAAACGGCTCATATATTTTTTAGTTTCCTAATTTCATTTTTTAATCTGTTTATAAAAAAAAAATTTCATTTATATATATCTTGTTTATAAAAAATTAATCATTTGTTTCCATTATTACTGTTTTAAATCGTTTGTAATTATTATTCATATTAAGCAAATCCGTTTATGTCGTTAGTTAAAAAACGGGTCATAATAGAATTTGGGGGATTAATTTCAAAATTTATCAAATTAAAACTTATAATTTTTTATAAAATTTATAGTTTATCGGGAAAAAATATCTCGTGCATACTTCAAATTTTTGTTACTAACATTATATGCAAAGTTTATATATTCAGCTCAATAAGTATAATTTTTAAAGGGAAAAAAAAAAGATTTATTACAATAATTTAATAAAAAAAATTATATATTTTGATTTTTGGAACTTTTTTTTAAAAAAAAATGTTTAAAATTTAAAAAAACAACAAAAATTAAGATACCCACGAGATGTTATTATCAAGAACGAAGCTAAACCCAAAGGGGAATGGCGTTGATTTGGCGCAATATTTCGGAAGAATGTAATCTTAAAAACCTTTTTTCAGAAAATTTTGTTGTTGTCACCCAAAAGTCGTGGTTGTTTTACGTATTCGTTCACAGGAATTAAAGAATAAAAGTTTTTAAGAGGGATTAACTTAAAATGTATTTTAAACCTACAATTTATATAATAATAATACGTGACGTCTTCGTTTGGGGGGAACTCACCCATTTATTCAAGCAAGTTTTCGGTTTTTTAAAAAGACGATAGGTGACAAGAGCACGTGGCCATGGGGTCATTTGTATTTCGGCCCCGGGCAAACGCAGACATCGAGTCTGGGAAATTTTATAAACTAAAGAGTGCCCGGGGACAATAGGGGTTGACGTCAGGCGAAACCTGTTTAAAAATCGGGGTTTTTGGAATGGGCCGGGGGGGCCCCGGTGGGGTTATTTAAAAAGGGAAATTTTTGGGGTTAGAAATTATGGGCCCTTGATTCGGAAAGACGGGAATGTGTTTGGTTTGCCGCCAAATGGGGGGACGAATTTGGCCGGGACGAGGGAACCTTTTTGGCCGCCAATGAGGAAGACGAGGGGCGTGTGGTGGACCCTCCCCTGGTGCTTAAAGGCTGATTTTTGAGGAGAAAAGGGACGGAGAGGAAAACTTGGAGGGAGATGATGGAGCCCTGATAGAAACAGAGAGATAGGAGCCCGGGAGTGAGACAGATAGAGAGCCCTGGAGTGTAGGGAGACGGAGATCGAGCCCTGAATGGAAAAACTTGATGTAGAGCCCTGATGGAGTAAACTGGAGAGGATCCTGAAAAGAAAAAGGGATTAGGGAGTGCCTTTCGGAAAAAGGATTGAACCCCCGTGAAATAGACTATCCGCCCGGTTTGGCATATATTTATTGCACATTTTAGTAACATATGAAGTTATTAAATACCGTTTTTAATTTTAAAATGAGGCTGTGGCAAATTTTCTTGTGTGCTAACTACTCACGACGTTACAATACTTTTTAATAATTTTCTGTGCATTTGCATTGATTTAAATTCCAGAACATGTTGGAACTACTTTTTCCAGCGGATTGTTACATTCCCTACCTTTCCAAACGCTGCTAACTTGAGGTGAAACAGAGTATAGAAACATTTTCTTCTTGTAACTTAAGTCAGTAGAAGATTACATACTGTCAGCCAATCTCTTGAATATTTCCGCATAAATTATTAACTGTTAATCTTCAGGCGGTCACCCCAAAATGCCTTAGCGGTCCACCGGTTGATCACGATCGACTTAATGCCCACCCCAGGTCTATAGCCACGCTATTTCAAAAACAGAGTATCATTACAAACCAGATGGTAAGTATTCACAATAGGCAAAAATAACCAGGCAATTGAGGAATATGTTAATAAATACAGTTTCTGGATACTTGTGTTGGGTTGGATTTGAAAAAAAAAAACCTCACATTTTATAAAAAAGGAAAAGAGAATGAAGCCCACTAAAAATAAGTGTATTAATTTATGGTATGATACTCAAAAAAGCTCAGATCTAACGATTTCCTTAAAATATGCAATCATACTGTTAGGGATTGGATATATGCTACCAGTATATGATACTTGGTACTACCAGTTCTTGGATATATGCAGTATATTTGTAACTTCTTACGTATAAAATGAAAACATTGCTTTAGAAACCGATTCATTTTGATTAAAACAAGGATTTATCATTATATTACTTTTGTTTAACCCATTTGCTGAAGGTAATGCTAAAAAAACTTTTCTTTCAAACTATTTTTTTCATGCGATGTTTATTTCCGGTCAGGACTAAATTATTTGAATAAACGTAGGATACTTCTTTTTTTTTCAAGAAACTAAAAACTATGTTTTGAATTTTCACAGTTTTCCCTTAAGCTTGACATTTTGTAATTGATTTTATATACCAGAATTTCAATAAAACCATACATTTACAAATTTTCATTTTAAAAAAGAATCTTTTAGGACGATGAAGAGTGACTAAAAAGTAATGCACGGTAAATACCTATTTATAATGTATATATTAATAATGATAATAATAATAATAGTAATAATATATATGTGTGTGTTGTGACGGGCTCACACGTCTTTTCTGTAACATAACCTCTGGGTTCTTTGAATGCCAAGATTAATGGCAAATCTTTTCCAACCCAAATCCAAGAAGTGAAATACGATTATGAAATGAAAATAAGATAGCTTTTAAAAGAACAGAAGTTTCAGTAAGCAGTATGGCAATTTGGGGAAAGTTATGTTTGGAAGAGATACGAGTGTGAATTGACGGCCTATCGTAAAGTTACCAAGATATCGAGCCATTATTACAAGGTGCATACCATTGCACGCACGCCCAGATGTTTCGTACCGTGATAGAATCTTATTTTGGATTAAGGTAGGACTGATTATTTGATATTAGGACTTTCAATATTATCCGAATTGAGAGTAGGCGAATAATATAATTATTTAGATAAAGTGGTCTAAATTACGTGATACGGTTTAACTATCGCTGTGTGTTTGGTTTATTCTCACTTAATATAAGTTTATCTAATTTATTAGAAATTCTCACTTAATATAAATTTATCTAATTTATTAGAAATTTAAGTTATATTCTTAATAAAGTCATATTAAGAATTTTAAAATGTCTATTCATTTTGAGAATCCCACACCTCTAATTCACGCTGACAATCAAAGATATGGTCACCCAAGAGCGACCATATCACAGTGTGTGTTTTTAAATTTTGGCTTATGAGCGCACCCGATTTTAAATAATATTGCTAAGAAAGCGCTAACATAGATCGCAAGAAAATGCGAAATATTTAGTTTTGTTTTTGTCGAAAATAAGAAAAAACATTAAAACTTCTCCAAGCAAAAAAAGGAAATAAAATACTCTTTTCAACAGTTTTCAATGAGTTAACAAAAATAAAACAGATATTCATTAACAAAAAATTCTAAAGTCATTTAATTTCCTAAGTAACAATTTTTTTTTTAAAAAAAAAGACCTATCTAAAGATTTTTTATTTTTGCAAAACTGAAGATGGAACAAAGCACAAAGAAATTTGATTGATACCTGAATGATACTATCAATCCTGAAATATTCAGTTTGAAATAAAGTAACAGTAATTAAAATTAAAAATTCTTCCAAGAAAAGTAAATCTTTTTTCTTTTACAAACTTTTTATACTTACAAGGCATACAACTCATAATAATCTGACAATAAGTATTGACTTTATTTTTGTTCCACTCGCGAAAAACAATGTTTTTACCTAAGTGAAACCATCCAGAGAAATGAAAATATTATCAATCATCCTCGGTTACTTGTATTTTTTTAAAGTTTGTATTGATAACTTCAAATATAAAACACAATCATAAAAGAAATCCGAATAAATCATTTCTTATTTTAATTGAGGAGTTTTAATTCTATTCTCTTTTGTTGAGCATCAAAAAAAAAATTGCTTTACTGATGACAAGTCACCAAAGCACCACTCAATGATATTTTACTGAAAAAATCGCAATTAAATTATTCTTTTATTCCTTAGAAGAAATAAAATTCGTCAACACGTCATGCTACTTAAGCTGACTTAAAAAAGAAATTACTTTTGCACGAAACCAATCGATAAAGAATGTACATAAGATTTCGTGACTTAAACATGGAAAATCTGCGTTTTTAACAAATGATCATCATTTAAATAAGCACTAACATCTTTATTGCTATATCTTTACTCGTGAAAATTCAGATGGAAAATTCGACTACAGAAGACAGTCGCAACAAGAATCAGTAGATAGAATCAACAGGAAAACCCAAATAATTAATAACGGAAGTGATGAAAAAGATGTTTTTAAATTTAAGAAAAAGTGTATTGAAATCTTTCTTAATTTGCGATCATTTCATTCTTGTAATATTATATTCACTTATTAGTTCAAACATAAACAGTGCAGACAGGATGATTAGTTGATGATTAGGATTTCGTTTTGAAAAGTCTTTTAAAAATAAATAAATTTTATTTTGAATAAATACAAGATTAATTTATACATACTTAAAAATTATATTACATTTATAGCCGAAAAAAAAAAAAGCTTTTTTTACTTTTATCCTTATTTAGACTTTAAACATTGAACTTTGTAATAAACTAAAAAATAAGTAAATATTTTATATTTAAGTAGTCGCTTTTTCATGATACATACTGAAAATTAGTTTAATTTATCAATAAAATAGAAAATAACTGATTAAGGAACCCACAGGAAAGCATTCACTTTTATTTTATTAAAATGATGAAAAATTAGAATATTCCTTTTCACACAGAACTAATGCAAAAACCGATGTATATATATATATATATATATATATATATATATACCTACCGAGTTGCAAAGGGGAAGGTTGGCGCCTTCAAACTAGTTTAACCCCACTTATTCGGTCCTAAGTCCGAAATTGCTTTCTGACTTGCTAGGTTCTTTTTGTAGTTCCTTTTTTGTATTTTTCTATAAATTCGATCTTCATGTTTTCTTTTATATTTTTATTACGTTATTTCTTGTTATGTTCATTATCTATTATTTCTTGTTTATGATATATAAATTTCTTTCATATATATATATATATATCCTTATTAATTAAACAAATTATTGTTTAGGAAAAACAATGGTGTCCAGTTATGCTGACAACTCATTTTTTCAATACGAACTTATCCAATATGAGGATAATAATGCACCAAGTTGGCAACAAATAAAAGCGTGAGCTAAAATACATCTCAATTCCAAATTCTTCATCAATTATCTTTAAAGAAAAGGAAACTTTTGAGAAAGAACGTGAAAAAATTAAGAATTTATAAGTACATTCCATACACATTTTCCCTTAAAGTTAATACCTATTTCTCTTAATAGAATCTCTTATGAAAATCTATTTATTTTAAGAAGATTTGACGGTACTTTTCCATTTCATCGGCTCAAATCGTGCCAAGTTGGCTTTATTGGCGTCAACACACAACATACACATATAATAGTTTAATTAGTCTTAGTTCTCATAGGGTTTTCATCCATTTTTGATAAATTGTGAAAAAGACGTTACTGAATTTCTCGCCTGCACCGGCGAAACAGAAAGGTACAGGTTCCACTCTATAAAATATATCCTTCTTCTATAAGAATTAGTTTTATTACATCTTTCTACCGTTAGTTCCATTTAGTTTTTTTCTAATTGAAATAAATTACAGTTTTAAAAGATCATTGTCCCACTATTTCCTCACATTTATGAAACGTTCAGAGAAATTCAAGTGCATTTCCCAACAGTTCATTAAATGAAATGAGTCGAGAATAAATAGATATTTTTATTTACATTGTCGCACATGTTTACATTTTAGAATTCCGTTGAATCATTACTTAAAAGTGTCTTTTTTCTTGGATAGAAGTTCAAGATTACTAAAACAATATTGCGACAATGTATTCTTATAAGCACCATAACTCTTAAAATACAAACATTTATATACAGTTACTGAAGCGGATACAAAGGTTGCGAAATCTAACCAAGGAAAAAAGAAAGTAAAACAAGAATAAAAAACTGCGTCGTATTCCTTATCTTTTTGTTTGAAAATCAATAATTACGTGTTTATAGATGTGATTTTAATAAAATATAGGCCTACTATACCCCAACTTCATACCCATTATTACTTCTCTGCATATATTCTTAATACCATTTCAAAAATAAAATCAGTCAATTAAAGAAAAAGTTACATCGACAAAAAAAATGCAATTTTCATAATTTCGTTCTGCTTGAATTCCTTGCCAGAGTGGGACAGTCGTTGCTGTTCTTTACTAAATGTAGGGGAATTGAAATATTGCGAAGGTTTTATTTTTATCTTCACGTATTTGTGGTTTTCTCTCAGTTTTGGATTAGTTTCGCCTTGAAGTGGACCAAAGTGTCGTGAATAACAAGCATTTCACTCAAAACGAAATGGAAGTGTGGTTCCCATATATTTAAAGGTATTATATCTCGGTTTGAAGGAAAAATTATAGAAATATATCTCATTTCGCAACTTTTGAATGAGCGGGGATTTATCAGAAAATTCTTAAGCAAATTACTGTTTACATTTTAAGAAAACGACACTTTATAATTAACGGCTGTAGTTGAATTAAATTTATTACTTAATAATTTTGAACAACTTAGCACTGATGTTTCCACTGCATAAATATTTAATTTTATCAAACGGCGAGGAAGAAAAACGTTCGATGTTTAATTCCGTAAGTTTTATGTAATATATCGCGATGAAAACAGTTATATCATCAACAAGCGGAATGATTATCATTCAATAACATATAATTGACTCTATAAGTTCGAGTTCAGATCTTTGCGAACGTGTTGATTTATACGTATAAAACTTTTGATACGTGTTATACCGTCGCGGCCAATTTTACCTGTATAAAAGACATATCTATTTCAAAAATGTCGCCAAATGTTCTATTATTATTCAACATGTACGGGAACAGTGTACTACTATTTGCTGCATATTACGACGGCATTTGGCGACGTCTTTTGATTGACACAAGATTGATAGACATTATAATACGTATAAGTACTCCTTAATATTTAACTTTGCTGCCCATCCAGTATAGTGGTTAGTAACGCAGACTGCGGTGTCATAGGGCCTGGGTTCGAGTCCCGGAGCTTCCATGGATGTTTGTAAATGTAGAGTGCCTTCACATTTGATGGTAGTTTATCTGTGGGCATCTGGACTGCAAACACAGTCCTCAATGCCATATCATGAAAGTCTTCGATGAGGGAGGCGGCGTTTGGTGGAATTACACAGTCTGCGGAATGGCATGAAGGCGATTGGTTGTTGCGAGGAAATCCGGAAGGCTTGGCTTAGGGTGGTCTTCTTGAACGTGATATTGATGGAAATTTTGATCTGGGTGAGAGCTGAGAGGCTGCTCTCTGATTGGTCGATATTGGGTAAGGGTATAGACTCAGGTTGGCTGCCCAAGGGGGATACGTTACAAGAATGGAAAGTAGGAAAAGCTTGTCCAGTGCGGTAAAAATTTAGAAAAGTTTTAAAAAATGGGAATTTAAAAATAAATAAAAATTTACACACACACACACACAATGGGATAGTGCCCATAGGGGTACTCTAAATAGCCACCGAGCCGCAAGTCCTCTCGTGAGATTGGTGGAAGGGGAAAAGAGGTGGGAAGCCCCTGACTACCCTCAGAGTGTTCTCCCTAAAATTGGGAAAGGGCAACCTAGCAAAATCGTATTGTCACCTGCATGTTGTTCAAATCTAATGCTAACGACAGGCCTATACTCTGTTTCACCTCAAGTTGGCAGCGTTGGGAAAAGGTAGGGAATGTAACAATCCGCTTGAAAAAGTAGTTCCAACTAGTTTTGAATTTAAATCAAAGCAAATGCACAGAAAATTGTTAAAAAGTATCATGTATTATAGAAATTGTGGGTTTAAAGATATATTTTAAGTTAATCATATCTTAAAAGCATTTCTTCTTTAATACCTGTGAACGAATACAGTTGAAAACAACAACTTGACTTTTGGCTGACAACAACAACATTTGACTGAAAAAACCGGTTTTCAAGATTACATTCTTCCAAAGTATTCGCGCCAAATCAACGCCATTTGCATTGCGACTTGATAGTTAATTAATCAATATTTTTAAACATATTGAAATGCAAACCCTAAATATCTCGATTAAATAAAAGGCTTTATACTATTATCAAAAACCTCATACAGTTTTAAAGAACAAATTTTTCAAGAGCATTTTTTTTCTGCTCGCCAAATATGGAGAATTTTATTTGTTATAGTCACACTCTTCTCCTAGAGTAACCCCGTAGCGGCTGTAAATTGGTCATCGTACCCTTCCCAGCACTGCCAACTTAAGGTGAAACGGAGTTTAAGAATCTGGCCCCTAGCCGTGACGAATTTCGTGGACCTTGATCTGGTGTTACACTCGATCAGGTGGCTTAAATAACTACAACATATTCAATTTTGAGTATTTTCTAAGCCATCGCGCGCGCGCGACCGAATTCATCAAATAAAAGGACAAATGTTGTCAATGTTATTATTATTTTGGAGGACGTCATGGACTTGATGTAGCTCAACTAGACATGGATACAAGCAAAAACAACATTATTTTGAGACATACACAGGAGCTGATTTACCCTATAAGCTACATATCGCACATTCGGCGCCATATTTTGATTTGAAGAAATTAGTCGATGGTTTTTTCCCGTAAGTACTCAGTCTTTTTATAGGAGAAATTAAAGATGCAGTACAAAAAATCTAAGATAGATATAAATATAGTACAATTATAGATATAGCCTCTTGCTTTGAAAACAAGCGTATTTTCTTAAAAACTTAATAATTCTGCTATGTTAAATGATTTTCAACACCACACATTCCAAGAAAATGAACAAATGTCATAATTCAGAATAAAAAGATTCCTTTTTCGTTCAGAAATTTCCTAAGATTCATCCAACTGTGAATACAAATGACGTCAGTATTATTTCTACCAAAAATGCAATAGATTTGTCTATTTTCATTCATTGCAGATGTAAATTTATATCTTTCATATCGCTCTTTTTGTACAAACACGCACATCATTGATTCTGTTGGTGAAACACCATGACAAAGGATTTTGAAATGTGGTATGACATCACTTAAAGTATTTGGTGTGTGAATAGCTTTGGTCATCATCATCATCTATGAGTAAGACTAGTTAACAGTGGCGTACACAGGGGTTGGGAGTTCAAATCTCTCCCTAAGACCAAGAGATCGTTAATTTTTAGCATAAGGAATACGTATCTGTGCCTCAGTCTTCTTTTTTTATAAGTTGTAACCCCACCCAAGAAGGAAGTTTGTGTATGCCACTGCTGGTTAATGACTCTTAGAATATTTGGGGGTGGGGCAGGGAACGTATTGATTTGCAAAGCTATTTTGCATCTAAATCGATTTTCCTTACAGACAATTAAGAAGTTATCTACAACTTTTAAAGTACGCTGTGGAAATTCTACATGTCCTGCAATGAATTACTCAAACAGCAAAATAATATTACAAACAACCAATATGTATATTGTTCTCTAAAATAGTTGACAAAAGTAGAATTTTGCTCAAATACTTAAATAAAAAGGATTCTCAGGTATTATATCGTCGAATTAAAGTATGACGCCAATAGTCGAAAACTATTATTACGCTTATTAAACCATAATAATCTTGGTTCACCCGTGCCCAATAAAAACCATTTTATAGGTTATGCCGTTCCTGCGCATGCTCAAACACAATAATTTTAATCACACATGCCTAAAAAAAATAACATTGTTATAAATTAAAAAATTCTTACATTTTGTTACTAAAAATTATTAGAATTTAGGACCTATTTTACGAAGGAGAAATCAGTGGAGTATTTCCAAAATTACGATCTAATACGCAAGTTCCTGAAAGACTATGGGTTGTTGGCAAAACATCGACTAGTTGTTTAATAGTTCAAGTTAATGTGTTCGTGTATTTTAAGTTAATATGTTTTATTTAAATACAGTATTTAGTTGTTCTAAATCATCCTATTCATTTATCAACAGTCTTATACGGAAGGAGTATGCACAGCGATTTGATTTAGCGTACATGTGACAACAATGGCACATTTGGCGACGTTTTCTGATTTGGCGATGTGTTTTGATTTTACGGAACTAGTCAATGGTATAATACATGAACACCATAAAAGTTTGAAATTTATTGAAAACCATTGACCGATTACTTGTTAGATTAAACTAACAGCTTAACTCGATCTTCATTTCGTGAGAGTATAAATGAACCTCGACACAAACGAATCATTTCAAACAAAATAGTTTTATGAAAATTATTTCACTTAAATGCGTCTTTGAAAGAATACAAGATACGTTAATTACAAAATAGACAAAGACTCTGGCATTTGAAAGTGGACGCATAGCAATACTCACCAACTGCAAAAGCATCAACAAGCTGTGTACACCTTTGGGATAGTCGCATGGTGGTTCTGCTACTTCAGGCATCACCACAGTGTACTGGTGCATTTTCTCTGTTCCACTACTCATCGGTGCTCATGCCATGTAATTCTTCATGAATAATCTGCAATAAAGAAAAACATTTAAAAATTTAACAATTCTCTTTACTTTTTCGTTTTGCAACCAGTAAACAAATGACACAATACATCATTTTTTTTTATAAATATCACCTTTCAATCACCTTGATGGAAACGACGAAAATTACTGGCTATATGTAAATGAAACCCATCGAATTATATCATTTAAGATAATTAATGGATTATTTTTACCTCTACACCGAATACAAAACCCTCGGAGTTATTGTAGAAGAATACATTAGGAGTGTGAAGCGTGTTGTTTGTTTTCCTGTCGACATTCCGGTCGTGACAGACATTGACAAAAGTTTTTGTTTCCCGACAGTAAAACAAGATTCCAGCGCCATGTCATAAATTAGGCGAGTTGTAGGGAAAAAAAAAAAAGAAAAATCCCGATCCACCTCACTACGCTTTAACCTATGAGCAATTTATGCTTTCCGTTCTTACAAGTGCATGTTGCGAGCAACGCACAACAATGCAAAACTCACGGTCCTGGAAAAAGAATGACATAAACTCGCGTTTTGTTCAGTGTCAAGGTCTCAAAAATTGTTCAATCGTATAAATCTCTCAGTTTATAAAAACTTTTATTTTGTCATAATATTTCGTTTGACATAAACTTTCGCAGAGAAGGACGAATAAAAATAGAATTTCGCACTGTTTTTGATGAAAAGAGATTTGTGACAGTAAAATTCCTTGCTGCGCAAGGACGATTTGTTCATTTAAAGAAGAAGATTTGACAGTGGAACATTTATATTTCACAATAAATCAGATTATCTTTTAAAGGCTTTTTTTTTAGCTTTCTAGTTAATTGCACATTGTTCTTAGATTGTTGTTTATTTACGGCGTTGAGATAAGTAACACGATGATTTCCGACGATGAACCTCCTAATTATATTTACAGTGGAGGCAATAACAATTGAGATGGCTCCAAGCTTCAACAACACGGCAACACTTATTTTCGCTCTTAGTGCATTTTGCTTTCAGCGTTGTTTGTCTTTTTTTCCTAAGTTTGACAACTTTGTAGATTTTAAAGGAACGTCTTACATGAATTGAAAAACTGTACTTTTCAAATCTTACAAATTCATGTAGAAGACGTTCAGCAAGAGGATTTTTTTTTTCATTTCCAAATACTGAGAATAGTCATTATATCCTGAATTAAACAAGTAATATAAAAAAATAGTTTTTAAGTCAATTCCTACTTAGATCAACAACGAAAAATTTTATTTTAGCTGCTTTTTATTAAATAGTTACAATTAATATAAATATGTATATACATAGGACAGAATCACAACATTAAGTGGTAATTAGTTTTTTTTAATTATCATTTAAGTATCGTATTGTCCTTTTAATTTCAGTCTAACTGAATGCTTTAACACGTGAGAAAAAACCTTTTCACAAGTTTTGCCACAAGTTGCCAAAAGGGTCGCTAAATCGCCAACGTAGCTGTATTTGTAATTCTTTAAATAATTTGTTTTAATCGATTAATATAATTAAATTATTGTGTGTATTGTCATCCAAAATGATCCTGTATATAAAATTTCAGCTCAATTCAGCGCTTTATAATGTATTTTATGAACGATTGAAAATTCCACCAAGATAAATAAATATACAAATATATAAATAAATAAATACATAGACAGTGCGAGCTAATAGTAGGAATTGAAAAATATAACGACTAATAATGCACCTAAAAAAAACTTGTGACGGATCTATTCACGTACCTTCCACTAAACAAAACTCTTGGGAAATCTTTGCGCTATCATTCGCGTTTATTCACAACCATCCCTTCTGAAGAAGAAACCGTGATATTCAAATTAAATCTACTATATATAGTAAGGGTTTTCTAGCTAGCAGGAGGAGAAGGAGATAAAGAAAGCCAGGAGCCAGGTGAGATTTTTACAGATTAGATATCACTACGAATTATTGAATATTCCAAATATAAATAGACGAAGATTTAAAGTGACGATTGATCACTAAAGCTAGAGTAGCGTGTTAAAAGCTAAGTGAGATAATTGAATTGATCCTACATAAAGGTGGTCGATATTCCTAGTTTTCGTATAATTCGTGTATCCCGCTATTATTCCACTTGTATTGTTCATATTGAGACATTCTCTTCTTGAAATTTAATTGAAATAGTGTTGTTATATATAATTTGGTTGATCAATAAATAAGTTGATTTTGAATATGTCTGGTATTCCTTCTCTTCCTCCCACACATCTAGGCGGGCAAGAGAGAGGGGGTAATCCCTCACAAACTTTCCATGTTCAATGCATGTACTTTGGGCAAAACATTTCATAAAATGTTTTGAAAAAAGTATTGTTAAAAAATATTTAACTGTTAACATAAAATGTTAACTTACGTCATAATTCTGTGTTTTGTCGTGAAGACACTTCTAGCAGCTAAGTTTGTGACGGGCTCATCGCGCTTTCAACTAAAAACTCCTCTTGGGTGCTTTGAAGCTGAAAAGGCAAATTCTTTCCAACCTAATCCAGAAGCGAAGCATGATTATGCAAATTAAGAACCTTTTAAATAGCAGAAGTTTACTAGCAGGTGTGGGAAGTGATTATGCTGTCTGTGATTAGGAGTGTTAAAGTTAAAAGTGAGAAGTTATCCGACATTCAAGATTCCCGCTATTCGTGCCAGTGTTCAAGTCAAAGGTGGGATACCATTCCACGCGAGATAGTCATTTAAGATTCGGGTTGTTGCTACCTAGGATATAGAGTTAGGACCGTTCTATTAAATACTAGGAACTGTGAATATACTGAGATTAGGATAAGGCGTTAAAGTTAAATATAGTGGTCAGGGTCGTCCTTATTCGGTAGTACGTATTTTGTGTCTCCACCTCAGATTCGCTAAGTTAGAATATTAATATCCTTATTGTATATTGTTTAAGATCTTAATAAAGAGATATTAAGATTATGGCAACGCCTGGTTCTTCATTCACTCCCACACCTCTAGGACACGATGAAAACGTAGGAGTAGGGCTTCACCCACGGGATAATGCCTTACAAGTTTCAGTACACAGTGTCAAGTATGTGGGATTTATCAAATTGATTATTTTATTTGCCATTGCAAGTCTTTTAGCTGACAACAGATCTAATTTATGATTGTGAAAAACAAGCTTCGACACAGAAAAGGTAATCCAGGTAAAGTATATAATTTTCCCCCCAACTGAAAGTACTTTTTTAATTGCCTTAAGCTTTAACTAATAGAGGAATTTATGAAGTACAAGAGTTCTCTGTAAGGGAAAGCTTTCAAAAAAGAGCAGTGCTTATACTTTAGGATCATGTTTGAGCATAATTCACTGTATTCCATCTTATAGTCCTTAAGAAATACAACCAGGCAAAAATCCATGGAAAACTGCGAAATTAAGTACTTCTGATGATTTTGTTATCTTGATAGCCACAATTGCTTTCAAAGTAATTTTTCCATTTGTTCAGGATTAGTTACACCTTTTTGACTCTAGCTGACTCCAGCAGATGTATCATCACTCTCATTACAGGATAACACCAAAGATGAAGCAATTTCCATTTAGTTGGCGCTTCTTAAACCATTCAAATCTTATTTTAGGCATAAGTAATGGATACAGTTGTGTTTATATATATATAAAAGACAGTTTCTGTCTAAATATGTTTAAAAAGTTAATATGTTAAGCGAAAAAACGATACGTAGGAACACATAAACAAATCGTAACAACAAACGTAAATGATATATTGTCGTCAGATTTTAATAAACCTAGAATAAATCTTTTAGAATTAAAAAATATTTCCCTCAATCACATTTTAAGCTTGGTGTTTGTTTTTTGTATATTTTTCACAAATTCAATAACAGAAAAAAGTATAAATCTATTAATCTACAAATACTTCTGGTTCCGATATTTGATTTCCAGTTCATTCTTGCCGATTTTCCTCGGCGCAAAAATGTTATAATTTCATAAATAATTAGAGTAGATATAAAAGTAAGACATTTTTAGAAAGCAAAAAGTGTAAGAATTTAAATTTTTGAATGAAAAATCCCCCTCATTACATGACTAAATCAAAGTTTGTCTTCAAATATCTTAACCCTTTAACGTTCATTGTTTCACACCAAAACCACACATTAAACATTTTTAAAAAGTCAAATTAAAAATTTTTTATCCCAAAAGAACTGTTTTTGAATTTTTGCTCTTTTTCCTAGCAATAAATGGCAGCACAAGGTCTATTTCTAGCGATTGAGACATCCTAAATATAAAAATATTGACGTCTGTGTAACTTAGTAACCATTAGCTCTAAAAATATTTTAAAAAATAGTTATTTTAAATTATAGCACGCGATCTTACTATGAATTCTTTCTAGTTATTAATTACAACTTTCAAACATTTTGATAAGTAAACAAATCATTAGAAAAATGAAATTAAAATGTATGGTTTCACTGCGAAACCAAACTCCAGTAAGAGGTGGCATAGCAAATCTCTTGGCGTCTATTCTAAAGCAAAAATTCTCTAAGCCGTAGATTTTCTAAAGCACTATTTGCTTATTTCATGTTCAGAAAAATATTTATTTACTTTAAAATTATAGTGAGAAATTTTTATACTTAAATATATTTATCCGCACTCTAAAATTCTGCCACTCTGTGCAGCTGCACATGTTGCACATGCCTAAATGCGACCCTGTGTGTACATAATAGATTCAAATATTCTCTCTTTATAGTTATGGATGGAAAATTTAATGTATTAGCAATTTTTTATTATGAAATATAAATTATTTCTAGTACGTAATGTAAATATGTGTAATTTTATGTCCAAATTTGTATTAAAAATTTTAAAAATGCAGAAAATTTTTTAAAAAAATAATTAAAAACTTTAAAAAATACTTTAACTTAATTAATTTAGTTAAAATATAAAAGTTTTATGGTCATAAAATATTAGATTTTTTCAGAATAATCTTTTGGTTCAGTTTGAGTAAGAAAAATGGACCGGTACTGTTCACTGGTTTCACAGTGAAACCATAAATTTCTCGAAATTGAAAAATGCTAATTTTTTTCTTTGTATATTTGTGATCACCTTCATGTTTAATAGTCATTTTTGAAATTACTTTGTTAATTTTTCAAAGGGAATATGTAGTGAACTTAAAAGGGTTAATGATTTTTGACTGTGGCTATGATTAAACTAAAAGAGCAATGCTTGAAATTTACATAAGAAATGCATAAAAACGGGGTTTTTTTCCGACAAAAAATTTACTTGGCTTTTGAGTGTTGTTATTTTTAGGAAATTGTTCTTTTATTTTATAATAGATACGATTGATTGAATACACATGTAGAGAACATTTATATATTATAAGCAATTATATATATTTATATTTATATATTATAAGCAATTATATATTTATATTTATATATTATAAGCAATTATATATTTATATTTATATATTACCCCACCGTAATGAAAATTACTCCTTCTGATAAAATAAATAAAAAATTCACAGAATGAGACAAATATTAACCATTTGATTGTATTTACCTATAAAAGCAAGATTAACAAATATATCTGAAAATTAGGAAGTTATGAGTGAAGTCTCTTTAATTCGATTCAGGAACAAAAGAATATTGAATTATGCATTTCGATATTTCTTAAAAATAACAAAGCAACGATTCGAAACAAAGCTTAATCATGCTTTTGGATAACAGTAAAACTTCATGGGTGAATTGTTCTTTCTTTAAAATTCTTACCAAGGCACAGAAAGGATATTTGCGAGACAGCATAAAAACAGAAAACATGTTTACCAATTACATGCAATACACGAGCTTGCTTAACGGAATTCGCTTATAAAACTTGAACTGAACACAGTTATTTTAAAAGATTGTAGTTTAATGCAGAATCCGTAGTAATTTTTTCATAAAATATACGGAATTGCAAGTACAGTCCTTTGTTTTATTTTTTTAAAAAAATGTCTTACCGATGTAGCAGTTCATTAAACATTCATTCCACTAACTTGCTATGCTAAACTATAGGTTGAAATGCTACGAGTTAATCCTTGATATTCATCACATTATACTACAAAAATGGTTCATTGCACTGTTTATGATTTTAAAAATAGACAAAAAGTCATTTAGCGGTTAGCATTTTTTCTCCAAAACTTAGAAAAAGATTTGAGTTTTGATAATATATTGGGTTCTCCAAAAAATTTTGCGATTTTATTTTTGTTGTAGAATTTGTCCTGTATCAACTTTTAAATATATTTCGATAAATATTTTAAAGTTCTTTTTTTTAAATGTAGGTATTACCAGAATGAAATTTACGTTAACGTTACATGATAAAGCAACTTGAGGGGTAATGGCAACGAGCCTCAATCAAGTGACGAAACGACACCTGAGCTGGAACCTCCCTCTCCTAACTATCACACCAACGTGAGGACATTGAGCCTCGGCAAATTAACGCTCATTGGCCCTCTCAACATGGCGTATTATCGGTTGCACTTGGACTCGAACCACGAGTTCGTGACCATAACCACTGGGCTACCATGACCTTGTAAGAAAATAATTTTTTAAACAGAAATTTTTCAAAAAATATTGGAGGCTTTATTAGTATTAAAAACTAACAAAAAACAATGGATATGTATAAATACTTTAAAATCAAGTAAATGATTTGAAAAAGTAACGAATTAATATAATACTTTAAATTATTTCAATATATTTTGAAATTATAAACATATCGACGAATTTACTTGATTTAAATTCAATCATGCAATTGTAATGCAACGGCATATTGATAAAGAGAAATTTTCTTCATACAATCACTCAGTATCAGTTAATGTACTTATCAATCATATTTATTGTTCATTAAAATGTGATAACAAGGGACTGAGTAGGAGCAATTTATTCACTCATTGTCAGTTGATACATTTATCTAAATAAAATCTTGTACCAAAAACTCTTAATTTACCTCTCTTGTTTTACAAATTAAGAAGTTGAGGTTAATGTTGTTGGTTTTTTCCTTTTATATATATCTGTGCTTATCATACTTTGTTTGCAAAATTTTTACGAAATTAATAATTACTAGTCATAATTTAAGTTTATTATATTTTTTTAATTATAACTATTGTATATTTTTAATTTTTTCACCCCTTTCAATATCAATGAACAATTTTTTATTATAATATTTCCGACCAGCATTAAAACAACGAGGATATTTACCCACCCGCATTGATATTCAAATAGAAACTCAAGCCTTTAAAGTAAAAACAAGAAACCCAAGAAATCTAATAAAAAAAGGTAACCCAATAAATTTTGTTCTGTTCAAGGGCCAAAAAATACCCCCCCCCTCCCCCCCCTTTTTTCCCCCAAAAGGAATTTAATTTAAAAAACGGAATTAGATTACTACAGGGTGATATATCCAGCCATCACTTCGGACCCCTTCGTGCTGCGATACTTGCCAAAACACAGTCCAACAAAGTAAGGAGTTGACGTTTGCTATTTTGATTAGGTAAACAGCCCCACAAATCTTCAGCTAACTCTTTAAATAAGGCAGACAGAGAGTAACATTATGGCATCTATATTTCCAGCTAGTCTCAGATATGCTATATAAAGAACATGTCCAGGCAAACCATTGACGGGGGACCAAAAATAAACCTAAACCCGTTTTCCGAACGTATATTCCCTTTTGCTTTTTGAAATTTCCCGATTAGGAAAGGAAGCACATAGGGACGAAGAATCCTATCCAAATATTGCCGGGCCTTTAATGTCCCTCATATTATTATCAAAGCAAAAGGGCTATCATAGTTAGAGTCTTAATGTTTATGCAATGGGAGAACTGTGCCATTCAACAGCGAAGATTGAACTGTATTATTCTTTTGGGCACCCCCAAAACCCCGGGGAAACCCCGGATTATTTTTCCCAAAACGAAGCGGTATTCATCATAAGCCACCTGTTTGAGAACCCTTTCTTCATATGAACAGGGACATCTTAAGCCTTCTTGAGGCCCTGGGCCCCTACACAAAAATAGGCCCTGTCTATGGCCCATAAAAGTAGACAGTATATATCATACGTTGAAAAATACTCGTATAAACTTGAAAACATATAAATGTGCATGACTTTTCAATTGGGACAAAAACCCGGGTCATCAATTTTTGCCTTTTTACTGAAGGAATAATGAGGGGGTTTTGGGGGTAGGAAAGGCCCTTTACATGGGCGGGGTTTTCCCTCACATGTTGCCAGTTGACATAACGTCCAAAATTTTTTTGGGGAAATCAACCGGGAAATAACATTTAACCATTTAAATTATTCAAATCAGGATCTTATATAGGCTGATTCGAGAACGAGACAAGGCCCTATTTGTGGCCAAGGCCCTGGGCCCTAGTTGGCCCCTGCCTTAAGATGTCCCTACATATGAGTCAACTTGTGCCATACCTAACAGAAGGAGCAAACAGTCGAGAGAACTAGTTTTGAATAAAAATCACTTGGTTTCTTTTTCACCCTTCGTCAACTGGCACTCTCTGCTGTGCCACTCTCTCATTCTCTCGAAAATCAATTTCTCCATTCCACTAGTTGACTCAACTAAAAGAATATTGGGGAAGCTACGCTCTTCACATGTTCTTACTTGTGTATTGAAAAGGGAAAAAGCTTTTTACTGCGTCATCAGACTCAGTTATTGTACCAATGAGTCCGGCACTCCGTTTTAAGTCAACTTCGTGTTCGCGTGTGAAAGCAATTATCTCCCCTCTTCATACTAGAGGTTTGGTGATAGGAAACGAGTTGATTGGCAAAAAGTTGCCTAGAGTGAAACCAGGTTGAAGTGTTCTACGTCTTTCTGTCTTGGGATCACTGAAGGTGGTGTCACCGATATATTCCTGTTTTAAAGACAGTATAGTTCTAAAGAACAGTGCTTACACTAAATATTTCTAAAAATTTAAGTAATTTTATTACATAAGACTCGTGTGTATATTTAATTGATTTTATCAAAAAATATGCTGTTTTTTTTTTAAAACATGAAAATAAATAAAAAAAAGATTTTATATTCTATTAAGTACATAAATCTTTTTAAATCAAGGAAGTTTATTTCAATAGTTATACATATTTCCACTTAGAGGATATCCTTACTGGGAAAAAAATTCGTTATAGCTATTATAGAATTCTTCCAATAAAGGAAGCAAACAAAGCCAGTGATCTCATAAAGATCTCAAGACAAATGAACAATTTATTTGAAGTAAATCAACTTCTTAAGTAGAAGTTAATGCGAAATATATTTTCGTTCATTTTAAATATTTTATTCTTCCGAAGTAGGAAGTCATTAAAAGTGAGGGGTGAGCTTCATTGTCCAATTAAAACGAAAATCTAGAGCATCATCGAACTCTTAAGCAGTCTTGATGATCATTATTTATTGGATCTTCCCAACAGGAGATGTGATTTGTTCCTTTGTTTGTTTCATATATGAAGTCAAAGGAAGGTCATATCATGCACGAGGAATTGTTCCTTCATGTATAAAACAATGTATTAAAGCTAGCCAAGAATAAAAACCATTTCTCATTTCCTTCCTTTTAGTCATAGAAACTTTATGACTGGGTAAAAAATCAAGTTTGTTTGTCTACTTTTTGCAAAATGTTGATCAAAGGCATACTTGAGGCATATTCATGGATAAATGGAATTCGCTTGCAATTGTTAAAAGAGCTTCAAGTACGGTATTAGGTTTTCATAAAGCACCACCCTAACAAGGGGTAGCAAGTTCAAAACTCGATTTCGTCAAAAACTACCTAATGAAAAAGGTTGCTGTATATTAAATGTGGTCAACTCGACTTTGTATTGACTGAAGCTCAAGTCTAAAAAAGGGTTTGAGTTATCATTCTCCTAAGAAATGCCGTGCAAAATAAGACAGGCAGTTGCGCATTCAACTGATTTCAAGTGGTGTGAAAGTTAGGAGAATGATATATCAACTCAACTCTTCATTTGACCGTGATTCAAAATGATTAAGTCCGTTTCTTACAATTTAGCTGTATTTAACCAGTGGCGTATCGTTCGCACCCTCAACCCTCGCATCGCGAGGGGGGCGGATTCTAGAGGGCCCAAAGCATAACTGACCCCAAGTACAGCTTGGGGCCCCAAATCTGAATTGACAGGGGCCCCAATACTCTCCGTTACGCCACTGAATTTAGCGTGATAGTACAATTTGAGGTGACGAGACACTGAGTAATACTGAGTTTTAAAACTGTATTAATTCTTAGCGCGGTGAAAATCTTGTAAATATTTCGAGTTTTTTGCAATAGTATAATCACAAATAATGTGAGAAAAATATTCTAAAAAAAGTTTAAGTTCCTAGAATTTAGAGCCATTTTGGTTTCAGTGTATTAAGCTGTACGTATGGATATCAAGAGTTCAAATGAATCTCATATGGTGAATTATGATAACATGGATATTCAAATGCAAGTTTAGGTCATATTCCTTATAAATTACTTGAATTTTTACTTTTAATTACTATTGAATTTTAGTGTAGTATTAGCAGTGCTATAATTAAATTTCTCATTCTTTCTCACTCTTATATACACTAAAACTACTTTGCATAAATAAAGTAGATATCATAAATAAAATATAACTTCACAGAACAAACTTCATGTCAGTCTTTAATATAATAAAATGTACTTTCATGGAAAATACTGAAAAATTTTTTGTAAAAACAATTTTAAAAAATCTAGCAATGCTAAACTAAATGTGAATGATTACGTTGCATATAAAATTGCGTACTAAGTTAATTATAGCAAAGAAACACTTACTAATTTAACTTTCTGTAAACATGCTGATCATGCAAGTTTTCCCTAAAGCTTTTACCTTGAAAATTTAGTAACGAACTTATTTCTTTATTTAGAAAAGGCCAGGGTACGTCTCAAAGATTGGGTTACAAAGATACCTCTGTTCTAAGATGGTAAAAACTCTTGAAGGTGATGTGCTTTTTGACGAAGAAAGTACGAATTTGTTTATATATCAACGTTACCATGATTTGGGGGTGTGTATTTATGTTCCGTGATACAGAAATAGAGACGTATCTGGATACTCCTGAAACCCACAGATGTAGTCTGTTTGCTTATACAAACGTATCACTAACTTCCGTAGCAGGAGACACGTTTTAAAATAAATTTTATGGTTCTTCTTCACACAACAGGAAGCTAATGCATTAGAATACGGGGTACTTTTTGTAAAACAAAAATTAATTTTTTAAAATTATTTCTGTTCAATGCTTTATAAGGCCAATTTTTCTAATAAGGGTTATGTTAAAATTTTTTTGGGGATTAAGATTGATTTGTAAAAAGAAATTCATTCAGGTTAAGGTATCCGACTACGTTTGGAACCGTGATTTTAAAAAAGCGCATAAATGGACAATTTTCATGATATTTAGTGTCACTTAGAGTAGAATACACATATAAAATTGTTTTAAGACATTTTGACAAAAAAAAATATTTAAATACAATATTTTGAAAAAAAACTTAGAATAACCTTTTTTCAAAATGTTCTCCTTTTATAAAAAATGCTTCTAAAATAATAATATTTTGCTTTTATAAAATAAAGACTTATCCAGAGAGTCTGGACTATTTTTTTAAAAGATTAACATTATTTTCAGAGTTACAACCCATTGAAATAATTATCGGCGTTTTTTTTCTTAAAGTTTCTCCCCTCTGTTGTCGTAAAACATGGATAAACCCACTTCGTATATATTTCAAAACTGCTAGTTGAGCCTCTGTATAGAGATCTGAGCTATATACAGGCAAAATATTATTATAATAGAAGCATTTTTCACAAAAGGAGAATATTTTGAAAATGGGTCATTCTATGTTCATTTTTTGTGTGAAAATATTGTACTTAAATAATTTTTTACTGTAACAATATCCCTAAAACAATTTTATATACATTTTCTAATTTAAGGACACTAAATATCATAAATATTATCCATTTGTACGCTTTTGCAAAATCATGGTTCCGAACGTAGTCGGATACCTTAATACAGCGTTTCTCAAACTGTGGGGCGAGCCCCCATTGGGTACTTAAGAACCCTGCGGGGGGGGGCGAGCATACCGAAAAGACCAAAATAAAAGATTTAAAATAACTATCAAAATTTACTGAAAGGAAGCAAAATAGAATACATTCTGATAGGATAAAAAAATACATATTCACACTGATATAATATATTTATAAATATATCAATATGGTAAAAAAAATTTGATACCTAATTTATCAATACTAAATTAAAAGCAAGTTCAGTAATTACTAGTGACTTCTATGGACTTGTCATATATAAAATATAATACATATCTTGATAATTTGTACAATTTATAATTAAAGTCGCTTTGTAGCTCTAGCGTCTAAGTACATTATTATTGCATTCAATCCATACTTGTTGTACGAGGGGGCGATGAAAATTATAACTGAAAATTGGTTAGCAAATATTGAAAGTCTGAGAAGCACTGGCTTAGTACCTAAAATTAATTTGATTTTTTAAGACCATTTCTTTGGGCCGGAAGTACGTTTCCCACCGTCTTCGAGGAGCTATTTAAAGGTAAGACATCTTTTTGTACTCTTTTATATCGCATTATATGATATTCAAAAAGTATAACTTGTAAATGCTAAAACCTATATAAAAAAGGAATTAGATATATTTCGTATTGAAAAATGTAAAGTTTAAGTTTCATTTATGTTCTTTGTAGAGTTTTGGCACAGGGCCACTTACTTTAGTTAATCGTACGTCATATAGAACAATTTTCTTGCTGCTCAGAAAATTACATGTCGTCCTTTGCGTTAACGACTTGAAAATGCAGAAATCAGTTGTCACGTTATCCGAAATACTAGCAGCACAAATCATAGGTGGGAAAATAGCTTCCAATCGGCATTTAAAAATTAATGAAATTGATGGTAAGGAATTCACGGCCTAATAAAGGGTTAAATTATTATGTTATGTTTAAATGTCAAATTAATTCAATTTCATATACTTGGATAGTTAAAAGGTAATTTCAAATATACTATTTTTTGCATATGCCACAGCATGAGAGTAAAATTTGATTGTTTGGAATAATTCTATTGTTTTACGGAAAATTCGTAATTTGAAAATGATCTAGACAAGACGTAATGCATTTCATGTGAATGGAATGTTGAGGAAGAAGTCTTGCTTTAGTAAGGCACGATAGGATAAAACTATTCATATAATATTTCAATAGTTTCCTTAAGAATTACGTTTCCCAGAATGTGAATAAACTTATTTGTGTTCATTTTAAATAAGAAATAGAATGCATGTGTAGGTTTTGTGATGTAATTTGTTGTTCGTTGGTTGTCGCGCGATAGATTTTAAGATTTCCAGAAAAATATTTACGAACATTGGAAAATATTTGCGAGATCATAAATAATACACATAGACAGATAAGATATTAATTTTCATTACCCAATTTAGACTAATTTTACATCTGAACTAAGCAGAAAATGGCTTCACACCCAAAATTGTACAAACTTTTAACGTATAATATCATTAGTTTAGTATTAGAAAGATACAAGAAAAATTAAATATTCATACAAAATTATTAAAATGAAAATTATTTTATATGAATACCACGAAATCCGTCGTACAACGTGCACTTTGAACACAAAAATAAGATCGAAACTTGAGGGTGCACGTTATGCGTCGGGTATAAAACGATAGATTTAAAAATAATAAAAGAGATGAGTATTAAAAAAAGTACTTTTATACGTATCGAATACTGTTTGTAGAGTTGTAGTTCTAGAAGTATACTATATATATATATATATATATATATATATTCAAAAGTCTGGGATAATACCTCGAATAAAAGCAATCTATAAAATAATATATTTCAGATTTCTTCGTTAAAAGGGGGGTGCGCGTTATATGGCGAATATACCTAAATAAAAAATTAGCTTGAAATATTTTCTATATCTAAAATATTTTCAGATTTATTAAACGAAAAGTTTTAATGTTTTTAATCAGTTTATTTAAATTAACCAATCGACATCATATACCCCTAACTCTTTTTTTTTACTCTGTAAATGTGTTCCCTGAAAAACCATATAAAAACCATACAAAAGGATGCAGTTTGTATAGATAAAAGGGAGATACCTTAAATGTTATCCAGAAACCATATAAGGTAAAATGAAGAACTATTTGAAAAATCGTGTAAAAATGTAAACTCACATGTGTGTGTGTGTGTGTAAGCTTTTATATGGGTATGTGTGTGCTTACATTTATATATTAAACATTTAATACTAAATACTTAACATTAACATTAAATACTTAAAATTTATATATGTAACATTGACATGCTTCAATCAATAAAAAAAATTAGAGGAATGGATACATATATTGCCACAAGAAAGAATAAAAAATTTAAAATAAAATACCAGAAATAATATAATTTAATTATTCATCACTATTTGTTGAAAATGGATACATTTCTTATATTAAAATAAATCATTACGACTGAACACAATGAAAATTTTGTCCTGTCATAACATTTTGAATAGATGAACTGTTTTCAAAATACTTTACTGCATTGTCAGTTTTTTAACAAAAAAAAATACGTAGGTTTTGCAAAATCTTCGAAATGGTCAAGGACCGCAACAATTAGCGATCCCAAATCATGTTAAGTGTAAATCAACTGTGTAAAATCACGAGTTCAGCATATACATATGGAAACATATTATTCTGATAAAACAAATAAACTAACCATTTCTTTTTTAAAAAATCGAAGATTTCTTTTCAAATAACTATTAAATGTTCAAGAAACACTTTTGATTACAACAAATAACAGTACAAATTCCTGTCCAAAGATCATAAAGCTTTGTTGCTTAGGGGGTTGAAAAAACAGAAGAGGAAGAGCAAAGAGACGAAAAAAAAGTCAACACGAAATGCGACGTAACCTTGAATGGCCACGAGTATTAGACGCCGGAATCAGATTAGCAAGGATTGTCTGGGTACACAGCTGCAATGGTGCACGCGAGCAGAACGTAAAACGCTTGCAGCAACAAGTTTCGGGAAAAAGTGTTTGCACACGGCTTGCAAGCATCCCAGAAAAAGCGTTACGAGAACAATAAAGCGTGTCCAAAAATAAATTATTCAGATCACAGTTAAGAAAGAATAAAACTCTAATCCTTTTGAACCATGCATGGTTGTAACATAGCTGTCTTATTTCACATTAGCAAGAACCGAAACTTCAATAAACGTTCTCATGATTGCTTGATGATTATTTGTAAATTGCTCGTGAGAACATTCGATGTCTGTATCCCGTTTTGCCTTTTCTTTTTTCAATAAAACCATTGAACGGAAAAAATGATTAAACCATGTTATATTGGATTATATCAAATGAACTAAAGTACTTTACTCAGAAGATAATGTTTTTTCTGTATTCTGATGCCACATTGCCATCGATTTCTCCATCAGATTTACTCTGCATAAAAATCATATCCAAGAATTGCAGGACGTTATATATAGTTTTTCCTACCATATTATTGTACATAACTTCACGTGGTTCTTATATTCCTCTTAGAAATATTTTATGCGATGTTAATAAGTTACGTCTTTTTTTAAAGTGAATATATACATAACAAACAACAAAGGGAATATTCTGTATTTTGTATTGAATCGAATAATCACGAATGCATACATTTTAAAAGAAAAATGAAGCATTATATCTAATTTATCATTCTTTGCAGTTTTTGCACGATAAGACTACTGAGATAAAAAGTTCCTCCATATGGATAAGTATAATTATTAAAGTCAAAATGATTTCTTAAAGTTTAGAAGCAAGGACCATTCACCTTAGCAGGGGCGTAGCCACCGCCGTATCAATGATACGGGGCCCTCGAGCTACAGGGGCCCCAGCATGTGTAATTATAATCCCACAAACAGGGCTCCCATACCTGGAAAAGGGTCCAGAAGGAATTTTGATACCGGGCCCACTCAGGACAAGCTATGCCAGAATTTTAGTAAGAGTTTCCTAATTGGTTCTAATGAACAACGAAGGAAAATCGTGTTTTGTACTAAATATAGCAATTACGTATAAGAGGAAATCAAATTGTATCTCATTTATCCTTCTCTACGACTTCTGCTTGTATATCGTACGATTTAGACTCCAGCGCATTGATGAGCATTGTTGATTTATAAGAGTTTATGTGTATGAACCCTTAAATTCAGAATATTTTAATACGATTTTTTTTCTAATTTATCTATATAAAGCGATCGCCAACTTTTAGAACTAAGCACACCATTAAATGTATAATTTCATATTTGGTGAACCACTAATGTGGATGGTCATTATATGACAGACCACAATAACTATAATGTCACTTATATCTATTGTTTTTATTAATTAATTTTTTACGCCTAATTTTTTTACGCCTTTTTCCATGTAATTGAAAAGGAACTTCACGAAAAGGAAAAACAAACCATCAACGCAAAGCAATATCAATGAACTGAAGTGTTGCGTCTCCAATTTACCATGGTCAGTGGCGTAACCCGCAGCCCCCGGTCCTTGGATCAAATGGTGCCGGGCCGCCTAAAGAACATTAAACTATTGCCATTTTATTTAAAGTGGTGCATTTCTCTCGGATTTGCACTACTTTCCACAGAAATCACTTTATATTCCACGTTAAATCACTTTTATTCATTTTTGGTGTAACTATATTTTATTCCGAAGGCATATTTATAAATGTAACTAAATTAAAATTGTTAAACCAAAACAATCTAAAATATAAACAATAACGTGTCCCACCCTCAGCGGGCAGCGGTAAAATTATCAAACGTTGACCGGTCCGCAGCGATAAAAAAAGATTGATGAGCACTGGCGTAACGTACACCCCCGCAACACCCTGGTGGACCCAGGATTCTAGAGGGGCTAAACCAGCCTGACTGACGCCATCTTGGGGCCCAAACGCTGACTTTTCAGGGGAGCCCTAATATTCCCCGTTACTCCACTGACCATGGTGCAAACTCTCACTTTCAAATGGTGCTAGATACACCTGAAAGAGTAGCTAAAAATTCGATAAACTCAGAAGAAATTTCGTTGAAAGTAGTAGCCAAAAATTTTTAAAAAGTAATATCCATATTTTGTAATATGTTTTGTTACTCGTCATTTTTTTTAATGTGAATCCTCACAGAAACATAAATGATGTCCTAATTTTGAAAGGACCATCACAATTTTTTACGGACCACCCGTTGACGACGGCTGGACCAGATATAATTGGGAGGGGAGGATTAAAAATATGTGTACTCACATTAACTACTCGTTTTACAGTAGTAGTTGATTTCCTTTAAGTGCCATAAAATCTGGCGTATAACGCGCACTTTTAACACAAGAAATAAAATCGAAATTAACAAGTGCGTGTTATACTCCGGGGATAAAAATGACAGCTTTAAAAATAAAAGAATAAAATATGAGCATGAAAAAATCAGGCATCTACATATATCGAAATGCTATTTCTTAAAAAGAAACGACAAATTTATAGATTTTTAATTGTTGTAGTTCTAGAAGCATACTATTTTTCAAAAACCTAGGATAATACTTCGAATAAATGATTTCAAAACATAAGAGTATTGCACACATACATTTCAGGTTTCTTCGTAAAAAAGGGGGCGCGCGTTATACGGCGAATATTCCTAACAATTAAAAAATGCAGCTTGAAAGTATAGACACCAGACAAGAAAGTATAGACACAGTTATACACCAGATTTTACGGTATTCTTTAAATATATTTTTGTTTTGCATATAAGAAATTAAATATAGGTTCCGTTACGGTATTTGGAATGAGTTTCTTTAGGAAGAAAACCTCATTAATTTTTATTTCGAATTATATTGATCAATATTGAAGAATAAGCGGCAGATAAGTGTGCGAAATAAAGAATAGCATCTCTTCATATAAACGATGAGTGACAATTCGAACATAAAAAAGTTTAAATTTTTTTTTTAATTCAGACTGCATTTCTTAAGTGTATTTTTCTATTTCGCATCTTAAGTACCACATGTTTCAATCCTCCTTCCTTAAAAACCAGCGTTACGACAGAAATAAATTACTGCGCACCATTCGAAAGTACTCCACCCGCGAAGAAACCACTAAATTTTCCACGAAACTTTTAATAGGGACAGCCGAATCACGCGCCTGGCAATAGATGCAATACATCAAGTCTTCATAACTGCCTTCAAAATCGCAAAGAAATATAGTTCACTGCTGCAGAAGCTGTAATTTTACAGCAATATGACATATTACATACGCATTTACCCATCCGTTACACTTACCATTACGTCTTAGTTATGGAAATGAAATTCTTCATAGTAATATTTTGTAAGTACATTCCATTATTTGTTATGGATTTAGTTCAAATGCAATTAAGAAGATTTATCGGAAATTATAAGTCTTTGCCACGAGCTATCAAGTTGATGTTGATCAGATGTTTGAGAATACAGTATGTGCGCATGCACAATTTTCCGCCAAAGAGAGGTCATACGATTTATTGATGCCTATAAGTTTGACGGAACGGACATTGATGTATCGAAATAACACCTTATGGTCAACCTCAATTTGGTTTTATTGATTTTTTTTTTAACTCTTTACTTACGATTCTATCAATCTGGTCTATTTTAAATACCTTCATGGTTGTGGTGTGAACGGTAGTAAGATATATCTTTTAATCAAGTTTTTTTTCTTAATTTATTGCCTTGTAATTATTCTGTAGCTTATGAGTTGAAAACTATAAATTAATTTTTAAGCGCATGAAGTAATATTAAACCACGAATAAATTTTTCGAACCCATATAAAAAATGGAAAAGAATAATTAAATTTAACCTGAATAATGTTTTAATGTCGTATATCACAAAACCTGAAATTTGTGCTATCATTTATCATTAATTGAGATATATTATGAAATATTTTCTGTTTTCTCGGACTCCGCGTGAGCAATGAATATACGTAAAACCTCTTTCAAAGAGTTTTGTTATTTAATTTAATGAACTCTGGAAGAATCTTTTTAACAATAAAGCTTTTAAAGAAAATGAGTTTTATAACAAAGCCCTTTTTTCCTTCCTTTTTGATTTTTTTCAAAATCCTATTCAGGTACAGAAAATATTGTGAAAAGGGGAAATTATTTACATAGGTGGCTGAAATTCAAATATTAATATATGAAGAAGAAAGAGAAATATATTTTTACCTTAATTTCAAACCTTTTTTTCATATTTTTTAAACTGTATTTCATTATTCAAATAAGTAGTAATGCAATACTTTATTACATTTCATTAAAAATCTTTTTAAGAAGCAATTAAAAAAATAATAATAAACGATTTTTTTTTTTTTTTTTGTCAATTACAGATGTGATTATTTTCACTGATCGTGTAAGTTAATAAGTTACTTCCAATTTCAGAAGGAGAAAGGAAGAATATGATTTTACTTTTTAAGTTCTGACAAAATGACAGCATAATTCCACAGAAATTGTCACGTACTCTTTTTATTTTAATCATTACTTTATAGCGCACAAGATTCATACATTTGTCATTACTTTCGATTGGAGAGCTGTGATAAATTGTTCGGATTATTGAACTTAGTTAAATTAAAATTATGTTTTTAATAATATTATCCCTGCATGTAAAAAATTGACTTATAAATTTACTAAAATATTATTATGTTCACCTTAAGAATGGAACTTTCGCGATTACTTTGTCAATTTTACAAAAGAATTTTCTCGTTTTTACTTTAAATAAATTTATTCATCAAATGTGTACAGTAAGATGAATTGAAAAAAAAAAATTCGGAATTTCAAAGCCTACTTATGCGGAAAAGATGTTCTTTGGTATCTAGATAAAGAGAAAAATAAAATAAAAAATAATTTTTATGTTAAATGAACACACAATGAAAATGAAATTTAGGTATTTGAGTTTTTTCTTTTTTTTAATGGTAAGAAGTCAAAGCAATTTTTGCTATAAAAAACAGGCATCTGGGTAACTTTTAGCATTTATTGCAATAAAATAAACACCTGCTAAATAGTTACAAGAAAACATCATACTCATTTAACTCAGTTTTTTTTACATACAGTACTAATTTTTATTAAAAAAGCCTACAGTTGAAAGGAAAAAGGAAAAAAGCTTGGATCAAAGAGAGATCTGGGGTTATAAAATATGTTGCAATCTATATTGTACTGTTCACTATTCAGCAGACACTTATCAATAATCACTCGTGTGGTTGGTGGAAGGGAAAGAAAGGTGGGAGGTGACTGGCCACCCCAGGGTTTTCTCCTCTAAATTGGGGTGGAACCGAACAAAATCGTACTGTCACCTGCATGGTGCTCAAAGCTAAGGCTAACGACAGGCGTAAAAATTCTTGCCCTTAGCCGCGATGAATTCACAGACCTCGATCTGACTTCGTCAGGCAGGTGGTCAGTCAGTCACAACGACACTTTTGATTTTCTGTATTGTAGAAAAATTATTTTATTTTGGGTCTCAAACCATCTAACTCCTCCCTCCCCTTTTTTTCAAAAATTCAACCCTTTGGTGGCAGTATTAAATTTTGAAATCACATTTTTAAAATTATTTTTCTCCTAATCTCCATACCGTAGAATGCCTTTTCCGCATAAACAGGTTCCGATTAATATTTTTTTTCTCCACGTAACCGTAACCACCGTATTATACAACAGTGGCGTAACATACAACCTTGCAACACCCGCATTGCGGGGGGGAGCCTAGATTCTAGGGGGCCTAAAACATTGATATTATGGTCTTGTAATCCCTGGTGATATCCAACTTAGAGGTCCTAAAACGTGAGTTTGCAAGGAGGGGGGACTCTAATATTCTCCGTTACACCACTGCTATACAACAAGAGAAAAAAATCTGCTCTAATTTAAAATTTAACCCGTACTTTTTAAAAAAAGTGCTATTTTTGTAAGTAATAAATTTATAAATGCAAATTTAAAAACACAAGAGATTTTTGAAAGATTACATTCTCTGCAAGATTATACTCCATATATTCTAATTACACATAACAGAGTTTCATCTTGCCAAGGTCATCTTATATGTAACGTATTAATAAAGTTCTTAAGTTTTCCCGAATCCTGGAAACACTCCAGTTTTACACGGATTTTATTTGCAAGTAACATCTCAACAACACGAAACTATCACCTAATTCCAAATGATCTCCAAATAAATTCACAAATGCAAACTAATTATGTATTGTCCACGCTGATTCAAATTCAATTCACAATTAGTTGTGTCCTTGGGAGCCTTACTGTGTCTTAACATATAATTTCAGGAAATGAAATTCGGTTCTCTCTCTCTCTCTCAACTCATAAAACAGATACTTCTTTCGTGGAACAATTCTCGTAATGACGGTTGAGTGAACTCATTAGAATAAAAATCCTTCTCTACAGATACTTAACCACCCCTGATTTTGTTAATTACTGACGAGAGAGCATCATCAATCTCGAAGTTGTTGTATAAAATGTTCTGAGATTAATGCTAGAAGAAGAGTCTAAAAGTCGGGATGATAGCTCGTGGGCGTATTAAGCGGTCTTATCCTAAATTGATTTACGAGCAGCAATTTATATCCCACAATGCACCCGCCGAGTGCATTCTGGGAAGAAATGAAAAATAACTTAATTGCTTAACGGATATTTTTTTCTTTTGTCGACGCTTGTTAGAGATAGTCCTTATTAAATCTCCGCCTTTGTTTCGGCAAGACGCTGATATTTAGGATTTATTGTTTTTGATATGAGTAAGTGTAGTCTTTATCTACCTAGAGAATTCTGGGATTTTCTCATCAATCCACGTTATATACTATTGGGATTACAACAGAGTATTTAATAATGCTTTAAGAAATATATTTTTAAAAAATTATGTGATTAATTTTTTTTAAATGATAACATTTTGGAATGAATGATTGTTTCTTAGCATTTCGCTCTGAAGCTACACAAGGGCTATACTGGCGACAGATTTCGCAATTTTGTGTCACTGCCAGGGTATTCCACTCTCCTTTGTTCGAAAATATTTTTAATTTTGTCTGTTATTATCTTCTTATGTATCGGTATAAGCATTAGAATCTTTTTTTAAATAATACAATATGTTACATCCTTTTAACGATATAAACCAGATTCCGAAAAAAGTTTTATTTCATACACTGAAAAACTAAAGGATTGTTGTACAATTATTCTAAAACATGATTTTCCGATTCAAAATCTTTAAAATGTGGATACTGCATTTTAATTCAGTTTTACGCAGTGGCGTAACGAACACCCCCGCACTGTAGGAGGGGGGCAAATGTTCTCTAGGGGACCCAAAGCCTGACTGGTACCATGTACGTATTGAGGCCCAAAACCTGACTTTGAAAAGGATTTAGTATTCTTCGTTATGTACTGGTTTTACATATAAACGTTATCCCAGTCATGATATGAAGCTCTGAAATTCTTCAACATTATAAATTAATACTGGAGAAACTGACCTGCTTTTGCAGATTTAAGTTAATCAAACTGTCAAACAAAACTATTTAAAAATACATATTGGAAACAAAACACTGCTTCATTTGAAGGAAATTATTTGAAGAAAAATTTTATTTCAATCAATTTAATATGATTCTTATTTACTGATTTCATCTGATTTACTGCAATGGTGTGATTAAGAACTTATAAAGGATTTTTTTTATAAAAAAATTATCTTAAAAAAAGAAAATTTTAAACGAGTAATCAATAGCCTTTTCATCATGTGCAATAAAATTTGTGTGAACAATTATTATAAATATTTACTAACAACACATCACACAAATGGATAAAAATTTTAATATAATGTCCACAAATTGTCATATTCATCGTAATTTTTTAAAAATTTTATATAGCAATAATACCAATACCTTTTTGGTAAGTGTGATTAATTACATTTTATAAAAGAAAAAAATTCAATATTGAAATAGAAAACAATTGACATTTAAGAAAACAAAGTTATTTCAAAAAATAATAATCAATAAAACTGTTTTTGAATGAGGTAAAAGAGATAGGTGTTGCAAATTATTACATATAAAAAAAATTTAATAAATTATTTAAAAGCAAACAAAAACGAATTAAATAAAAAATGACATTATTTCTTTGAAAAAAAAAATATTCTGGTAATGAATATTAAATTAAGCATTCATTAATTGCTTACATTGAATACAAAACAATTTAAACTGTCTAAAGATAACAACTAATTTATCCATCAAACTCAGCAGTATCTTATCCAAACGTGTATTTGTTAAAAGACAAGCTTTCAAAATATACCTCTCTGTTCTCATTTGCTTCTTTCCAACTATCAACAACTCCTGCCTCGGTGAAGTGATATAATAGACTTATCTTGGAGTAATTTCAAGCAGGAAGATCCCGGAAAAAAAAACTCTCTTTCTCGTTTTCTTTTCCTTTTTTTTCTTCTTCTTTTTCCTTTTTTCCCAACCCTGAAACCTTTCCTTCAGCTCGAATTCGTCACGGAACTTTTTTCTTTAAAATTTAAACTTCAGTACGTTAATTCGGTTTTCGAAATTTCTTTAAAAGGGGGACACTTTTTTTTTTCGACCTTTTCGGGTTTTTAGTGAAAGGAAGGGCAATAATTTTTGCCCTTAAACTGGTTTTTGAAAGGAAAGGCGGGTCCTATTTCATGACTTCCGTTTTACTCTCCCCCCCGCGGGGGTTTGGTTTGGATGAGGGGAGGCCGGAAAATTTTTGGGGGGAAAAAGGTCCGTTTAGGTGTATTGTAAAAGATGATTTTTTTTATGGTTAAAAGGTTTCAATTTTTTGACTAACTGCTGGCCCTCTCTCTCTCTCTCTTACGAATATAAGCATGTTTTTAGTGCATTTTCCTTTGTGGTGTTTTTTATTGTGGTTCAGAACAAAATAAAAGGTGTTCTAACTGTATATTTTTATAACTCTGTTATAGAAGGCATTTAGTTCACTTATTTTTTTTTCCAACTCTTTTTAATATTCATAGTTAAAAAAATAAAAAAAAAAAATTTTAAAATCTTTTTGGCTTTAAAATCAAAAAAACCAAATTAAAATTTTTAAAAAATTTAAAAATCAAAAAAGAAGGATTTTTTCTTTATATTGTTTGAACCCTATTTACCAATAAAAGAAATTTATTTCTCTTGAATTCAAATCCCGGAAAAAAGAAGATTCAGCTTTAAAGACTGATTTTTTCCCAAAACCTTTTCAAATTAAATTTTTTCCTTAAAAATTAACCCCAAAATTTTGGTGAAAAAAAAGAAAATTAGTAAATAGATTAAAAAGTCTGAAATTTCATCGCCAAAATTAAGGTACCAATAGGTTTTCTCCAAATTTTAAATTAAAAAACTTTTTACATTTTAAAATTTTAATTTTTGGAACCGGACCAATTCATTTGAAAAAGACGAAATTTTTTTTAAATTTTTGGATTGAGCCCTTAAAACATATAATTTTCCTTTTTGTGAATATTATTAAATCAAACAATTAACCTTTAATAGTGAGGATGATAAAAACCTTAATGGGCCCTTTTGGGGCTTTACAATTTTGGGGGGCCAAAAGGGGATTTGGGCTAAAAAACTTTTAAAAAGGTTTTTAATTTTTGAAAAAATAAAAAACCAAAAAGGGAAAAACCAAAAAAAGATGGACCCTTACAAAAATTTAACAATTTTTTCCCACAGGGAAAAATTTCAGGAAAATTTTCTCCCTTTCTTTTAAAGACATAAAACCGAAAAAAATTTGGGGGATTTTAAAAGTTTCCTTTACTTTTGCTTTTCCTTAAAAGCCCCTTCTAAAATTTTTAAAAAATTTTTCAACCCTTTTTCCTTTTGGATTTTTTTTAATTTTGGGCCAGTTTTTTAAGACAAAAAAATTTTGGCCTGAAAACCGAGCAGGCCCACCGAAGGGGGTGTAAAACTTTTGGGGGACGAAATTTTCCCAATCCCAAAGATTTTTGCCCGAGCCACTGGAAAATTTGGGAGGGGCGTTTCTCCCTCCCACTTTTCCCAAAATCCCAACGTTTTTGGGAAAAAATTCCCTGAGTTTGGGGATTCTTTTCCCCGGGCGTTTGGCCCTTTTTGAACCAAAGTTTGGAGGGGTCTTTGAAGTATTTAATTTTTTTGAGGGGTTTAAAAGGCCCCGATAATTTTTTAAAAACAAAAAAAAAAGGGTTTTCCCCGGGGTCCCCTTTTTGGATAAGTTCCCCTTTTTGGGGGAGGAGGTATTTCCCCTAATTGGCCTGGTTCGATCTAAAAAAAAATTTGGGGGGGCAAAAAAGGGCCTTTTTTGGGGAAACCCCAAATGGGGGTCAAAAAAATCGGTTTTTTGGGTCTTTTGACAAAAATTAAACCCCCCCCTAAATAAAAAGTTTTAAAAATTTTTATACCCAAATTAAAATTTATATAAACTTTTTAATAATTAAATTTTTTCCGTTCGTTTTACCTTTTAAAATTGCTGGTTAAAAAAAATCTTTTTTTTATGGTTTTTGATATTCCAAGTGCTCGGGGTAAATTTTCCCCAAAATATTTGGGTTTTAGGGAAAATTTTTTGAAACCCTTTAATTTTTGGGCGGATTAAAAAAAATTTTCTTCCCTAAAAATAAAAACCCCATAAAGTAAAAAAACTTTGCCCCTTTTTCCCAAAAAGTTTCCAAAATTTTTTCAACTTATAAAATTAAATTTCTTTTTTTTCAAACCTTTTTTAAAATAAAATTTTAAAAAACTTTTTTTTTGGTTTTTTTAAATTTTTATTCCCATCATATGTTTTAAGCAAAAATTTTCTTTCCCAAAAATATTTTAAAATTTTATTTTTTTTTTTTACCCAATTTTAAATTGACCAATAATTTTTTGGGAAAAATTTTTTTAATAAATAAAAATAAAAAAAAAATTTATTTTTCAGAATTCAGATTCCTTCAAAAATTTTAAAAATTTTCACGTTTTATTATTTTGGTATTATTTCCTTAAAGGATCTTTCGCCTTAATTAAAACAGGTAAATACCAGCAACATTAATGCAAAAATTTTCCAATTATGAAATAATAATTTATAAATTTTTTTAACGACTTTTTTAAATTACCAACCCTATTTAAATTATATTTTATTCACCCATATTCCCAAAAAGGACTGTCCGAATGGTCATGGTCGTGAACTCGTGACCATGTTTCCGTCGATTCATGCACTGGAGTCTTAGTGTCTTTAAAAACGAGGCATACCTGGAGGGTGGTGCTCTGTAGAGTGGGGTGTTTGCTCAGATATCATCCTCATCACTTGACAATGAATAATAAAGTTTTTTCACCAATAACCTTTCTGAACGTGTATTTAATAAACAGAGTCAATGAATTACGCCTTCAAAGATTATCCTCAGGGAACAACCGGACTTTTAAATGCTAAATTTCACGAGACTAAATTGAAATATTTAGAACAGAGGAGTGGCCCAAACCTTTTTGGGGAAAAGTGCCACCATCTGATAAAAAAAAATTTACGCGTGCCACTTCCAAATTTTCCAACAAACAAAAGAATATGAAAAGGTAAAACATTTCACTTATTGACTTGTTATGCAATTTTTCGCAAACAGCACATTTTTTACGCAAGTCTAATTAGTGGAAAATTGAAAAATAAGATAATAAATAAGACTAAAGTACACACACAAACTTAGGTTTTTTGTGTTAATAAACTTTTTACTGGTTTAATGAGTTTGCTTAGGTATAAAATTAAAATGAGTAACTTGAAACATTTAATTCTAAATAGTTATATTGAAAAGTCCGTACTTGCTTAATGTGGTTTTTGAATTGTAGGGTTTTTTACCAAGTCATCTAGATTAGGATTAGTTCTCTAAGATGCTAACAAAATTAGAATGTTCTATGTCTGTATAAGTTAATTTAGATTTTATTTTGTTCATAACAGAAAACATTTGTTCACAAACATGTTGATCGAAACTTACAACAATTTCTGATGTCCAAATCGTGTTAAATAGGAAAAATTGCTTGTTGGTACAACTTTCCAGAATTCAACGTAGTTCGGATCCCTTCCAATTAAAATAAGTTATCTTTCAAAATTTTCAAAAAATATCAAGAAGTCTTCACGTGCCACTTTTTCACACACACACAACTCAGCCCTGCTACACTGTGGCACGCGTACCGCGGGTTGGTCACCCATGATTTAGAAAGTGAAGAACAAATTCAGATTTTTCTCTCACATCAACTGACTTTGCGCAAAGTAATAAAATTTCATAGTCAATAGCCTATTGTATAACTACACAAACCATATTCATAAAATAATAAATATTATATACGTATATCTGTATAAATTTCCAATTGAAATAACTGATTATAGAAGAAACTGAGTTTATACTGACACTGAACGAATTACTAAGCTACAATTTTGTTTTATTTATAAACAAACTTGAATATGTATAATTATGTATAAGTTATAATCACACAAATACAGAAAAATCTGAAACAAAGTAAAAACTTGTTATACAGAATCTCCCATTGAATTAATACCATATATGAACATAAATTTTCACCCCTTTTCACCTCATTCTCTTTCCATAAAAATTATAGAAAAAGTAAAATTTTCCCCAAACACATGCGTAACGTGCAAAATTATGTAAATTATTTGGATACAACAGTATCCACTTTTATATATTATCGTGGAAAACTTCCTCTTTTGCGAAATTACAAATCAAACAAACGACATTTTACAATCATTCTGTATTAAATTGCTTTTGACATACTTGCCAAACTCGTTTCTTTCTACACGACAAATGAAACTCTAGTTTGTTAGAAGTACAATTATACTAAGTGTAAGAATTTCCCACTTTGTTTTAAGATATATGACTACGTTCGGAGCCGCAATTTTGTAAAAGTGAATAAAAGAATAACTTTTTTGATATTTGGTGTCTCTGAATTAAAATATACGCATAAAATTGTCTTACGAAAATTTTTACAATAACAAAATTATTTTAATGCAAATTTTTTTTGCAAAAATGAAGAAAAAAAATGACATATTTTCAAAACATTCGCCTTTTATGAAAAATGCTTCTATAATAATGACATTTTGCCTGTACAAAAAGAGAATTCTGTACAGAGACTGTAATTACGATTTTTGAAATGTATAATTTTTAGAAGTAGATTTATTCAGATTTTATATAATGTATTAGAGTATAGAAAATTTCCACTGAAAACACAGTTTATTATTCAAATAATAGAAACTCTGAAAATATTACGAATTTCTCAAAAGTCCTAGTTCAGGCTATGTACAGAAATTTCAGCTTTTTATAGGCAACATATTATTATTATAAAATCAATTTCAATAAAAGGACAATGTTGTGAAAGTGTGCAATTTTTTTAAAAGTTTTTTGCCGAAATATTGCATTTATATATAAATACTTTATTATAGTAATAATATTCTTAAAATAACTTCATATGTATATTCTAATTTAAGAGACACTAAGTATAAAAAAAATTATCATTTATAAGTTTTTCAAAATTAAGATTCGAACGTAGTCAGTTATCTTAAAATAATTTTCAGTAACTGACAAATGTGTTATATTTATTTCATGTTACTCCCAATTATATAAATTTAACAGTCATTCAGGTAATTAACCAGCTTATGAAAATTTTAAGCTTTTTTCACGGAATTTAATTTTTTTATATAGATTGACCTATAAAGAGATTAAAGGGTTAACGTTTTCTTTAATTAACTTAAGATACTTCAAGAAAATATTAAAAATGGGTCATCGGTTAACTTTCGAAAATGGTTCAAAGTGACTTGTAGCAAGATTTGACACAATCAAGGAATCATCTTTTACAGTATTTTTTTTAAAAAAAGCCTGTCTACCTCCCCTCCCCCCTCATTTTCTTTTGCTCTCTTTTTTAGCAGTAGTTTTTGTTTCCACTCCTCCCTAATCATTAAATAAAGAGAATAGCTTTTTCTCCCTTTCCAGTTGTCTCTTTTGTCAAAGAAAAGCCAATAAACCACGGGATTTATTGAGTGTCTTAAATTGGCATTTAGGACGGCTGCCTCCTTTCACCGGATTCAAAGAATGAATGATGATAGAAAAAGAGATGTGTCTTTTGAAAAGTTGGAAACATCGTGTGAGATTGTTCGTTTTGTTATCTCATTCTAATTGTTTGAGGAGACAACGATCTCAATTATTTGAAGCATTAGAAGTTTCCAAAGAGGCAGTGGCAACTCTATTTTGCACCCCGATGTCATAAAAGAATTCAAGGAGAGGTATAAAGTATCTGCTCTCTTTTGCAGATATATAAGGTATTCTTAAGAAGAGTATACCTGACGTATCTACAAAGGAGAACTGTTTTCTATTATCTTAAGAACGTTGTTAAAAATCACTTTTGACGCCAAATAAGATGTCTGATAACATTCTCGAGAAATATGGGAATATAAAATTTTTTAATTATCTGATCGACGTGTAGTCTATGTCCTAATAACCAATATTCCTAATCATGTGTGAAGATTTAACCCATAAATTCATCGGATATTTACTTCGTAAAGCAATATGAATTTCCTTTTATTAGAGTGGTAAAATTTTGAAGAATGATAAATTGGTCTTACATAATGTAAAAAATATACCTAAGCCAGTGTTTCTTAACCTTTTTTATTATGCCTCCCATCAGCCTTTTAAAAATTTCTATGTCCCCCCCCCCTATATGTATGTATGTATATGCAGTGGCGCACACAAGGGGGTGTTCTAGGGGTCCGGACACCCCCATAGCCCTTGATTTGTTTTCGATTGGTTATAATCCTATGTATATATTACGCAAAATTTAATTATGTATTTGTTATTAATAATTAATTTTACTAATTAATGCTAATTATTTATTCAATAATTAATTTGTATTGTTTTTGTTCCGGAAAATCGACAAAATCAAAAGAATATGTTGGGCGGCGGATTGGAGCATGATTCCAAAATGGTGGACTTTCCACCCTGGACCCCTCCCTTGAAAAAATTTTGTGTGCGCTACTGTGTATATACGTGCATATAAATAAAACTTTAGGCTTTAGGAAATCCCTGAAAAACAATTATTATTACAGTAAGTAAATTTTCAAAACTAACAATGGAAGACTGAAAAAGAAATAAAAAAATTGGGGATCTTTGCTCTTGATGTTTGTCGCAAAGAGATTTTATGTCGGGTACCAATTTAGTTAACTTTAGTCTCAAATCTCTCCGTTTTGTTATATCGAGCCTATTTCTATCAGATCATTTATGGCAGTGTTCCTCAACCTTTTTATCGCCGCGGACCGGTCAACGTTTGTTCATTTTACCGCGGCCCGCTGAGGGTGTAGGACGTTGATTGTTTATATTTTAGACTGTTTTGATTTAATAATTTTAATTTAATTGTATTTAATCGTGACCAGAATAAAATATAGCTACATCAAATAATGAATATAAAGTGATTTAACAAGGAATATAAAGTGATTTTCGTTAAAAATAGCCCAATCCCAAGAAAAATATACCACAGTAAATAAAAGGGAGATAACTTAATGTTTCTTGTGCGGACAGGTAGTACTGGATCCACGGACCTGTACCGGTCCACGGACCAGGGGTTGGAGACCACTGATTTATGGCACTAAATCCACATTCATTTAAATATAACTACGCTAAGATATGCTCTATTGGAGTTCTTTTTTGAATTGCCAGCAGAGTTGGGGCAGTTTGATTCTAAGATTCAAGCTGCCCCCTTGTGTGGCGTAGGCATCACATCGAGAAACACTGTCCTAAACTGTATTAACAGACATGCTAATGTACTAAATTATACATTAAGAGAGATACTAAATATATTAAATTATTAAATGATAGGCTATTACAAAGCCTCAAACAGTGCTACTGAGTTCAAAATACGTGTAGTGGGGTAATCAGCAAATAGTCAAAAAAATCAGTGCCTTTCATCCTGCGGGATGAGGCACCTAGGACGCCGTAAGATTTTTACACATACAAGACGGGATGGATGCAACAATAAAACCGGTGTGGTAAAACATGAATCATTGAATTCAATTATAGATTCAGTCATTGAATTGTGACACAATTTGTCTCACTTTTTGTATATCCAATAATTCCACGGTTTGAGAAGCTTACATTAAATTTATCAACAACAATTATATTAAAAAATATCAAGCTTAAAAAATATGTATTTTTTCTTGTAATATAAAATTTGAAGGTATGAGAAAATTTTTATAAAATATTATTACACTACCTAAATACATAAAGATGTTCATGAACTATAATATATTGATACAAAATGTAGATTTATTGTTTTGTAGTGTAGTCTGTTAAATAAATTATAGTGTAAAAATTATTTATGAATTTAGATAACTGCCAGAAAATAAAAGTAAAGGGAGAAATATTTTTTTTTTCATGAAAAAGGTGAAGCAAAAATACAAAAAGGTTGGAAGCTACAACTTTAAAAAAAATCAATATCTCGTAATACAGAGTAAAATTATATGTAATTTCTAAATACTATTTAATAGCAATAAATGTTAAAAACAGCCTGAAAAATTAAACTTTCAAGTTGAGTAAGTACTTATTTGCCTCAAATTCAATTTCACTGTTTCATTTCATCAGGACTACTTAAAATTATTTTAAATTAATATGTAAATAATAAATAAGTGCGAAGTTTTCAAATTTGAAAATAAAAAAAAAATTATATTGTACATATAATTACATCAACAAATTATATAAATAGTCCTTTTATATTTAGCTTAATTTTTCGTATGAAAATATAACTCTTTTCTTCCAGTCTGAATATTTCCAAGATAATGAAAAAAGTTTATTTAAAATTTCATGTGTAATTAAAAAAGAAATAGTTTATAAATGAATTAATCGTTAAAAATAAAATTCTAATTCAACTTGAATATTTCTTTCGAAAACGTTTAAATTCAATGATTTACAACATGTGAACATTTTAAAGTCAAAACAATCTTGGATAATATACAGATCATAGTTGCACATTAGGGAAGTGATCAAGCTTACAACACACATTTCAATATTTTAAATATTAACTGAAATTCAGAGGAAAACTTTCCATAGAAATATGCTTAAAGAAAAAAAAATAGTAAAAATAGCAGTTTTGAACATCATCCAGTTTTGCTGAATAAACTGAAAATGTCTTATGAAGAAAAAAAATGAAACGATTTGCAGTTATAAAAAAAATTCTATAGTTTATAGAATAGCAATATTTTTAATAAGTGTTTGTAAAGTCTATGATTTATTTTATTATTCTTTATATTTGAGAAAAACTTTAATGTTCAAATCTTTAGGGTCTATTAAATTCCTAAAAATACATTTAACATACATAAGTCGGTATATTTAAAAAGTTTTTTACAAGTAAAATAATATTACCATATTTATTCGAATCTAAGTCGTCTTCGATTCGGTTTTTCGATATCCGATATTAACGAAATTTAAAAAATTTAAATGAGGTCTAATAAGAAGTGAATAATTAATTTATATTACCAGTATTAAAAACTTTTAAATACACGCATGAACTTGCATTTGCTCTATAACTCCAGAGTATCAATCAAGTCAATTTCTCCCACCCAGAAAATGTTTCGCCTTCGCGATTCTAAGCTGCACCTGATTTTCAGCAGGAATAACATTGGGGAAAGTGCGACTTAAAATAAAATCAGTACGGTATTAAAAGAAATATAACTCTTGGAAATATAAATATATTATTTCAAATAATTAACAATAATTTTATTAATAAATTCGATTATTAACATAACTTCAACAAAAATTTCACAAAGACTAAATATTTATTGTGTCCAAAACCAAAAATTTGCCCCCTTTTGACTGCAAATGAAATTAAAATAATTTTTTACTACGATCAAGGACGCATTTTAATTAATTTTTCCGTAGCTTTTACACCAAAAAAAAAAAATGCAATTTTTCCACTTTCTTATTTTTGACAAGAGGCAATCGATATCTGTACTGACACATATAAATTCCTTATTGAGTAAACAATGAAAGTAATGAAATAGACAGCAAAAAAAACTAGATATTACTAACTTTTGGGGGAAACAATTGAATTTCACACTCACTATACACATGAAATATGAATTTAAGTGAAACCAAATAAAAAAAAGCACTAATTTAAGGGATTGTTCAATGACAAAATTGGTATACATAATCGAGGCCAAAAATAATCTTGCACCATCAGTTTAAGAACAGTGTTTTTTCCCAGAAAAAAGGTGTTAGAGATGAATTCAAGCAGAACCGTCTATGATATTTCTCAACTGTCAGGAAATGGAGTTTTAATCGAGATCATTTGTTAGGTTCTGAAAAGTTCCACGGTACTTAATGCCCAAAATATTTGTACAGCTAGTAGTTAATGATAAAATAAATGTCAAAGCTACTTCCATAGCAATTTGGTGAAATATTTGTGTCAAAAAGACCTTGTTTCGGTAAATTTACTTTAGAACTAAAAGAACAAAAGTTATAATGCAATACATCAAAATATGTTGATATGGGATAGAGACCTACATTTTTACAATTGAAATCGATAAAAAAACAAGAATGATTTTTCTTTCAAAACTTTTTCTGCTTAGAAAATTCTAAAGATCTAATTTTGAGATGTGTAGTACCTGTTACTTTATACAACCGAGTTAGATTTTTTCACATAAATTAGTTTAATTACCTAGATTACGTTACTGTTTTTTAAGAAAAGTTTAAATATTAATGCAATGCTGTGAAAATATAATTTTAAAAAAATATGGTACGATTTCCAAAAAAAAATCTTTGATTTAATGGTTTTTCCAATTCTGTGTGTTTTTCCCAATATACATTATGTAAATCAGTTTTTGGGCTCAAAATACTCAAAAAGTTAAAAATTTAATTTTTTAAAGAAAAATTTTAAAAATTGCAAAGTGACTTTAAAACGCTATTTCTCCTATAATAATTTATGCGCACACATGAAATTTGATTTATATATATATAAGTACATCAAACAATGTATGAAAGAAGTTCGTATAGATTTTGTAATAACAGGATTGATATTCGTAATATACATTTTTTATGAATATTTATTGAAAATTCTTTAAAAAATGTCTGAATTCTAAATTCAAAATTTTTTTTAAAAAAATAAGTAGTGCTTTAAAACGAAAAAGAAATAATAATTTTTGTTACATAGCAATAGTTAGACAAAATATCAGTTAAAAAATATCAAAACGTATAACATAATGTAACAAAAATCTTATCATTTCAAATGAAGAAAAATGTGATTTTTTCTTTCTGAAATAAATCGGCTCAAAGTTTTTATTTGCTATTGGGATGTAAATAAAAATGAACATAAAAGTTGTTAGGCAAAACATAAAGATGTTTTTTTTTCAACATAGAACCTTCAGATTTTGTGAGACAACAGAAAATTATGTACAGAATAATTTAGACTTAAAAAAATTAGATTTGATTTTTTCGACCCATTTTTCTCAATTGAATGGTATTGTGCTCCCTTAAAACATGTATGTGAAAATCATAACCAAAGATTGGATAATATATTTGCTCTATGCTTCATTTTTTATTTTTAGAGATGTATATACTTCAAAAAATATATACATATAGTATGCTTTATTTTTAAGCCATGTTACACATAAATAATATATGTGCTTCTTTCAACCTTTTGTTTAAGCAAGAAAGAATCGTAGGATGTGTCAGAATCAACATATTTAAATTTTTTTTTTACTTTTATATAAAAGAAGACATTTAAAGATATGATTTCCTGCCCGTTATGAATATCTGTACCATAAATTATCCAAAGCATATCAGTCGACCTTGAAATGCCTAACGTCTAGAATAATTTTTATGTTATCACATACGTGACGATTCGGTCTATTGAATTAAGAAAAATCGGCTAATGGCACAGTACAATTGTATGAAAATACAATTTATACTTATCTTCCAAAGATGTCTCATCAAATTATAGCACTGAAATATTATTCTCGAGGCTATAAAAGCTTCATTCTTACAATTTCAGTCAGGCCTTTTTTTTTTGACTAAATTGCAAATATATGGATTCAGTTAATATAAACTCAATATAAACACAACAATTGTGGATTCTTTTTAATAAATGGTATGAAAACGTATTCTGTAAAGCAAAACTTCGACACTGATTGGTTATTAATTTAAATCCTCTCTTATTCATTTCAATTTATTTTAAGAAATTATATTATAATATCTTTAAAATCTCAAATTTTTACTTGAATTTCATCGTTCCATTTAAATTATGTCAATGTTCTATATTTATTTGTTTTCATTATGCTTTCGTTGTAAAAATTTATACTCTTCTTGTGTACTAATTTTCAATATACTATTATTAAAACTTCAGGATGGCTATAACATTTGATTTTTCTTCATTCACTAACTTGTAACTTTGCTGATTTCCAGAATAGTTTCTAATTCTTTATTTTCACAGCCATTAATGCTGCTTAATGTATAATAGATTGAATAATTATTATTTTTGTCCTAAGAGCAATTTTTCCAGAGCTTTACAGGTAAGTTAAAAATATTTTTCGCATTTTCCCTCCTTACGTGTATATTAATTATGTTAAACTAATAAACAATTTAATTTAATTTTTATTAAATTTTCACATTAAAAATAACATGGTAAAAAAAAGGTATTCTTTTTTTTCTGCTTTTTATTCTTTCTTTAAAATTAACTTAATTATATTTCCCTCGTTTTCAATAATGAATATCGTCTGCTTTCAATACTACACATTTAAGTGCCAAATACACGTTTTATTTAAGCCTCTTTGGACTTCTTTTATCAGAGACATTAAAAATCTTTTATAAAGGATTTTATGAGCTTTTGTGTTATTTTAAACCGTAATTTGAACTAAAATCCTTTTAAGGTCCTTTCCGCTTTTAAACATTCATTATAATAAAATACACTTTTCTCACCGGTTATCTTATAACCCATTGTACCGAGTCCCATAAGCATTAGCGACTAAATTGACACATGCTAGAAGCTAAAGAAATTAAAAAAAAAAATAGGAAGCTTTCGTAATAAATCGATAATGGCACTTTTAAGAAAAGACCCAAACAAAAACTGCCAAAAATAATGGAACTTTAAAGAACAAAGACAAACAAACACCTAAATAATGATGGTACTTTTAAGGAAAGAGATAAAAAATATATTAGGAATATGGATAAACCATTTAAAGATAAGCGAAAATATTTACACATGCATTAGAGGACGTCGCTCTTCAACACAATAGGTCACTTCCGATAGTGCTTTCCGTAATCCTTTTTAGATAGGTCCATGCCACCGTGCTGGAATACGCTCAAATGAATGGATAGGATTGTTTGCCACAACCGGCTGACATAAGTCCTTCGACAAAGATTATTCTGAATGGTGTTTTTTCCACTCGCTGCTTTCCGAATTCTCACAAAAAGAAAAAAAATTGCTCTTTATTTTAATTTCTCACTTTGTTTATTCTTTCCGGAAAAAAGCTTAACACCATTTCTACAGTTGACGGCACCTAAAGGCCGCGGTTTTCAGTTGAAAATTTTCAGGTGAATGGTGTGAGTCAGTGAAAGGGTTCTTATGTGAAATGGATAAGTAAAAGTGAAATAAGAAGAAATGGTGGCGAAAATTTTTTTCAGTCGAACAAAACAAAAGAAAAAAAAAGGAAATGCAAAATCTGAAGACGGTGGATGAGTTATAGAAATTTCGAAAGTGCCAGTTGCGACGCAAAGAGGATTTTTGTGTCGTCGTACAGTTGAGCTAAAAGCGTCAACTTCTGGAGAATTAATTTCCAATAACATGAACTTTCGGAATTAATTTTAGATTTAGAAGAAATGCCTTTGTTCTGAAGCCTACAGAGATTTAGTGTGAGAGATCTAAGAAATTCTTCTCCAATAATGATCATTTTATACACTATTTCTTGAAAAGATTTAAATAAATATCTTATAAATATCTGTTTTTACACAAAACAAGAAAAAGAATCTGAATTTAGCAATGTTTCCAGCCACGAAACACCAGTGAATTTTTTTTTATTACTATGTACCTATTTGTCTAAACCAGGGGTGTCCAACCCAAATGACCTTGCGGGCCACTTCGAAAAAAAACATTTTAATCTCGCGGGCCGCACATAAAAATATCTACCTTTATATCAGATTTGGAAACAAAAAAACATTTATTGGAGTGAAAATTTAAAACAGAATGAATTATTATAATTTTTTTCATTATTTTTCATGTATACAGACATAGATAATATAATAATGTTTATATAATATAATAATGCAATAATCAAATAATGTTTAAAATATTACAGTTGCCATTTTCTTGAAAATTACGGTTTGTTTCTATTGAATTGATCTTTCGTTACTCATTGTTGTAATTTGATTGTGCTGTCATTCGCAAACGATCAAGTATACATTGTCTTTTATCTTAACCATCCTGAATATATAATTTTTTTAACTTTAAAAACAACCCTGACTGCCTCTTGCGTTTTGAGCACTCCAAACAGAAAAGGAGGAGGAGAAATGAAAGTCGCACACACACACAAAGAATCATGTACCATCCACAGTAAAGGATATGCATAATGCAATTCGAAATTTATTAAAAAAGTAATTTACTATAGTAAAATCAAATGTAACTGTTTGATAAAATATAAATCTATTTTAATCTAAAAGGACATTTATATTATCAAAAAGGATTTATTTTAAAACAAGAACAGGTAACAGGCAAATACATTGTATCTATACATATATAAATTTTCCCCTCAAATAAATTTCAAAATGAAAAAACTTTAAAAATCTGATATTTAAAAATGTTTTAAAAAGAGTCGGTGGGCCGCAACTTATACGTACTAGCGGGCCACGTGTTGGGCACCCATGGTCTAAACCATAAAGGACCACAAAGAGTCTTTTTACGGTCCAAGACAGTCAGAAAACCAAATATAGAAAAAAAATGTTCTTTATGTTTGGGTTAACCTATATTAGTTATCAAAGTTTTTTCTTGAGTGAAACTCAACAAGAGTTAATACAGATGCAAGTTGATTGACATTAATTTGCAGGCTGCGAGGAGAATTTCAACACAAGCAATCTCACTCCTAATTTCAAGGAGGGGAATGTAGAAAAGTGTGATAGAGTACATTTGTCTCATTAAACTAGAATTAAAATTAAATAAGCTTGCAGCTATAGATATGAAATTAGCACAATATAAATAACTTGAATAAAACTGCCACTATTTTATATTGATTCCCTATGGTACTATCTGTACTAATGAAGGCAATCTTTTTAAAAAGGTAACTCAAGTGTCCTCCGCTTCCACAATGGGGCCCGTGAGCCAAAACAATTGCCCTGCCCTATACTAAGTCATTGCCTATGCTTATATTCTGACAATCATTGTGTGATAAAAATAGCACCATTGTATTGATAAAAATATTTGATTAAAAAAAGCCTTTTGTTTATTCTTTACAAAATATACCCTTTCTTAAAAAAAGGAAGAGGGGAGGAAGAAATTTTACATATATTGTCAATTTAGAATTTTAAATACATGTCGTTGGCTTTAGATTTAAAACTTCGACGAGCCTACTGCAAAGCAGAATTATTTTCGAATAGCAATGAAAAGTTCGTTGAAAGGTGACTGACTATGTTTGGAACCACGACTTAGAAAAAACGTATAAATGAATATATAATTATTATTTTTTATATTTAGTGTCAGTTGAATTAGAATATACATGTAAAATTGTTTTTAAAAGAGTATTATTACAACAAGAAGTTCCACAGTAAATAGCTAATCAGATTTGTGAAATAACTAATTTAAAGTCTCAAAAATATTACTTTATTTCTAACTTTTTATACTAAAATTAAATAAAATATAAAATGTGGATATATATCAATTTCAATGTATATTCTAAGTATTCTATATATAAGTAGTCTATGTAGTACAATTATTCTCTTTTATTATTTAATTACATTTATACTTTGTATTTAATTATTATTGAAATAGTTATTACATAAATGTTAATTTTTTAAAAAAGTTTATTGTAATATAATTCATTTTTTCTGTCCTGAAAAGTAAGTTTAATGTCTTAAGCGCGCTGTGGTTATAACGTCTAACCACCACCCAGGGAAAAAAACCCTTGATCAGATATTTTTTGTGACTAAATAATGTTTATAGAGGATGAGAACATTACATTTATCAAGTATTTTATCACAGAAAAGTGTATTTTAGCTGTGTGCCCGTTAAGGTATCCGACTACGTTCGGAATTGTGATTTTAAAAAAGAGCATACATGGATAATTTTCATGATATTTAGTGTCACTTAATAAGAAAACATGTATAAAATTGTTTAAAGGACATTTTGACAAAAAATTATTTAAATACAATATTTCGGCAAAAAATTAACTTAGAATAATTTTTCAAATGTTCTCCTTTTAGAAAAATGCTTCTATTATAGTAATATTTTGCCTGTATATAGCTCAGACCTCTGTCCAGAGGCTCAACTATGATTTTTGAAAAATTCGAATTATTTTCAGAGTTACAACCATTTGAAATAATTATCGGCGTATTTTCTTAAAATTTCTTCCATCTGTTTTCGTAAAACATGGATAAACCGACTTCCAAGTTATGCACTTGAAAAATTCTAGTTGAGCCTCTGTACAGAGGTCTGAGCTATATACAGGCAAAATATTAATACAATAGAAGCATTTTTGACAAAAGGAGAACATTTGGAAAAAAGGTTATTCTAAGTTAATATTTTGCCAAAATATTGTATTTAAATAAATTTTTTGTCATAATGTCCTTAAAACAATTTTATACATGTATTCTAATCTAAGTGACACTAAATATCATAAATATTATCCATTTACGCGCTTTTGCAAAATTACCGTTCCGAACGTAGTCGGATACCTTAAGCAAATTTTGCTGTAATTCTAATTCAACTTACTCTAAATGTTAAAAAACTATTCATTGATATGCTTTTGCAAAATCACGACTCCGTATGTAGTCAGTCACTTTAACTATCAGTTCATGGATATATTTAGACTCGTTCCCTTTATGCATAAAGATTAGACAGATTATCTCTCAAGTAGCATTTAAACAATTCCACCACAAACTTTGTAACATCTTCAAATCTCATCCGACATTCATTATCGCGAGGAAGGTACTCATAACCCCAAAAAGAAAACTGAAACACTCTTCTTGTTCATTGTCAGTAACATTCCACCAGAATTTCGGTGTTCCGATTGGCAGATTTCTTTTCCACCCCGTCTGAGACAAAGGCCGTCCGTCGCTCCAACCACTGATTCATCATCAAAGTATCGGATCAGTGACGACGAAGAATGGCGAACGGGATGTCCTCAAATAACTGATTTCCGTATTCGATAATTCTTATTGTATGAGCCTCTCCAACGGATGGCAAGGTGTAAAGCCTAGACACCGCAAACTGGTTGCTGGTGAAAGTGGAGGGAATAACAATTACGACCGAGTGTCTGTCGAGATGAGAATGGATGGGTTCTGAAAAGAAAGTGAATCTGTTGATCCCATTACGGTGAGCACTCGAACTGCATTAATTAAGAAAGTAATGGCTTCAATTAAAATCTGTTAAGTAAAAGCCGTTATACGTCCAGTTTGTTGGATATTTCATGATAATGTATGACTGTACATATTTTTTTAAGTTATTGATATCTATATCTTACCACTGAGTTTTCGACTTATTTAAAACATTTTTATAGTCTTCACCCAGAAGAACCGGCCTTGAATTTTTAAAACGGAATATGTTTACCTTTAATGCCTCTTAACCCCATCCCTTGGGGGTCAGTTTTCAAAAATTCCATTCACAGAAGATCTCTACTCAACAAAAGAAATAAGCTTATCTAATTTCAAGTCTGTGTAGGTGATAATAATTGAAAAACACCCAGCACAATCCTTTACCTAAATCTTGTCTGGCAAAAAGACAAATGGCATTTTTTCAAAACATTCTCTTATTATGGAAAATGCTTCCGTAATAGCAAAATATGTGCAATTCTGTAATGCATATATATAGCTAGGACTTCTATACAAAGTTTGAACTAGGATTTTTGAAAAAATCACATGATTCTTAGAGTTACTATCAATTGAAATAATAACTCTCTCTCTCTCTCTGATATATTAAAATATTTTTTTTATTTCTAATAGGCTGCGGATTGGTCATTGCAGACCTAGTACATCCCCGGAAGCTGGTATCACTTTTTAGTGCGGCGCCCTATAGGCGGATACCAATTGCCGCAGGTGATTTTGACGCCCAGTGTCCTCCTTAGAGGGAGAAACCTTTCTGACTATGCGAACTTGTACCAGGATTTAATTTTGACGAGAGCATCCAAGCCAAACAGACACTCTAGGGGTCTTTTACGTGCTGTATAATCATACGACATGGTCGCTGTCGATTTTCTGCATCATGAAAATCCACCGACTTGGGCCGGGGTTGGGTGCAGAAGGCCAGCGATAAACCAACCACGTCACCCAAATATATCTTAAATTACATATTTCAAAAATCATAGTTCAATCTTTGTACAGAAGTCTTAGCGGCCAAATATTATTGTTATAGAAGCATTTTTTATAAAAGGAAGTGGCACTAAATATCAGCAAAACAACAACAAAAAAATTGTTCATTTATACACTTCTGCAAAATCACGGTTCCGAAAGTAGTCACCATATGTGGAACACAAATATAATGATACTTACTTAATGATACAATACTACCAAATATACACAATTTTTAATTTCTAGTGAAATATAATATAAACTAAGAGAATGCTTCAAATAAATTCTTAAGGTATCCGACTACGTTCGGAACCGTGATTTTAAAAAGGCACATTAATGGATAATTTTCAAGATATTTAGTGTCACTTAGATTAGAATACATGTATAAAATTGTTTTAAGAACATGTTGACAAAAAAAATTACTTAAATACAATATTTCGGCAAAAAATTAACTTAAAATAATCTTTTTTCAAAATGTTCTCCTTTTGTGAAAAATGCTTCTATTATAAGAATATTTTGCCTGTTTATAGCTCAGATCTCTGTACAGAGGCTCAACTATGATTTTTGAAAAATTCACATTATTTTCAGAGTTACAACTATTTGAAATGATTATAGGCATTCTTTCTTAAAATTTCTTCCCTCTGTTGTCGTAAAACATGGATAAACCCATTTCTAAGTTATCTATTTCAAAATTTAGTTGAGCCTCTGTAAAGGGGTCTGGTATAGACAGGAAAAAATATTATTATAATAAAATCTTTTTTCACAAAAGGAGAACTTTTTGAAAAAGATTATTTTGTTAAATTTTTTGTCAAAATATTTATTTAAAATTTTTTTATTGTAATACTATTCTAAAACTATTTTAGATAATTTTCTAATCAAAGGGAAATTAAATTCATAAATATTATCCATTTATAGGTTTGAAAAATCAGTTCCGAACGTAGTGGGATACCTTAAAAGATCTCTACACAGAAAATGAAAAACGGTTCCCTGTTTTTAGAAACAATACGTTCCCCCCCGCAACAGTTGTTTTAAATTACAGACCCGCTAAAATTGGCCCAAGTAATGAAAAATTTACGCAGTTTTCCCAACTTTTTTTCCAATTTTCCCTTTCCTTAATTCAACAGCTGCAGTACTGGCTCCTTTACTCATCTCAAAGTGTATTTTTTCCCTTTTTTATTTTCTCAGCACCGCCTTCTACATCACTAAACGTCAAACAAATATATTTTTGCAGTTTCTTTCCGCAATTACTTATATTTTGCATTTTTGTCTATCCCCGAGCCTTGGTTACAGTGGCAATGTTAAATGTCTACAGGATTATGCCTTTAAATTTAAAATTTGTTTTAAAATAAAAATATTAAAATTCTAAGATAACAAACAAATATTGTCATAAATCGATCCAATCGAAAATATTATTCAAGTATTGGTAAGATTGAAATATCTAATGTAAATTTACTACACACTTTTTTTATATATATAAAAAAGGCGAAAAAGGGGTGGTTATATCATTTCTTCCTAAGATTTGTTAAATTTTTTCTCAGAACATTATTTCACGGATTGAAACTCAAACTCAGGGGTGCAACAGTCCATGAAAGCCAGGGCTTACTGTGCCCATCCCAGTATACGTGATCATTGGGCGCTGAGGTTCATGAGCAGATGTCCCCATCAGGTGGACCGGCAGACCCCCCCGTGTTTAAGTCCCAAGCTTGGTTTTCATTCATCACCCACCGCAGTAGAAATGAAAGGTGAGCGCTTTCCGCCCGGGAAAAAGACCCGGGTCTGGGGTGTGGAAGCGCGATACGCTACCTCTCGACCACTGGGCCTATTTCACAGGGGTTCAACCAAATAAAAAAACTGAACCTTTAAAGAAAAATTTTCGAAAAAAACCACGCGAAGTTTCAACACGCCCCTTCCTACTTTTAATTTTGTTAATTTGAATTTTTTGGCTCCGGGAAATCTGAAAATTTATCAAAGTCTGTGTTCTAGACCCCTTGTTGCCGGGGCCCCGTGTGGCCAGAGTTCAGGGAAAAAGGGCACACACCTGACGAATTATACTGTCCTCTAACTAATCCTCTTGGGGAATCTTTGGGCTAGTATTCGCGTTTAATTCACTGTCATCCCTCTCAAGAAGAAACCATGATATCTAGATTAGTTCGACTATATAAAGTCAGTGTTTTGAAATTATGGTAGCAGGAGGTAGAAGCTGCAACATTCGCTTCGCAGGTGAGACTAAATTTCGTTTATTTTTCATTTAAAAAACGGAAAGGTACGCATTTTCCCAATTTAAAAAAAAATTTAAAATTTTTTTTATAATTAAAATTGAATTTAAAAAATGTTTTTAAAAGAGTCGGTCGGCGCAACTTATACGTACTATGGGCCACGAATGTTGGACACCCTGTTCTAAAACCATAAAGGACCACAAAGAGTCTTTTACGGTCCATATGACAGTTTCAAAACCAAATATAGAAAAAATGTTCTTTATGTTTGGTTAACTATATTAGTTATCAAAGTTTTTCTTGAGTGAAAACTCAACAAGAGTTAATACAGTAGTTGATTTCATAATGCAGGCTGCGTGAGAATTCAACATCAAGAATCTCACTCCTAATTTCAAGGAGGGGAATGTAGAAAAAGGTGATAGAAAGTACATTGTCTCATTAAACTAGAATTAAAATTAAATAAGCTTGCAGCTATTAGATATGAAATTAGCACAATATAAATAACTTGAATAAAACTGCCACTATTTTATATTGATTCCTATGGTAAATTATCTGTACTAATGAAGGCAATCTTAAAAGGTAACCCGAATTCCTCCGCTTCCAAATGGGGCCCGTGAGCAGCTTCAATTGCTCCTTCTCACCTATATATTATTGCCTATTTATTTCTGACAATCAGTGTGATAAAATACATAGCACCATTGTATTGATAAAAATATTTGATTAAAAAGCCTTTGTTTATTTTTACAAAATATACCCTTTCTAAAAAGGAAGAGGGAGGAAGAAATTTACATATATTGTCAATTTAGAATTTTAATACATGATCTTGGACTTTTAGATTTAAAACTTCGATTTGTTAGCCTACTGCAAAAGCAGAATTATTTTCGAATAGCAATGAAAAGTTCGTTGAAAGTGAATCACTTATGTTTGGAACCACGACTTAGAAAAAACGTTATAAAATGAAATATAATTATTATTTTTTTATTTATGTCAGTTGAATTAGAATATACATGTAAAATTGTTTTTTTATAAGAAAGTATTATTACAACAAGAAGTTCCACAGTAAAAGCTAATCAGATTTGTGAAATAACTAATTTAAAAGTCTCAAAATATTACTTTATTTCTAACTTTTTAAAATAAAATTCAAATAAAATATAAAATGTGGTATATATACACTTTCAATGTATATCTCGTAAGTATTCTATATATAAGTAGTCTATGTAGTACAATATTCTCTTTTTATTATTTAATTACATTTATACTCTTGTATTTAATTTTATGAAATAGTTGATTCATAAATGTTATTTTAAAAAAGTCTTATTGTATATAATTCATTTTTTCTGTCCTGAAAAGTAGCATTTAATGTTTAAGCGCGTGTGGTTATAACGTCTAACCACCACCCAGGAAAACCCTGATCAGATATTTTTGTGACTAAATAATGTTTATAGAGATAGAACATTACATTTATCAAGTATTTTATCACAGAAAGTGTATTTTAGCTGTGTGCCCGTTAAGGTATCCGACTACGTTTCGGAATTCGTGATTTTAAAAAGAGCATACATGGATAATTTTCATGATATTTAGTGTCACTTAAAGTAAACATGTATAGAGTTTAAAGGACATTTTGACAAATTTAAATAGTCAATATTTCGGCAGTACTAACTTAGAATAACTTTTCAAATGTTCTCTTTTAGAAAATGCTTTATTATAGTAATATTTGCTCGTATATCTCTTCGTCCAGAGGCTCAACTATGATTTTTGAAAAATTCAATTATTTTCAGAGTTACAACCATTTGAAATAATTATCGGCGTATTTTCTAAAATTTCTTCCATCTGTTTTCGTAAAACATGGATAAACCGACTCAAGTTATGCACTTGAAAATTCTAGTTGAGCCTCTGTACAGAGTGTCTGAGCTATATACAGGCAAAATATTAATACAATAGAAGCTATTTTGACATAAAGGAGAACATTTGGAAAAAAGGTTATTCTAAGTTAATACTTTTGCCAAAATATTGTATTTAAATAAATTTTTTGTCATAATGTCCTTAAAACAATTTTATACATGTATTCTAATCTAAGTGACACTAAATATCATAAATATTATCCATTTACGCGCTTTTAAAATTACGTTCCGAACGTAGTCGGATACCTAAGCAAATTTTGCTGTAATTTAATTCAACTTACTCTAAATGTTAAAAACTATTCATTGATATGCTTTTGCAAAAATCACGACTCGTATGTAGTCAGTCACTTTAACTATCAGTTCATGGATATATTTAGACTCGTTCCCTTTATGCATAAAGATTGTGACAGATTATCTCTCAAGTAGCATTTAAACAATTCCACCACAAACTTTGTAACATCTTCAAATCTCATCCGACATTCATTATCGCGAGGAAGGTACTCATAACCCCAAAAGAAAACTGAAACACTCTTCTTGTTCATTGTCAGTAACATTCCACCAGAATTTCGGTGTTCCGATTGGCAGATTTCTTCCACCCCGTCTGGAGACAAAGGCGTCCGTCGCTCCAACCACTGATTCATCATCAAAGTATCGGATCAGTGACGACGAAGAATGGCGAACGGATGTCCTCAAATAACTGATTTCGTATTCGATAATTTTATTGTATGAGCCTCTCCAACGGATGGCAAGGTGTAAGCCTAGACACCGCAAACTGGTTGCTGGTGAAAGTGGAGGGAATAACAATTACGACCGAGGTCTGTCGAGATGAGAATGGATGGGTTCTGAAAAGAAAGTGAATCTGTTGATCCCATTCGGTGAGCACTGAACTGCATTAATTAAGAAAGTAATGGCTTCAATTAAAATCTGTTAAGTAAAAAGCCGTTATACGCCCAGTTTGTTGATATTTCATGATAATGTATGACTGTACATATTTTTTAAGTTATTGATATCTATATCTTACCACTGAGTTTTCGACTTATTTAAAACATTTTATAGTCTTCACCCAGAAGAACCGGCCTTGAATTTTAAAACGGAATATGTTTACCTTTAATGCCTCTTAACCCCATCCCTTGGGGTCAGTTTTCAAAATTCCATTCACAGAAGATCTCTACTCAACAAAAGAAATAAGCTTATCTACTCTCAAGTCTGTGTAGGTGTAATAACTGAAAACACCCAGCACAATCCTTACCTAAATCTTGTCTGGAAAAAAAGACAAATGGCATTTTTTCAAAACATTCTCTTATTATGGAAATGCTTCCGTATAGCAAAATATATGCAATCTGTAATGATATATATAGCTAGGACTTCTATACAAAGTTTGAACTAGATTTTGAAAAATCACATGATTCTTAGAGTTACTATCAATTGAAATAATAACTTCTCTCTCTCTCTGATATATTAAATATATTTTTTATTTCTAATAGGCTGCGGATTCGTCATTGCAGACCTAGTACATCCCCGGAAGCTGGTATCACTTTTTAGTGCGGCGCCCTATAGGCGGATACCAATTGCCGCAGGTGATTTTGACGCCCAGTGTCCTCCTTAGAGGGAGAAACCTTTCTGACTATGCGAACTTGTACCAGGATTTAATTTTGACGAGAGCATCCAAGCCAAACAGACACTCTAGGGGTCTTTTCGTGCTGTATAATCATACGACATGGTCGCTGTCGATTTTCTGCATCATGAAAATCCACCGACTTGGGCGGCGTGAGCCGCAACTTTGGGTGCAGAAGGCCAGCGATAAACCAACCACGTCACCCAAATATATATCTTAAATTATATATTTCAAAATCATAGTTCATCTTTGTACAGAAGTCTTAGCGGCCAAATATTATTGTTATAGAAGCATTTTTTATAAAAGGAAGTGGCACTAAATATCAGCAAAACAACAACAAAAAAATTGTTCATTTATACACTTCTGCAAAATCACGGTTCCGAAAGTAGTCACCATATGTGGAACACAAATATAATGATACTTTACTTAATGATACAATACTACCAAATATACACAATTTTTAATTCTAGTGAAATATAATATAAACTAAGAGAATGCTTCAAATAATTTAAAGTATCCGACTACGTCTGAACCAGAAATTTTAAAAAGGCACAAGGATAACTTTTCAAGATATTTAGTGTCACTTAGATTAGAATACATGTATAAAATTGTTTTAAGAACATGTTGACAAAAAAATTACTTAAATATTAATATTTCTAACAAAAGTTCACTTAAAATAATCTTTTTCAAAATGTTCTCCTTTTTTAGAAAATGCTTCTATTATAAGAATATTTTTGCTCTTGTTTATAGTTTGATTCTGTGCCAGAGGCTCAACTATGATTTTGAAAATTCACATATTTTCAGAGTTGCCAACTATTTGAAATGATTATAGGCATTCTTCTAAAATTTTCCCCATGTCGTAAAACATGATAAACCCATTTCTAAGTTATCTATCAAAAATTTAGTTGAGCCTCTGTACAAGGTTGAGTATAGACAGGCAAAAATATTATTATAATAGAATCATTTTTCACGAAAGGAGAAATTTGAAAAATTATTTTAGTTAATTTTTCGTCAAAATATTGTACTTAAAAATTATTGTAATACTATTCTAAAACTATTTTAGATACATTTTCTAATCTAAGCGATCTACAGTATGCCATAAATATTATCCATTTATAGCGTTTGCAATCATTTTCCGAACGTAGGGCGGATACCTTAAAAGCATCTCTACACAGAAAATGAAAACACGGTTGCCTGTTGTGTAGAAACAATACGCTCACCCCCGCAACACGGTTAAACCTTTACAGATCCCGCTGAAATTGGAACTAAGTAAATGAATAATACGCAGTGTTCAACACTTTGTTCCCAATCTTCTCTTCCTTAATTCAACAGCTGCAGCTACTGAGCTACACTTTACTCATCTCAAAGTGTATTATTTCCTTTTATTTTTCTCAGCACCGCCTTCTACATCACTAAACGTCAAACAAATATATTATTGCAGTTTCTTTCCGCAATTACTTATATTTTGCATTTTTGTCTATCCCCGAGCCTTGGTTACAGTGGCAATGTTAAATGTCTACAGGATTATGCCTTTAAATTTAAATTTGTTTTAAAATAAAAGATATTAAAATTCTAAGATAACAAACAAATATTGTCATAAATCAGATCCAACGAAAATATTATTCAGTATTGGTAAGATTGAAATATCTAATGTAATTTTTTCTCACACACTTTTTATATATATAAAAAGGCGAAAAAGGGGTGGTTATATCATTTCTTCCTAAGATTTTGTTAAATTTTTCTCAGAACATTATTTCACGGATTAGAAACTCAAACTCAGGGTGCAACAGTCCATGAAGAGCCGTAGGCTTACTGTGGCCCATCCCAGTATACGTGATCATTGGGCGCTGAGGTTCATGAGCAGATGTCCTATCAGGTGGTCTATCTGAGCTTTGACCCCCAGTGTTTAAGTCCATGCCCAAGCTTGGTTCTCATTCATCGACCCACTGCAGTAGAAGTGAAAGGCTGAGTCGACCTTGCCCAGCCCGGAAACAGACCCGGATCTGGGGTGTGGAAGCGCGATACGCTACCTCTCGACCACTGGGCCTATTTCACAGATTCAACCAAATAAAAATCTGGAACCTTTAAAGAAAATTTTCTGAAAAAACCACTGCGAAGTTTCAACACGCCCCTTCCTACTTTTTAATTCGTTAATTTGAATTTTCGGCTCCGTGAACTCGTGACACATTTATCAAGAGTCTGTGTTCTAGACCCTGTTGTTCTCTGCCCCAGTGTGGTCAAGCGCTATTCAGGAATTCATCACACACTTGACGAATCTATACTCGTCCTCTAACTAATCCTCTTGGGGAATCTTTGGGCTAGTATTCGCGTTTAATTCACTGTCATCCCTCTCAAGAAGAAACCATGATATCTAGATTAGTTCGACTATATAAAGTCAGTGTTTTGAAATTATGGTAGCAGGAGGTAGAAATGCAAAAACCCCTTCGCAGGTGAGACTTTTAAAATTTCGTTTATTTGCATGTAAAGATTAAAAGTGGCGTTTGGCCACAGTGTTGAATCAGTAGATTTAAGGTTAGGAATCAACGATAGATTAGGTTGAGTTAGATAAGTTACTTGCGCATATTTGATTAATAGTCATTTCTTTCTCTGTGCTACTTCTTTGACATTCACTTTGAAAATAAGTTGCTGTTGGTTAGTGTGTTTGAGTAAATAAATAATTGTTATTATGGAAGTCTTTGGTTCTGCTTTCATTCCTCCCCACTCTTAGGTAGGCAAGACGGCGAAGGAGAAACTTCATTTGTAAGTCGCTCACAACTCTTGACCGGCGTATCATGAGTTCGAGCTCAGTTTCACTGAAGACCCGCCGTGTAGAGAAGGGCCAACGCACGTTAAGTCTGTCGAGACTCTAAAATCCTTTTGGCGTGGAGAGGAAGTTTTGAGAGAGATATACCACAATTCAGGTGTCGTCCTCATCATTTGACCATGCTTCATAATTACAAGGTCCATCGCCAACAACCCTCATGTTGTCTTACAGTGCGACGTTAGTCAGTACCAATTCATGTCTTTCCTAAAGCAAAATTTTTGATTGCGTGTTTTGTACATGTTTCATCTTTTACTTTTCGTCAGTAACGTTTATTACCAGTTATATGAGTCAGTTTCAATTACTTTTTCAATTCCTACTATTAGCTCACACTCTCTACATATTTATTTATCTTGGTGGAATTTTCAATCGTTAATAAGATACATTTTAAAGCGCACAATTGAGCTGAAATTTTATATGCATGATTATTTTGGATGACAATACAATAATTTAATTATAGTTGATAAAAATTAATTAATTAAAACTAATTATTCAAAGAATTACAAATACAACCACGTTGGCATCATTTTTGGCGACTTGTGTTACAACTTGAAAAGGTTTTTTTCCCTCACATTTCAAAGCGCTCATTTGAGCTGAAATTTTCTATACACTATTGTTTTGGGTAAAAAAATACGACAATTTAATTAAAATTAATTGACTGAAACTAATTATTTAAAGAATTACAGATACAGCGACTTTGGTTTCATTTTTAGCGACTTGGGTCAAAACTTTAAAAGATTTTTTTTCTCGCGTTTTTCACATTCCCCTTTTTTTCACGTTTTCAGTTGAACTGAAATTTTATATACTCGATTTTATGGATGACAATACGATACGTTAATGATAATTAATAAAAATTAATTACCACTTAATTTTGTGATTATAGTAGCTAAAATAAAAATTTGTCTTTGATGTTCTAAGTAGGAATTGAGTTATAAAAAAATTATATTACACTTGTTCTAGTTTCCAATAGTGGGGAAGAAAGTAGTACTTCAAATAATTTACAACGTTCGATTTCGCTACTCCCTCTCTTTAACCTTATATACAAGACACCTCCTAATTTTGAGAAAATTGGAATAAAATTCTTCCCTGTACTTTTACAAATACGAGTAGGGAAGAAAATATTTTCTTCACATTTTGGCATATGTGTATAAATAAGTAGAGAAACAAATGTTGATGGTATACAACTACAGTGGGATTAACGATACAGTACAATTAACGATATACCAAATACAAGAAGTACTAAACTGCAGGGGCGTAGCTACCGCCGTATCAGCCGTATGAATGATACGGGGCCCAAGCTACAGGGGCCCCAACATGTGTAGCTACAGTACCACTAACAGGGCTTTCTTTTTTAAAAAAGGGCCTCGAAGGAGTTTTGATACGGGGCCTACTCAGAACTAGCTACGCCAGTGCTAAACTGTTACTGAGTTTAAGCAGAGTAAAATATTCATATATTTTATATATAAAGCATCAATTGTATTAAATAGTCTCTAAATTTTTTTAAAAAATTGTAATTGCTATCATTTTTCTAGTTTTATTTTTGAAGTATCTTTTCATTTATTGACGATTAGATTGAAAAATTTTTATATGTGTTCTTTCTCAAATGAAGCCCGGCTTATCATTATGGAAATGGGTAACAAATTTTACTTAACAAATGCTTTAAAAAAGTACATGTTTAGAACAATGGTTTTGAAAAGTATATAATCAAGAGCAATTTTCTTTAGTTAAAAAAATTATTACTAGTTTGTTAAGTATTTATTTAAATACTATCCGAAAATTTAAATCTTTTAAAAAGTGTATATCAGTTAAAGTTCATTATATCCTTTTCAATTAATTTTTGAAGTTATTTATTTATATTATTCACAAATTTGACGAAATTCACTGTATTTATACTGTTCACTACTTAAAATGAATTTTAAATTGAATCTTAAAAGAATTTAGCAGTATTACATACAATCATATCCGGTCCCTATGAATTTCAAATCAGTTAATAAACAGAACAGAAAAAAGGTACACATTTTGCATCTTCCAAATGATATTTCAGAATATTTAATAATAACTCGGCTTCTAATTTTGGAGAAGATTTTCTCCTCTTTTTTCAAAAAATAAGTTTTCAATACTATTTTAAGCAATAATGTACTCAATGTTTTTTTTTCAATATTGGGTAAATTTATCGTAGTTGAAATATAATTAGAAAATTGAGAATCTCATTGATACTTCTTTTTCTCTAAATAAACATTAACTTTTTTCTTTCTTGGTATATTCCCATTATATATGATACATTAAATGAAATCGACATTCTAATTATATATATTAAGAAATATGACCAGAATTCCCATTAATAAAGTATTGTAATTTATAATATTGGTTGAAATGAATACGAAACACATACACATAGAATTTTATTTAATTACGCGGAATACAATAACTTTTAAAAGGGAATAAAACGTTCCCTACTACATTTATATTAACCGTTTTGAATGACCTCAGGGACATGGTTTAACTCTCAATATCTGGAATAAAACTAATTTTGAGTCACAAATAGAAATTTATTGACTTATTATCAAAATATATGATTAAAAACCTTTTAATATTTATATAATACTTCAAAAGAACCATTCTTTTAATTAGAATTCAAAAGCATCTTTTAAATAATAGTCAAAAAATGTATGACTTTAAAACTTTCAGCAGAAAAGGATTTTTTGGTAAAAATTTATTTTCTTTTCAACTTAAATTACACTATTATCGTAAGAAATAAATATTTTGTATAAAATATAAGATTTTGGTTCGGAAAATTTTAATTTTTATTTGATCACATCTAATTAAATTTATTTTTTTAACAAAATGAAGATTTCTCAGAATGTATATATAATAACCGAATATTCCACAATTAATTTTCTTTCAAAGCTTTCAAGAAGTAAAATCTTGCTTTATCATATTTTTAAAATACAAAACCATTATTTATTTTTTTTTTTAAAAAAAAATAAATAAAATTGAAGATTTGAAGTTATTTAGGAAGTTTTCTTTTTCCTTCAAAAGTTTCGTGTCTTATTAAAGCTAAGTAGAGCGGATTTAACATTCTTCTGGATGTATGACTGTTGCCCTTATTTTTGGCCTCGATTTTGCATCGATTAAATTAATGATACAACGTTAAAAAAAGTTTCTTGCTTCAGTTACGTTAACGATTGTTCTTAAAACTTTTTTTTACATTAGTAAAAGAAAACATGCATATAAATTACAGATTTTAAATAATTTTCATGAAAACTTTTTATGGAATTGCTGTCTAAATTTTTAGATATGCATATATATAAAAAGACTGACATGAATGAAAAAATAAGTAATTTATAAATATTGTTCAAGTAAAAGAAAAATAAAGATTATCAATATTATTTTAAAATAAATGTTATTAATATAACTTGTGACACAAGACATATACTAAAATATAACAGTTTATTATTTAAAAACCAAGGTTGACAGAACCCGTTTATATTTTTATTTAATTATTCACACATGCGTTTAATAAAGAGCTGTAATTGCACCAACAAGAGCAAATTAACGAATATATATAACATTAAGTAAATATAATAATAGTAAAAATGTATAACTCATTTCTCTAAAAGCTACATATAGAATAATTTATTGCATTCAAAGATAAACATCATGTAACATTATCAGAGTTATGAAAACAGTGTAGTTGAGGCCCAAAGAACTTGCACTTTGCAATGGATACTGGCCCGCATAGACATCTTCGGCTATGAGCAGGTTGAAACCCTTTTCCCAAAAAGGGGCCCGAAATTTCAATTTGCCAAAAAACCCCTTCCCCCTTACTGATGCTGATGCAATAATCAGTCGTAAACTCACCTCCCATCCAGTTAATAAGCACTTCATTCCGGATCTTAATTGTAACCTCGTTATTTCAACCACCGTAGCCAGAGTACGTTTAAAGGGATGCAAGTATCCTCTGATGACCAATGAAGTTACAATACTTGTTCTCACTGTCCTGAAATTAAACCCTTTCCCCCAAATTTTTTTTAAATACCCCCTTCAAAGGGCTAAACTCCACAAAAAAGACCAAAAAACCCAAGGACCCATCAATTGTTTTTATTCCCCAAAAAGATCGTCGACCATTGAAAAGTTTTTTTGGGCCTTGGGCGCCATTTTGATTTCTTAGTACCGTTGGGAAAAAAAAACAAGCAACATCAGAGCTATTAAGAATTATTTCAAAATTGAATTTTTAACAACAAAATTTTTAAAATTTTTTAAAAAAAAAAATTGTGTAAATCTTTTTTTTTTTCATAATTTTATCTTACCAAATTCCCTGCATCTGGGACTTTTTTTTTTTGTGGACCCTCCCCCACACAAAATTTTCTTTCTATATATATAAAAAACGTGTATTGTTCAGTTTAAATTTTTTAAAAGTTCGATGAATTTTATAAAAAAATAAGAAGTAATACGGAAATATATCTTAAATAATATTTTTTATGGTTTTTGTGAAGTATTATTTAACATTTTTAATAATATTTTGAGAATCATTTTGTACAATACGGTAATACAATACTTCCCTTCTATTATTATTATTTAACTATAAACTCTATCCAAAAAAATCATTTTTCGACACATTCTATTTTTAATTTTTTTTTTCATTTGAAATGCAAGGCGGGAACGTGTATTAAAAATTTGGTTTTAACCCCAATCTATCCCAGAAAATTTTAATTTTTCGGGGAAAATATCTAAAAGGCCCCCCTTTTTTTTTTTTTTAAAAAAAATGTTTTGGGTTTTCGGCCCAAATTCCAGCATATTTTTTTTAAAAAAAAAATTTCACCCAGGGAAATTTTATATGCTAATCTAACGTTTTTTATTAAAAAAAAGCAGGACAGTTATTGAACATTTTCTACTAAAATAAATTATGTATACATTAATTCTTTATAAACTCGTTTAATCATTTTCACAAACCGATAAAGCAGTTGCTGAAATTCTAAAAAAACTGTTGCTATTTCAAACTTTTTTTTTTTTACCGTGACTTATACTACACCTAGACACAGGAAAAGTCTTAACAGATGAAATTTTTTTATGTGAGTGTTCTCAACGGCTATAATCGCTTCGGTGCACACGAACTGCTTTCTAAAAAAGAGCAGAATCAAGGGTCAAAAGCAATAGAAAATAGTTTGAAGACTTGATTGTAATTTTTTTTTTGTTCATAAGGTCATTATCCTGTTACTAAATCGGAAAGAAATAAAGAAAAAAAATTACGAAACATGAACTCTTTTAATTGTTTGAATTCGAATTTTTTAAAACATTTCTGGAATAAATTGAAATAAAAAAGGCTATTTGTAATTAATAAATTTTTAAGGAAGTTGTCACATGCATTGAAAACGTATTCCATAACACTGCCGGAATAATAATATTCTTAATATTTTATTTTGTGCGATAAAAAGTAATTCCAAAGTTATGATAAACAATATGATATGACTAAAATGTTATGATATAATTTGATATGACTGAAGAAATAATTTATCTTTGAAAAAGGTAAGGTTGAAATTTTTCTGAAGGATATATTTTAATATAAAAATGCACTCTACGAAGTTTGGGATGTAAAATATAAGGGCAAAACTGCTTCAAAATTGGATAATTTAGCACATTATTGATATAATACTTATGATTAGCAATTTTAAAAATTTAACTATAGGCTTACAATAGTTTTATGTTCTTATGTCTATCTAGTTGAAGCCCAGTGGCTGAGTAGTTGCGTATCGCGCTTCCACTCTACAGGGCCGGGGTTCTAATCAAAGGCTGGTCACGGTAAACTTAGCCTTTCATCCCTTCAGTGGGTCGATAAATGAACTAAAGGAAACTAAATACTGGAGAGTTAGCGTTAAACTGACCATTTGATAGGAACATCTGCTCATGCACCTCAGTGCCCAAGGTTACGAAACCTGAGATGGGCACAGTAGGCCTTGGACCTCACGAGCTGTTGTGCCACTGAGTTTAATCTAGTTTAGGTCTATCAAGGTAATATTACATTGCACATACTGCTAGAACTATAATTCAGTGTTCCTATGTAGACATGTATCACTATAATTAGTAACGTAAAGATTGACATAACACGTATTAAAATCTCAACAAAAGTTAAGTAAACAACATTGAATTACTTTCATTTACCGGTTCAACTAATTCCTAGTTTATGATAAATAATTTTCAAAATATATGTAGAATTCTTATCATCGTCGAAGAATGTAATATACAGTGGGTGATCGGTTAATGAACATAATCCGTTCCAAGACTATGTTCGCTATCCGAATTGTTCGTTAACCGATCATCGATTCAACATAGACTTCTATGTGAAATCTATTAACTCGTTCTGGAGACCCTAAAAATTAAATTTTAAAAAATGTATAATTTCTTAGTAAGTTTTTAAAAAATAATACATACATATAGTCTTGCATATTAATCAAAAAAATGCAAGAATTGAAATAAATGAAATAATTTTCCGTTTTGAATGAAATCAAAACCGAAACTGATGGTCTAATTTGTATGAATATTCTATTGGAATTTTTTTTTCAATAGAACTTTGAATTTTAAATAGGTAAGCAACATAATTCAGGAGAGATGAAAAACGATTTTTTGTCCGTTTCTCGTATTTCACGTATTTTTACGCGTCATCGGCCCCTTTATATTTTATTGTATGCACTGTTTGAAAAAATTAAGAATTCGTATAATTTATTCGCCATGCCATATTCAAGTGTGTATTGATTTTAGTCATAATAATAATTATTGAATGACTTTTAAATTTATTGTTAATTCAAGTTTCATTTAGTAATTATCAATACTAAGCATGATTTAAACATTTTTCCTTTCAGTAATCTTATTTTGTATACAAAATGATAACAAATGTTTAATATTAGTTTTTTTCAGAGCCGAGAAGTGTTCGTTAGAATTCGTTTTGTTCATTATCCGAATATGTGTTCGTTGTCCAAACACAAAAAATCCTTCTTGAAAGTGTTCGTTATCCGAATATGTGTTCGTTATCCGAACGCAAAATCTTTTGTGAAAGTGTTCGTTAACCGATTTGTTCGTTAACCAATCACCCACTGTAATTAAAGAAATAACATCCTTGTAATGTAAGGTTGAAATTTTTCTAAAGCATATATTCTAATTTTAAAGTAATGCAGACATGACTTGGATGAGTTTACTATGAAATATAAGGACAAAATTCCATTAAAATATGAAAATTTAGTCCATTCTTCAAATCATACTTATGATTAGCAGTTTTAAGATTTAAACATCGGTTTTGCAATACTTTTATGGGTTTTTTTTAGATCTATCTAAGTGATGTTTCACTGTATATCCCGGTAGGACTTTAATGAATTAATAATTTAACTTAATTGATAATATTTAAATAATTTAATTTACGCCAGTTCATATGCGAACAGGTATCACTAGTGGCATAGCTAGTCTTAAGAGGGCCCTGTACCAAAGTTCCTTGGGGCCCTTTCTAGGGGCCCCTTAACATTTTGTGACTTTTTGCTTACACGTTTTTGGGACACCAAATCTTGGGGCCCCCGTATCGTTGATACTGACGATACAGCGGTAGCTACACCCTTGGTATCATTATAATTAGTAACGTAAAATTTCAATAGCAGTGAAAAAACCTCAACAAAAATTAAATAAAAGAAATATTGAATTACTTTCAATTTCCAAAACTATGATTGCTTCAATAATGGTTAAAAAGAAATACAGTCGAACCTCTATATTGCGAATTTTTCTATATAGTGAACTTTTCAAGTTATTCTTTCTTTTAACACATGTTATGGTGGTCAAAAATCTTGAACTGCTTTTATTAGATCATAACTCGCCGAGAGCAATAGAGTTCTGAACGTTTCATCCAAGAAGTGCAACCTTTAACCCCCATTGTCCAGTTCACTAGAAACATCTTCGATATTCTCTTTCACTCTCAGTGGAGTTGTCTCGTGTCCCCGTGTTCTAGTTATAAAATAATGTATGTTTAATATTACTTGTATGTTTTAAATTAGAAAATGTCCTTGAACTTCGGTAATTATAATATAAAATTATATAAAATAAACATATATTAATTATAAAAAAGGTGTGAAGTGTGAATAATTACATTTTTTTAATACATAAAGCTTATGAATTTAAAATTTGTTTCATGTGGTTTATAAAGTATATTAAAAGATGAACCTCTATAAACGAATTTTCCATATAACGAACTTTTTTCTGGGATTTAGAGACTTCGTTATATAGAGAGGTCCAACTGTATATATCTTGAATAAGAAATAGATAAATCATCTCAAATTTCAAAAAAGACCATAATAATATCTTTAAAACAATAAATAACTATTCCTTAAAGTAGTTCCATCGCATTTAATGCATTTCTTCTCGAGGTACATTTAGATTTTTTAATTACCTCATTTTCATTTTTCGATCATCCCACAACAACATGACTTTCACTGAGTCATTTGAATCTCTACAAAGTTCTTCGTTTTTTCCACACAGCACACCAGTGACCAGGATTGGATAAATTCTCAAAAGTGAACAATAAAGCAATTCAAATCGGTCACGATGTGAACGTGTCACGACTGTGGCTCATCTGACATTTGTAAGAATGATCTCCAAGCCATTGTGCTACATACAAATCTTACTCATACACATACACCCAACAATAAAATTACATACAAAGAACTTTCTTGTAACTCTTCTGCTCCCAAAACAACTCCGATGTTATTTCGTCACAGAATTCACCAGATTTACCCGTGGGTCTCACAAAAGAATATTCAGTAGATCGTACATCGGTAATTTACGATTCTGCATAAGCACGCGTCCACGAGCGTAAAATCATAAACAATTCCAGAACGCCGCATATTTGTACATATTTCTAGAGAGCCAATGTACACGGCCAAGGTAAATGTAAAGGTTACAGCATCATGAGCGATTACTGAATGTTCCAGAGATTACGAAATCTTTCAAGGTACGAATCTGCATAAATTAGTGAAATATCGATTGTTTTAGAGTTTCGAAACCGCATTACTTAATTTATCTCAAAATGCGTGATTTTGAAGTGAGCATCCGTAGTAATAAATAAAAAGAGACTGCGTGTGTGTGAGAGTATATTGAATTTAATATTACGGAATTGTGTGTGTGTTTATTCGGCGTCTTTTGAAATCATAGGTAAATTGAAGCGATGCGGTTTTGAAATTAGTTCTGTTTCTTATCGTTTGAAAATTATTCTTTTTTGGGGTGCTTCGGATTTTACTTCGGTTTTTCTTTGAATCGAATTTTTTATCACTTTTTTATTCCTTTTACCTTATATAAATAACGATAGTTAAGGTGACTGATATGTTCGGAATCGTGATTTTGAAAAAGAGTATTAATGAATAATTTTTTTGATGTTTAGTGCAGTGCTTCTCAAACTTTCAATATTCACGACCCAATATTCAATCATATTTTTTATCGCGCCCCTCCATACAATGACAATGTATTGAATTCTTTAATACTACTATTTGAGTATATAAACGTCTCGTACAGCCAAAGCATTGATTTTCTGGGCGTATATATACGTCCTTTCAAATTATGTACTTTTCCTGTACAATGCTATCCATAAAATTATTCCGAAGGCTTTTGAGTGCAATTAAAGGACCTTTATAGTGTTTACGAATGATTTACTTATTTCAGAGAGTATTTCTTCCTCCCAAAAAGATCACATTCGCACGTTTACGTGAAAAATGATGGCATTGGAGTGCGAATAACGTAACTTTTAATCGGCAGTTAATGGATTAATTATAAACAGTACAAAAAAAATTAACAAGATAAGTATTAATGCAAGTCTATGGGGTCAATGGCAATAATCAAACTTGTTCTTAACTTAGTATAGTTAAACTAATTATAAAATACATTGTACAGAAATGATTTATTTATAAGTGTATTATATCAGTGTAAATGTGTATTTTATCTTTTATTACGTCAGAATGTATTTTGTTTGTTTACTTTCAGTAAATTAAAAAAAAGTTTTCTTTTGTTTTCGACTTTTCAATAGGCTCGGGCCCCCCTCGTAGAGTTATCACGCCCCTCTAGGGAGGCGTGCCCCACAGTTTGAGAAACGCTGGTTTAGTGTCAGTTGAATTAGAATATACAGTATACTTACGCAATAGGTGGGACTGAGTAATAACCGCGTAAGTCGGAGTATGATTTAACATATCAATACATATAAGTTATTTTCATTTGGGTTCGGAGACTAAAGAAAGTAATAATTTAGAGAAAAAAAAATGTTTAATGAAATCTTAGTTAATACAAGTACAAAATCGCAAATCGAAACTATGTTGATGTAGAAAGATATCACATAATATATTAAAGTAGTCTGCCATTTCAAGGATTTTTTTTCTCTCGCTAAATTTTGTTGTTGCATGCTAATAATTTTTTTTTTTTATTTCTTGTTTTGTTGAAAAAAATACCCTCACTGTTGGAGTCTATTTTCTAAAATTTGTAACTCGTTTTCAATTAAATTGAAGCCTTCTGTCAAATTCCCAGCTGTCATTTGATCTTCTGATTGAACTGGTTCTAAATGCTCTTCTTCAATGTCTTGCTCTTGCTCATGCATTTTTATGAGTTCATTCATTGTCAGCTCCTAAATGTGGAAACTGAGCAGTTTTTGAACGAAAAAAATATCCTTTTCTAAATTTATTTGCCTGGCGAGATCAACAATTTTTTCAATCTCATTACCAATATCACCAATTTTACCAACATTTTTTCTCTCAAAAAAAGACAAATTGACGAGATTTGAAAATCACATAAGTCGGGGTAGCGTAATTCGAGGTAATACTGTACGTATAAAATTGTTTTAAGAATATTGTAACAAGAAAAAACTATTTAAATGTAATTTTTTGACAAAAAAAGAAGTAGTAATTAATTTAAGATTAATATATATTTCCAAACACATAATTTATGAAAAATGCTTCTATAATTATAATATTTTGCCGATATATACCTTGGACTTCTATATCGGGGTTGAACTAAGATTGTTGAAATATTCATATTATTTTCAGACTTACGATCAATTTAAATAACAACCCATGTTTTTTCTTAATTTTTTTTTACTCTGATATAATAAAATAGGAATAAATCCGCTTCTATAAATTATGTATTTAAAAAATATTCTACTTTAGACTTAGTACAGAACAGTTTTTTATAAAGATGTTCGTAAAAAATTTTACATGTATTTTCTGGTTCAACTGATACTACATATCAAAAAATTATCCATTTATACATTTTTCAAAATCACGGTTTCGAACATAACCAGTCCCCTTAAAAAATGAAAATTTTCACGTTAATTAGATTTCCGTCGAAAAATGTTTCAAAGCAACAGAATAATGACATTATTTTTTAAAATAATCAGGTCCAGCAGAATTCAATGTCAAGAGTTCCTAAGTGATCACTTGAGGTACTTAAATATGATGTTAGAAATAAGATATTCCCTAGTTGTGTGAAAAATGTAATATTGATCAATCTAACACCAAAACATCTCTTGTTACTAAGTTTTTTATGGACTTTTTTTTAATATTTTTTAAATGTATGGATCTAATTTAGGCCATTGGTTATCTTATATCAGAAAAGATTAACAACAATAACTTTTCAAAGAAAATAAATGCATCACGTAAAATTTTTTTCAATAAAACTATTTTTTTTTTTAATGAAGATCAATTTTTGGAAAAAAACAAGTAATATAAAAAAAATTATGTCAATTCCTACTTAGATCAACAAAGAAAATTTTTGTTTTAGCTACTTTTTTATTAAATAGTTCCAATTAATATAAATATGTATATACATATGAGTCACAACATCAAGTGGTAATTAATTTTTATTAATTATCATTTAAGTATCGTATTGTCATCCAAGACAATAGTGTATATAAAATTTCAGCTCAACTGAATGCTTTAAAACGAGAGAAAAAAACCCTTTCAAGTTTTGACACAAGTCGCCAACGTGGCTGTATTTGTAATTCTTTAAATAATTAGTTTTAATCAAGAAATGTTTATTAATTATAATTAAATTATTGTATTGTCATCCAAAATAATCATGTATATAAAATTTCAGCTCAATGAAGTGCTTTAAAATGCATTTTATTAACGATTGAAAATTCTACCAAGATAAATAAATAAATAAATAATTATATAGAGAGTGTGAGCTAATAGTAGGAACTGAAGAAAAAAAATTTAATACTTTCATTTCAATATTTAATTGCTTACTTCCGTAAATTCTTTCATTTATGTAATTCTTCCACTTTTGAAAAAGATTTAAAAAAATAAAATTCAATGTTCTACAAATGTAAGTAATAATAAAAATTTAAATATTAGAAAGCTGAGATGTATAATTTTACCTTAAATTTGTTAAATTAATATTTCTTTTTATACAAATTATGTTAGAAAGAATTTCAATATTCATGGTAAAATTCTATTTTCTGTGTATGTTAGATAAAGTTTAATCAGCAAAACAGGACAAGATATAAGGCAGAAAATATAACGATCCGATAACTTTAAAGTGGAAAACAAAGGAATAACGAAGGGCACACAAAAAGGAATACATAAACACTTCTTCTCATATGAAACAATTCAAGTTAAATGAAGTGTTATTTAAATAATGTAACTCTACAGTTATAATTATTAATCTATTTCATGAATTAAAGGTCACTTGTATAAAAGTTGTGAGTTTACTAATACTTTCAAACCTTTGTATAAATAAATTGTAAGACTTTCAAATATTATCTGCTAATAATAGAATCATTCGAAAAATATGCATTGGCCTTTATTCTTGCGTCTAAGACAGATTATAATGACATTTTTCCCTAAAAATTTCAAGCAGCACATATTCGTTAAAAATTTAAATAGTTTCTCAAAAGAAGCTAAATAGTTTTATATTACAATATAAAATGATTTACTTACAAACCTTACGCACCAACCAAAGCACAGTTGAATCATATTTCTACTTTATTAAAATTTTAAGTCTTTGTTATACTTTACATTAAAAATTAGTTTTCAATATCCCAAACTGATGATTGAAGCAATAAAATACAATATATCTGAATACATACAGGTAATAGGTTTCCCTAAAGATTTCAGAATTTTAAAAAAAAATTCTATATTTATTAAATTATCCTACTTATAACAGTTCAAAAAGTTTTAATATTGTTCTCACGCATAATAGCACAAAATGTATATGAATACTTCTTGAACAATAATGTTAATATTTTACACACGAAGAAAAATTAAACACAAGACACAAATAAAATAGTACTGTACGATTTTATTTTATGAAAAGCTTTGACTTCAAAAAATTCCAAGAAAAAAACTATAACCTCTTGCACATTAAAATTGTTTATGAACCTCATAAAATGATCCATAAGTCAAACTCTATCGAAAACTAAATAAAACTTATGATCGCCCATGATCGTCAATCCATGATCGTAGCGAAACTTATTTTGAACTGCGACCAAATGACAACTAATACCATTTTATTTTCCAAATTTCTATACTACGTCACTTTAAGAGACTTGATTGGTTTTGTATGACCATATGAAACATAAAAATTTATAGTAGAATCTATATTTAAATCTACAACTTTACTTCGTGATTCTGCTAAGAAGCTATCACCTAAGTAAAACATAAATTTCGTAAATATCTTCAATTAGTATTATATTATCCTTTCAATAAATGAGAAAAAAGGAAATATGCATTCAAAGAATCAAATTATTTGATAAAAATATTAGTCACAAAACTTTTTAATACGTGTGTTATGTGATTCCTTTCATATTGCGGTTAAAGTTATTTGGTGATTAAACTTTTAATTTATATTAAAAATAACTTTGTATGAATTTTATTAGAGTAAATACTCATTAATTTTCATGTTTATTTTTAGATCTTTCAAAAGAATTATGTTTTTTTAAGAAAAGAAACTTGCTTCATAAATCTGTTAAAAAGCATGAATTCAGTTCGGTTTCTACTTTTAAAAAAATTAAAAACCCCTCGGTACCGTGTTTTAAAAAAACGCAAAATGGATAATTTTCATGATAGTGTCACTTAGATTGTATACATGTATAAAATTGTTTTAAGGACATTTTGAAAAAAGAAATTTTTTAAAACACTATTTTGGCAAAAATTAACTTGAATAAGTTTTTTCTAAAAACGTTCTTTAAAAAAAATCTTCTATAATTAAAATATTTTGTGGTGTGTGCTTATATAAAAGGTAAAGATTTCTCTAAGTCTGAACAAAATTTTGAAAAATTCATTACTTTCAGGTTAAACCCATTGTAATTATCGGCGTTTTTTTCTTAAAATTTCTCCCCTCTGTTGTCGTAAAACATGGATGAACCCACTTCTAAGTTATATATTTCAAAAATTCTAGTTGTGCCTATGTACAAAGGTCTGAGATATATACAATCAAAATATTATTATATAATAGAAGCATTTTTCACAAAAGGAGAATATTTTGAAAATGTGTCATTCTATGTTCATTTTTTGTCAAAATATTATACTTAAATAATTTTTTTTGTAATAATATTCATAAAACAATTTTATATATATTTCCTAATCTAAGTGACACTAATATCAGGAAAATTATCCATTTATACGCTTTTGCAAAATCACGGTTCCGAACGTAGTCGGATACCTTAAATGTATGAGTAAAAATATATTGTCGAGTACAGAAATTTAGGTAAATTAACATGAATTGAGGAATGAAGTTTAAATAATAAAAGATTGAACAGATTTAACGGTAAGATTTGAGGTTTCTACACTTTTCCATGAAACATAAATATTTATAGGAAACGTGTTGTTTCGACTATGGTGCGCACAAGGGAGGGGGTCGGACCACCTTCTTTCTCATTGCCCTTGATTTTTTTTCCATTTGGTTGTAATCCTATGAATATAGTACGTAAAAAGATTCAATTCAAATAAATGAAAAAATAATATCTCTTGCACTGCTGAATTCAAGCAATGTCACAATCCCTCCTGAGGAAGTTATATATGAAATCGCAAGAAAACTAGATTTCATTCTGTGATTATTTGTAATCCTATGAAAGCAGACTGGTGGCTGTAAATGAAAACACTGTAATCGTCATGTTTTTAGTTTTGTAATTACATATTAAAGTCAGATTTTTCTTCTACGATTTAATGCTTCTGTAATGAAGAATTTGCTCTGCTGTTTTTATTTTTGAATTGTGTGTGAGAAAAATAAATACATAAATTCTTACACTTTCTGGTTATTTAATTATTTGTAACTAACAATTTATTTTACTAATTAATGCTAATTATTTATACAATATTTTTATTTTTTAATGGTTTTTGTGTGTTCTCGATAATCTATAAAATCAAAAGAAAATGTTTGGTGGCGTATTGGGGTATAATACGAGAGGGGGGTTTTGGCCTTTTTGTATCCCCCTCCTTAAAAAAATTTCTCTGCATATACGATTCTATTTCGTATTTAATTGTATAATTTAAGCGAAGTTTTCATAAAATTAAAATATGAATATAATTTTTGGGAAATGATTCAAACCAGTTTATCTTTGTCTTAAAAATTTAAACATTTCATATAGTTTTTAAGATAATATATGAAATAAATAATAACATAAAATTCAAAAATAAACTAAGCAAAAGAATCTTCAAAAAAATTTTAAAGACAGTCAAAATAAGAGCTTTAGATATTGTTAAATATTATGTGTACCGTACGACCTGGTGCATAACGCGCACTTTTAACACACAAAAAAAGATCGAAATTTACTGGTGTGCATTATTATATACTATATTAAATTTATACTTCTACATATGTTGAAATATTGTTTATTTAAAAGAGCTGACATTCTTCATGAACTTAAAAGGTTGTAGTTCTAGAAGTATACAAATTTTTTTTAAAGTTTGGGATAATACCTCGAAAAAATGACTTCAAAACATAGGAGCATCGCATAAGTACATTTCAGTTTTTTTTGTAAAAAAAGGTGCGTGCATTATATGATGAATACACCTAAAAATTAAAAAATGCTGCTTGAAAGTATAGATGCGCATAATACGCCGGATTATCCGATGAATTGTTTTTATCTTAAAAGTTATACATTTCTTATGATCTTTAAAGTAATACATTAAAATAAATAATCCCATAAAACTCAAAAATAAGCTTTACAAAAGAATCTATTTTAAAAATTTAAAAATACATTGAACTAAAACTTGAAACATTGCTAAGTATTGCATGCGTGTTCGATCAGATTTTCTTACGAGTCCGACCTAACTCCTATTTTTATCAATGTATTAAATTTTCCCCATATACAATCATATTTTAATAGACTTTAAATTACTAAAAGTGATACAAATGTCAATTAAACTGATAAAAGTATTTAGATATGCATTTCCATACTGATTTACATAAATCACCGAAAATAAACACACAATATTTACCTTACAGAGACGACAGCGATGATGCTTGCAACGCTCTCAATCACATGTAGTTCACTTCACAATCAGCAGAGGAAAATAATGGGCTAAAATCGTTACAATGAGGAAAACTGCCGGTTCGTGAAGCTCTGATTAGGAGATTCTTTTTTCGCGTAGAGCTTCACAGACGGTAATAATAAATTAGGAGCTTCAAAGTTTGAGTCCAGACACTACCGGCTAAAACACGCGTGTGATGAAAATTTTAAAGCAATGAATACCCCTCTGCAGTTGCTGAGGTGAGAATGTTTGTGGAGAAATCGAAACGGGGCGCCGAATGGAAGATGGGAATCACGTGCTTTGTGACGTCATTTCTCTTTCACGGTTCCTCGCTTGTTTTCAATTTCCTGTGATATGCATCTCTTTTTTTTTTTTTTTTTTTAATATTTATTTTTCATGTTATTTATAAAAACGTAACTAATTTGTGGGGAAGGGAATTTTTTAAAGTAGGGGGATGGATTTATTTTAAGCGGGTTGGAGTTTGTGTGTTTTGTTAATATACATCAGATGTTTTGAATAATGTGTTTTGATTGTAATGTGGATGTATTAAACTGACGAGAAGTATCTGAATTTAAAAAAAAAACAGCCAGAATTTTTTTTTTTTTTTTTTACCACACAGAGCTTAGCTATGCTTTTTGCAATTGAAGGTTCCAGTAAACTGACGAAAAATTATAAATTATTATTAATTAATAATTTTTAAAAAGTATTAATTTTAACAAGTACATTTTTTTTTTTACTCCAATGGTCATTAAATAACTTTTTCATAACAATACTTTAAAATCAATTATTTTTTATTGATATAACAATCAATAAATACCGAAACTCTTTTTATTTGAAAAAATAGAAGAGTTACTGCGAATGACACGTTATTGTAACAGCCGTAACCTTCATTGATGATATTGAACAATAAATATATTAAGCAAAGAAATTTTCATTACGCCGTCCTAAATTAATTTTAAAAATTTGATTGAATAAATCAGAGCATACATGTAATCGTAGAAAGAATCCACGCACGGCATATTTCGATAAGCTTTAACATTTTACGACCAGGAAATTTATAATGTTGACCCGGTGTGGCAGCTATTGACGATTTATAAGCCCATGGGTTCCATAGCATTTGCGTAGTTCTGAGGGGGGACGAATTTGACTCAGTCCAGATAAAATGCTTACAAAATGACATCCAACATTTCTCGAAGGATATAAGAATATATAAATAGATATTATTCGTAAAAAACAATAACAAGATTTGTTACTAATATAATACAAAACGGTGTTCCACGATTCTTAAAACAGCTGTCCCCCTTTAGAAATTCATGGACCACTAAATGTAAAATTTTATGTATGGGGTAGACCTCCAATAGGATTGATCACTGTATGGCATGCCAACTATAATTATATTGTCACTTATTTACGTCCCTACATTTTCATATAAATGAAAACGAACTTCAAGAAGAGCAAGAAAAAACCTGAAAAACAAAGCAATCTCAACAAACTGGAGGGTTATGCCACCAATTTACCATGGTTGACGTCTAGCTTTCTGATGTAACTAGATAACCTGCAAAAATGGATAAAAAGTCTCTAAACTTAGAAGGTATTTCGTTAAAAATAGTAGCTAATTTCTTGAAAATATATAATCTATATTCCATAATACGTTATGTGTTACTCGTGACTTTCTTAAAACTGAATCTTCATAAAAATATAAATAATGTTCCAATCTTCCTGTAATCTATCAAAAAATTTTCACAAACCGCCAATAATCTGTGGACTTTTGGTTGACGACCGTTGCTTTTAAGTTTATATGTTGTAATAGTCAAAACACTTATATGAATGACATTATATTCTATTAGGAACTCAAATATTACCTGGAGTAATACATATTTAGGTAGATAAATGAGTACCAAGCTTGCTTGGGAACTAAATACTAGGGGCTTAGCGTCAGATTGACCACCTGACTGAAACATCTGCTCATGCGTTTCAGTGCCCAAGGTCAGGAAAACTGAGATAGGCACAGCAGGCTTTGGTCCTCTATGCGTTGTTGCGCCACTGAGTATAATTTAATAAACATTCATTTGGAACAGCTGGAGATAAAATTTCCATGTAATGATGTTAAGAGGAAACGTTATTGCTGTTATTATGTAGCACATATGACTTTTATTCTCAAAAATATTTGATTTCTACAAATATTTTTTCTGTATTTATTCCTACTACTCGGCCGGCTGGGTGGCGTGGTTGGTTTGTCGCTGGCTTTCTGCACCCAGGGTTACGGGTTCGACTCCGGCCAAAGTCGGTGAATTTTCATGATGCAGAAAATCGACAGCGGCCATGTCGTATGATTATACGGCATGTAAAAGATTCCTAGAGTGTCTGTTTGGCTTGGGTGCTCTCGGCAAAATTAAATCCTGGTACAGGTTCGCATCGTCAAGAACTCAGGTGGCTCCCTCTGGGGAGGAAACTGGGTCAGAATTACTTGCGGTAATTGGTATCGCAATGGTATGCGGTATATGGTGCTGCCGCGATAAAAAGTGATATCTCCTGGGGAATGTAGTAGGTCTTCAAAGGTTAAAATACCAATGGGGCAGCCCCATTATGTGGAAAAAATTCCTACTACTCGTGTACTTCTGGAAAAAGTAGTTTTAATTTATTTAATCGTGTGACTTAAGACCAATGCCGGGTTTTAGAACCAATATATTTCCTCCATAGAAATGATATTATTTCATCAAAGCATTTTGAAATTGATATCTTACAAAACGATATTTCTATATTCTGCCCAATTCTACAAACAATTTAAGTAAAATAAAATAAATAAATGTGGAATACAGCGCTATTTTCCATACCGAACATAATAACGCGTGCTTTTTCATTATTTCCTGGTTTTTCATCTAGCACTATGTCAACGAATAGGATTAATTACTGTAGCCTTCCTTGCCGATTGACACTACTATCCCGTTACGGTAAAGAGCTTTTAAGTGATGTTTTTCTGTCATATTTCCTTTTATTTGATGTAAATGAAAGGGAGGGGGGTAAATGGGGAGTTAAGACATTAAAAACAAATGCATGTTCTATTGACGGTTTCTATCATTGTTCGTTTTCTTTGATTTGATGTCATATTGTTTGGGACTTCAAACTCGTTTGACGTACGCTTGTATCTTTCCTTTCTTTCGGATATTAGGGGGATCTGTGTTGTATTCTCTAAACTGCGGCTTTTTATGATCTTTTAGTAACCACATTTGCGGTCTATTATCTCTCTCTTATCAAATAGTTTTCTTTCTTTCTCTGTCTATAAAGATGACAAAGGAAAGGAAATAATTATATTCATAAGCTTCTTTTGTTCAAAAAAAAGTTTATTATTTTGTGGTGGAAGAGAATATTAATATATGGAAGTATTTTATTTTGAATTTTATATTAATTGTCGTTGCATAAAAAAAACTGCTCCTTTTATTTACTAAAATGATAATCTCGTTAACATTTTTTTTTAAATATTAACTTGTATATTCATGTTGTTATAAGTATAAAATTAAACAAATAATATAAAAGAAAATTTTTAAGTCAATTACTACTTAGTTCAACGAAGAAAAATTTTATTTTAGTTACATTTTATTAAATAATTACAGTTTATATATATATATATATATATATATATATATATATATATATATATATATATATATATATATATATATATATATATATATATATATAGCTAATTCTCTACAAACAAGAGATAACATCCAAACAATAATATATATACGACAGAATCACAATATTAAGTGGCAAAATAGAAAGCTATTTTGCTTGCAATTTTCCATTTTGCTTTCTATATAGATTGTTGGACTATTATTATTTTTGTTACTATTTATCAGTAATTAAATTTAATTATTCCAATAAAATAGAATAGTAAAAAAAATCACATTCTCAGGAAATAGGCCATCTCAGTCGGGATTCGAACCCACGACCTTTGGATGAGAAGTACAACGTGCTATCCATTGAACTACAGAACACAACGAGTGCTTTTCCTTTTTATATATGGTGTTGGACTATTATTTTTGTTGGTTACTATTTATTCACATTAATTAAATTTAGTTAATGATTTACTGTAAAATCCACAGTGGATTCGAACTCCACGACCTTTAGAGAAGTACAACGTGTTTTATCATTGACTACAGAACATAACGACGCTTTACGCTTTTTATATGAATTGTAATAGTATTTTTGTTTGTAATTTATTCATATTATTAAATATTGAAGATTATACCAAAAAACCCTTAAAGTGCATAAGAATATAAATTTTTAAATTTAAAAACAGTTCTGTATTGTAGACCCTTTTTTCCTTTAATTACTATGCTAAAATCTTTTTCATTTTTGTAAGCTCTATTTTATACTCCGAAATACAACCCTTAAAGTTTTAACACAAAAACATTTAAGATCGAAATTTAAACCGTGTCACGTTTATCGCCGAGGTTAAATGAGGCTAAAGCGACACCCGTAAATTTCGATCTTATTTGTTGTGTTAAAAGTGCACGTTAAACGCCGGATTTTACGGTAATATTTGAAAAAACTGTATTAACATCAAGTGTCACCCACTACAAGTTTTATAAAATGTATTTGAACTTGAGTGGATAAATAAGTATTTTATTGAGGATTGAAATTTGAACAAGATATATATATATATACGAAGAGTGTGAACTAATAGTAGGAATTGAATTAAAAAGCCTTAATAATTTATTTTTTATTTTCCCTTTTTTTATCGATTGTTTTTGCCGTTTTCTGCTAATGACAGTAGAAGCCTGGCGGTTATCGTAACGAACTCGTGGACATAATGTCATTTGTTCAAGCCCTTGCGCCACTGAAGAACATGTCTGTCTGGGTTCGAACTTCTACAGTTGGCGCGGTGAGGATATCTGGAGAAGGGATGTTAGCTCAAGTGTCACCCAACAAAGATTCAAAATTACAAGATCCATTGACCAATAGCCGTTGTGTTGCTTCACAGTATAACATACATCAAATCAAAGGCGTTTTCTCCTTTGTTATTTTTGTTCTAAAATTATCTTCCTCAATTTAATTTGTTAATTAATATAATTCTTTTAGTGTATCTACGACAATAATATTTTTTTACTATTTATCGCAACCTTTTAGGATCTTTTACAATCTTTACTACTACCTTAAACATGATTTGCTATTTTCATTTTTTTATATAAATTTTATAACTATATGTTATTATTTTACTTATTTTCTTCAATTTTTAAAAGATAAATAAAAAGGCTACGTAGCAAATAATGAATTTAATGAGGGAGGGGGAAATCTAAGACGTGATTCATTATTTTTAATTAACATTTTACTGTATTAATTTTTTTTTTCTTTTAAGTTTGAAGAATTAACAGCGGTTTCGGGGAAGAGATATTTTTTCAATATTTTTTAATTATTTCCTCGTTTGCTCATCATTATTTATCAGAGTCAAAAGCTTAATTATACGATTTGAGAAAATATTCTGTTTCTATCCAATTTCTAACTGAATCAAATATATTTTCAAAATTAAAATTGATAATTTAAACTTATAAAAAGTTCCTGGTGCAGATCTGTAATGCAATTCTTTTATTAGACATTAAACTAAAAATGAATTAGTTTTCTGGCACCAATGATCATTTTGTATATTATTCATTATTTTTACCTAGTATTTCATGTTTTTATTTTATTTCACAAAAAATTCATTAAATATTGGCAAGTTTAAAATAATTGCTTTCCAGCTTTAAATTTACTGAAATTGGCTTCGAAAATGTCGTAATATTCCTATATTACAACACTTTTGTGCAAGCAATCTCGATATCTAGCCTCAAATCTTCCTTTGTGAAGGCTAAGAAAATTAATCAAGTACAACCAAAGTTACTTGGAAAGCTTCACACAATCGCAGCAAATCACGTAGCATGAAACGAAATACAAAATTCAAAAATTACTTTTCAAAGGTTTTTTAAAGGTTTTATTTTTTCCTAAAGGTAAAACTTCTGCATAAAATTATATTGATTTTTAATTTTCCTTTTAAAAAGCATAGATTGGTTATTTTTTGAAATTGTTTAATTTTACTACGTAAATAAAAATTACGAACGAACAATAAATGTTCACAAATAATCAGTATTATTATTATTTCCATAAGTATTCTTAGTGAAATTAAAAAGAAGTTCATTCACATTTATTGATTTATAAATAATTGAGTTTTATTTTCCAAAAATTTAATGTAAAAGTGTCAAATATCGCCCAAAGTGTATTAAATTCAAAGGGCCCACTAAAGATTAATTTGAGCAATTACAGTTGAACCTGTTTTTATGTGGAAGATAGGGATCGCATAAAAATAAACGCACAAAAAAATATTCAAAAATTTCATAAATTCTTACATATAACAAACTAATTCGTGGAAATGCTACAAAAAAATTTTTTTATGCGGTGATAGGGACCGCATGAAAAACGTTGCATTTATAAAATATGTTAATTATTTACGAAATTTATGTAAGAATACCTCCATAACAAAATAAATAATTAAATATTACACATGGAAACGTTTTAAAAACATATAGTTTCTCATTGTATACATGGGTAAGTTTTCAAAATGCACATACATAATTCATCGCCACTCATTGTAACCCAAAGCCCTGTAATGAATAAGTTCAAAATCGCTTTCGTCACTTAAAGTTACAATTTCAATTGATTTATTTTTTGGCAACATAAAGTAAGAGATAAATTTTTGGTCGAAGGTCGGATGGTCAGTTGTTTGTAAATGTCACGATAACCAGATATACATGATTGAAGCCCTTTTTGGAATTTTATACTACTTTCTTAATTGGTATCCATTTTATGAAAATGCGTTTCCAATTTGTTGGAAAACTGGATCCTTGCATAGTCTTTATCTGCTCTCAAAGAATCCGGTTCTTCTTGTCCGTCTTCATAATCCATCAAATAATGTCACTGTCATTGAAAGTTTCGTCTTCAATCAAGCGCGGGCTGCTGGAACGTTGAGAGAAAGCAACCGAATGCGCATTGTCGGGAGACTGTTTATAACAAATGAACAGAGCGTCTTGAAATGTCTACATTTCAGTAATGTAAAGTACACCCCAGAATCACGGAGAGGGGCAGGACTCTAGGGCCCAAGGCCTGACTTACGCTAAATACGCATTTACCCAATTTATAAAATATTAAAGGCAAAACCTGACTTCCAGGGGGGAGGGGGGTTCTAACATTCTCCGTTACGCCACTAGTAAATAGATAGAAAACATTACAGTGGCGCCAAAGCCATTGAAATTCATACACCACATAAAAAAATATCGCACATAAAAATCGCAGAAAAAAAGACCGCACAAAAACAGGTTCGACTGTATTCGATCTAACGTTTATGATTTGAAATCATGAGGATCATTACTAAAAACCATCAATGGCTTTTTTGTTACATTAAATAAAACAATATCGTTTTTATTTATAGAGGCTTTACAATATGTACGAAAGAGGAATTCTTTATGGAACTACTTTCCTTTTTGTTAGAGATATTGACAAAACTTACTTGTTAATTGTAAATCATTTGAAAGTTGATGTTAAATAATTCTGATACCTCAGAGTTATAAAAAATGCTGCTAATTTGGTTGAGCATGTAAATGCAGTCGAACTTCTATTTAACGAAGTCGCTAAATCTCGAAAAAATGCCGAAAAGAAAAGAACATTAATTTTTGAGGTATTTTTTCATTCTTCAAAGTATGACAAACATGTTTTTGCAGATTTTGCAACATACTGAAATTTTGCTGCTAATTCTCTCTTAATACTTTTAACAGGAAATGAGAAGGCCCCTTAACTCCTCTTGAAAAGAAGAGATCAACCTTCTGAAAAACAGCTTAACACATTATATTATAAGGAAAACTTTAATTGCAATAATTTTCGAGCTGGCAGTAAACATCATGCCGTGGTTCTCAGTAACCTGGAAATCTGTTCTCCAGGCCACTTTTATTTGCCCCACATTGTACTATTATACTAGTAAATCATAAAATAAATCATAAAAACATGTTTCAATGTTATTTCTAAGGTCCTTTTTTTATCATTGTATCTTTGTTCAAATATCTATCTAATGCGATTAGAATTAGATAAACTTCTTCAAACGAATTGTCCTGCTACGTAATACTAATTAAAAAAAATTTTTAATTATTTAGTTAGAACAATATCCACACAGAGGATAATATAAATTTTAAAACTCTGTTGGAACTAATTTGATGTACGCTACGGATTTTCCGCCAAACAGTTGTAAAACTTCGCCAAGTTGGGGCGATACATAACAATGCGATTACATTAGACTGACCACCCAAGACCTATTTGACGCGATTCACGTCTAAAACGAGTAGCGTACTGGTATCTAGTTATCAAAGTTATCAAGCTATTATCAAGTTATTTAAAGTTTATTTAAGGCTGCCTCATTTTATAATGAATCGGTAGTTTAATGAGTGAAATCTTGTTTTAGCCCCCTTCGTCAAAGAAGAAAAAATTGTTCCAAATTGCGCAAGGAACTCATTTTTCTGTATTGGGTTTCTATTCAATATAAATTCCCCATTTTCAATAAAAAAAGGTGTAGACTAAAATAGGATCAAATCTTTTAATGCAACATTCAAAGATAAAATAGTTCCCAATTTTTAAATGAGTTTCTTTTCAATATGGGAAAGATAACTCTCTTTCAGAATATTAATTTTAAATTAACGGTAAAAATATTCATTCTTATTAACATACCGTAAATTCGGCCTATAACACCGACCCCGGGGTACCCCAGTGATCCTTCTCTATTTTCGACCCTCTATCTTGTCATCCAATTTCTCCTTTTCTTCTTTTCTCGTCCAGACCACAGACCTTTGAATGTTTGGCGCAGTATAGCCAAAATTGCTCTTGCGCCATAAAACACCAAACTCACTCACTCACTCACCGGCCTATAACGCGCACCCATAATTTTAAGCTGCATTTTTTAATTTTTAGGTATATTCGTTGTATAACGCGCACCCCCTCTATTTACGAAAAAACCTGAAATGTAAGGGCGCAACGCTCGTATGTTTTGAAGTCATTTATTCAAGGTACTATTCCAAGCTTTAGAAAAAAATAGTATACTTCTAGAACTACAGCTGTGTGTGTGTGTGTTAAATTCGTACGGGACGTCTCTCTCTCATTTCTTTTAAATAAACAATATTTCGATACATGTAGAAGACGATTTTTTTCCCTATGCTAATCATTTTTAATTTTTAATACTCTCATTCTATATCCGGGAGATAACGCGCACCCGTAAATTTCGATTTCATTTTTTGTGATAAAAGTGAGCGTACACGCTAGATTTCACGGTAATTAATAACATAAATTTTTTAGAAAATATTATTGAATTCATTAAGCAACAGGACTTGAAAAAGAAGAAAATAATTCAACACAAAAATAATCCTTGAGAGTATTGCAAAATGTTGTTAACGTGTGTATTTCTGCAATTATAAAGAATGAATCACTTTTGTGCAAGTAAGAAAACAATTGCAAAATACTTTTTGTGAACTCTCTTGTGTTTCGATTTCAAGTGTAAAGGAAAATTCTAAATTTTTAAATCATCGAAAATATTTAAAATAGATATCTGTAATATCGTTGTTGTGTTCCGAAAAAAATTAATGAATAAAGATGAAATGCTAGTAAAATAAACTGAAATTTGCGAAAAAAAAATTTCTAATCCAACTTCTTTCATATTTTATTTTCAAGAGCATGCTATGTGTTGATATTTAAAAAATATTCAAAATAATATTTCTTATATGCTAACTTCATGTTCTTCACTTGCCGCTTTAGCTTTAGAAAAATCTCAAATTCAAAAGTAAGGAAAAATAAACAAGTCTTACTTATTAGTTTTATGAAACTGTTTCTATTTTGAATTACAAAATTTTGATTTATGTTTCATACCTGCGAATGTCAGTGTGATCTGCATTCTAAAAAATATTACTCATTTTAAAATTCTTAAAATAAGCAAATACTATTTCGAAATGAATAAACCATTAGTTTTGTTTCAAAATGTGAGATAAATAAGTCCAAAGATATGTAAAAGAATAATTCGACTGAGAGAGAGAGAGCTATTACTCATTAATGTGTTAAGACTTCTTCAGCTTCAGTACAAAATATGTAATAGAAAAGAAGGAATTTTTAAAATTATTTTAAGATACATTTTAAGGGGGATATAATTTTCTATCTTTTATTTCTTTTCATTAAAAAGAGACAACCCTACGAAATAATACTAAAAACTGAATGAATGAATCTAAAGTAAGTTGTTTGAAATTTTATCTTCTGTCTCAGGATGAGTTCTGATTAGAATTTAAATAACAAGTATTTTCTCATGTTATCAAAAATATTTTAAGTAACTAATTATTAATAATTAACAAATTTAAGGAGAGATATATATTAAGTAAGAAATAAATTTAGAAAATGATTGAACTAAATAAATCCCTCATATATTTAAAAATATCTTCAATAAATTTTGTCAAATGTTTCTGTAGGACGTATGAAAAATAAAAATTATCAAAACATGTGTTATTAATTCTTGTTTTAACAGTTTTTTAGTTAATTTTTATTTCCTACTCCTAATTTATGAAGGAAAATATTGTTAAGTAAATTTTAATTAGTATTTCATATTAATATACAATCAAAAACTAAAATGATGCTCTTTCCAGAGAAAAAGAAATTTACGTAAGAAAATAAATGAGAAAGAGTAAAACAAACAAAAAACGGGGTTGTTTTTGCAATTATTTGGTCCGATACTTTGTGTTTTATTTTAAAAAAAGACAGTGAGAATTTTTTTGTAGTTTTAAAATATAAAAATAACAAACAAAAAAATATATTTATGAATTATTTCACCTCACAAAAAAGTAGTTTTCTTAGAACATAATTAGCGATACCTATGTATTGAAATGCAGAAATCGTTCTTACTGTTTCCTAAGTGGAAAGTCATCATTATTGACTTTTCTTTCTTGTTAGAAAATTTTTGTAAACATTTTGCTCTGAAAACAAATTAATGAATCTCACTGGTCAACCTACTAGGTAATAATTGTATTTTAAGGTGTTTTCATGCATTTTTTATTGTTTTGACATATTTAGAGTATTAAAATTAGTCAACAAAAGAAATATATATATATGAATGCGTGTGTGTGTGTGTGTGTGTGTGTGTGTGTGTGTGTGTGTGTGTGTGTGTGTGTGTGTGTGTGTGTGTTGTGGAGGCTTCGTGTGAATCTGGTGGCTGGATAGTGTTAAGTGCTTTTTACGCCATGGTGTCCGTGTGGTTCAAATCTTGGGGTGGGAGGCGTCGATCAGCCTTTTCTCTTCTGTGGGTCGATAAATGGTACGAATTTTGCATGAGGAATCTGAATCCTGGGGTCTGAGAATGTTAACTACTTTGACGCAAACATCTGCGCATTCACCCCGGTGGGCAAGGTCGTGAACTGCCTTGCCCTGGGTCAAAAGGACTGTATGCACCACTGGTTAAGTAATCCATGAGAATTCATATCTGAATATAAAGCAGACACCTCTCTATCTTTTCATTTCACTTATAATATATTTCAAATAAATACTATATTATTAAAAACAGTTTTTGTTTTTTCCACAACTGAAACAATTTTTTTCCTCAAAAGCAAAAAGAATCTTCAGATTTACGTAGGGGTTCACAAGCCAAGTTAATATCGGCACAGTTCCATTTTGATATCTTCTATATTTTCCTATAATCTTGAAACTTGTTTTTATTCTTAAATCACGTGATATTGAGTTAGATTTTATCCGTTGAGTATCTTAATGCGACGTAGAGCTTGTTTTATTTCTGATAATCCTGGAAAACAAACTTTTAACTTCTCCATTACGAAACAAAAATGGCATCTTGGAGAACATTCTTAATTATGTAAGTAATTCGTTGTAGTCTTAATAATGTGAGTCAAAGAAGAGATCTGTAATTGCATAAGGAAGATAGGAAAGTATTATGTAAGACATAAAACGTCCTGAAAACTCTCTTTTAAAGTATCCGACTACCCTAAAATTGTTAATTTTGCCAAAAATTGACATTTTTTTTTATGATTTTATTTTATAGGCCATCTTATTAACTTTAAAAATACCAAGTTTTTTATTTTCTGTTCTCTAAAACAAAAACTACAAGTGTTTTAGTAAAAACAGATGTGCCCCATAACTTTTAATAAGATGTTAAACTTTAAAATGTGCGTTTTACTCAAAATGTGTGTTTTTTTCGTAAAGCTTAAGCGGGGACAGCGATTGCTCAAAAAATTTGAAAAATAATTTGCTGTGTGAAATTTTTTGTGTAAGTTCTGTATAACAGTAGAAGTGTTTTAACCTTCGAATTTATCAATCACTGTTTTATTACAAAATTTACAGTTCTTAATGTGAATATAATCACTATTTTTTTTAAAGCAATTTCATATAACTAAAATAAAGTGCTCTAGTTTTGTAAAAATTAAAATATCTCTTATCCTGAAGGTCATTTCAAAAAGGAATAGCAAAGTAACATATCAAAATTGAAAAATTGAGAATTAGTTAATTTACTATTTGTACAGAGCGGGCCCCGTTTATGTAATATTTTCTCAATTTTTACCCATTTTTTCCCATTTTAGTAGTAATAATTTATTTTTCTCTTCTTAATTTTAGCCTTTTTTTTTCTCAAAATGTACTAAATAAACCTAAAAACCACAAAAGAAATCCCCATATTCCATTTTTAAAAAAAAAGAAGTTGTCGCGAGTATCGGATGCCTAACAAAAAATGAGAGCTGAAACGTCCCCCCGTTGGGGGTGGGTTGGTTAGGGGGGGGGGTGCTCGGGTGTCGTCCACGTCACTTGCCCAAAGGGAAAAAAATTACGTGGTCCGCCGCCAAAAGCCCTGGGGAAAAAGTGCGACGTTAATATTCAATCAATCATCAATCAATTAACAAATAATAATTTGCCACGCGCTTGTCAAAAATTAAATTTTTAACTTCAAAATAAAAAAGATTACAATACATCAAATTTTATTTCAAATTTTAAGAAGTTTTAAAAAGAAGAAATTTTTTAATCTTTTCCCTTCTTCACCCCTTTACATATGTTTTTTAACCCAGGGGAAAAAAACTTTTTTGGTTTTTTCAAACTGACCTTTTTCTTAACTGAATTGAACTCAGTGGCGCAACAGCCCATGAGGACCAAGACCTATTGTGCCTAACTCAGTTCAGTTTACGTGACCTTGAGCTCTGGGGTGCATGTGCAGATGTTTCGGTCAAGTGGTCAGTCTGACGTGAAACCCCCAGTTTTTCTTAATATTTATAATTAATCTAAAGTCAGTGGCGCAACAACCCATGGGGAACCAAGGCCCTACCAAAAAAACTCAGGGTTTATTTTACGGACCTTAAGCTCTGGGGTCATTTTAGATTTTCAAGGGGTCAGTCTGACGTGAAACCCCCCCTTTTTCTTTAACATTCTAAATTAACCCCCCCAAACTCAGTGGCGCAACAACCCATGGGGGACCAAGGCCCATTTTGGCCCAACCCTTCAGTTTTGGGGACCTTTTTAAACTCTAGGGGGCATTTCAGATGTTTTCGGTCAATGGTCAGTTTTGACGTGAAACCCCAGGGTTTTTTTTAAATTCATAATTAAACTAAAAAAACTATGGGCAACAGCCCATGAGGAAACCCAAAGGGCCCACTGTGCTTAATCTTTAGTTTTCCTGACCCCCAAACCTGGGTGTGCAGATGTTTCGGTCAAGTGGTCAATCTGGAAAATCCCCCTTTCTTTTAAATTTTTAAAATTTCAAAAAAATCTTCAAAAACCCCAAAACCTTCCTTTTAAAGTTTTTATGGTCTTAAGGGGGGGCAAATTTTTTATTTTGGAAATGGATCTACGTCCCCCTTTTTCTTTTTAAATTTTCCAAAAATTGTTAAAATAAATAATTAAAATGGGGTTAATTGTTTTCTAAATATTGAAATTTTTATGGCATTAAGCAAAAACAATTTTTTCAAACATTTTTCATTAAAATTTAATAATTTTAATTTTTTTGGTCTTAAGGTTTCCAAATTTTTTTTATGCTTAAATTTAAAAAGAATTTTAAATCCAATTTAAAAATTAAAAAGGTTTGAAATTCCTTTTTGAAATTTTGCTTCAAAACAAGAAAAAAAAAAATGCAAAACCCCTTTTTTCAGAAACCAATTTTTTTTGGGGAAAAAAAATTTCCTTTTAAATTTTATAATTTTTAATTTTTGTTTTTCCCCCGAAAAAAAAAGTTTTTCTACAATTATTTTTTTTAGTTTTTTTAATTTTTTATATATTTTTTTTTTGGGTTTTTTTAAAAACCCCAACTATTTTTTTGCTTTTTAAAATTGGTTTTTTTTAAAAAAAAAATTTTGCCAAAAAAAAACAATTTCTGCTTTTTAATTTTTATAAACAAAAGCATATTAAGAATACATTAAAAATTATTTTATAGGATTTTAATTTTACCTTAATAACAAAAATATATATTGGTTATTTTTTTTTAAAAAAAAATTATATTCTTAAAGTAAAATTTTACGTAGAATAAATATAAACCGATTATTCTTAGTTTAATTAATTAAAACTATCTATTTACTTTTATTTAAAATATTTTTTTCAGGGGTAAGATTTTTCAATTGACTTTTTTTAATTTAAAATATTTTTGAAAATTTTTTTGCTTATATTTTTACAAATGTCAAAAAATTTTAATTTTTAAAAATCGTTACGTAAAATTTATGTAACAGTTTGAAGGATGTTATCTCTCTTGACTATACCTGCTTTCTGTAGTTTAATACAGGCTCTGAGTATTTGTATTTCATAAAATATTGATGCATTTCATTCGTTGTTGTTCTTCTGAAATTGAGAAAGGAACGTGATGTAAAATATCACCCTGATCTACAAAATATTTTAGAGGACAATTATTTTCAATTACGAAGCAACATTCATGTATTTAAAAAAAATTAAATAAATAAAATAATTCAAAAAGAGAAAAGAAACAAATTCTCAAGATCAATATCAAAAACTATGATGCGCGTTATATGAGATTTATGAAATAACTTGTCCTTGCCCAATAAAAATGCTGACAATGCGTGATTATTGGAAATGAGACATTTTTAAACGATTGGAAGAGACGTCTGTAGGTGTTATTAAGTTAACAAAACTGAACGAAGTCATGTAAATACAGTAGAATTTTAAAAAATCAAAATTTGAAAAACTCTTAAAAATTTATATTTTTGAAATCCTCTTTTATAAGTTAATGATACAAAAAAAATTATATTCTTCAAACTATTTAGTTATAATACGAGTCACTTTCTCAAGTTGTAAAAATAGGAAAGGAAAAAAAATTGACATAGAAAAGGGGAAAAACTTTAATATTAAAAAATACAGAATTATTTAAAAAAATATTTGCTGTTATTTTTAGGATTTTTTGTTTGAGTTAAGGAGAGATATCTTAGAGCTATATAGGGATTATTATCGACAGACATTCAAATTTTGAACTACATTCAAATAGCGAGGCAGGAATCGGCAGCGTACTTTTGATCACGCTCTCCTGACTTTTACACAACGTCAAAAGATATTGTTGAATTTAATGAGCAGCAACCCTAAAATTCGATTATTTTTCCAAAATATTTTTATCATGTTCTTGAACAATCCTTTTATTTTCTTTGAAAAACAGTTTGTTTCTCTTTTTTCTGCTGGAGTCCCACAAATGGGAACAGATTTCTTATGGACCTCCTTCATCTCTTCCTCAGGATAAGGCCGCGGTAGCTGAGTGGTATAGGTATCGGACCACGGCTTGCCTTGTCACGAGTTCGAGCCTAGTACCACTAAAGACCCGCTGTGTAGGGCAGCGATGCACGTTAAATCTGTCCAGAGCTGAAACGTCCTCCCGTTGGTGTGGTGTGGTAGTTAGGAGAGGAGGTGCCAGCTCAGGTGTCGTCCACGTCACTTGACCATGGTTCAAAATTAATGGTCCGTCTCCAAAAGCCCTCGTGTAGCTAAACAGTGCGACGTTAATATTCAATCAATCAATCAAACTCCCTCAGGATAATGATCCATTTTTTAATTCTAGGAATTAATTATTACAAGAAGGGAGGAAGTTGATTGGTTAATTAATTTATTGTTTACTAACGTCACCCCGAGAGGAAATATTGGTGATAGACCTTATAATTTTTAAGCCACGATCAAATGACGAGGAGGACACATTATAGTGGTCTGTCGACTGAAGGTGTGTGAGGGTTTGAGTAAGAAACAGACATAATCCAAAGTTAACCACTTTTATTTAGCCTTTAACACTTATGAGAATTAATGAGAAATGCACTGTGATAACTAAACCTGAGGAGCAATAAAACTTATTAATCTTATATATATATATATATATATATATATATATATATATATATATATATATATATATATATATAAACACTTATCTTATCTATTCTCTTGAACGCTTTTGCTGCCAACTTGCTTAATTGTCATCGGTAAGATGGACGATTTCCACCTTTCTCTGAATCCTTCCCTTTGGAATTAATATCACGAAGCGCGACCACCGGTCGCACCCACTGTGCTTTTCGCTTAGGATCAATTTCCAACCATCACCCCGCCTACTCCACGACTAACACAAAAATAGAAGTTTGCAATTGCATGAAATCAAGTCCTCTCTACGGAAAGCGATTTTCAACTAAAACCAGAGTAAAAAAGAGTACTTTCCCCAAGAAAATTAGTAGAAGCCCGAATAGAATTCGTTTACAACTTGAGCTCACTCCCCTCTCTCCGAGCTTCAATACCATGCCAACGTGAAGACTTTTAGTCTAGATAGATTAAATATGTATCAGTCTCGCTACAGGATGAATCATAAATGGCGCCAGGAATCGATTCAACTCGGAAGTAATCTTCGCGACCATGACCACTCGGTTAACGCGTTGTAGAGAAGATTAATAGTTCCTAGGATGAAAATTTTTCACGGATTCCCGTTATGGAGTCATGTTTATGGAATAATGTTTAATCTTGGAGCCCCCTCAGAGGTCTCACCTTCTTTAGGTGGGTACGGGTGTCACAATCCCGAGGTACCCTCTAGTGATTTTTTCCTTTTCCCAAGGGGTTTACTATCTTTGGTAAACACGGGTGTCACGACCCCGGGGTACCCCAGTGATCCTTCTCTATTTTCGACCCTCCATCTTGTCATCCAATTTTTCCTTTTCTTCTTTTCCCGTCCAGACCTATGAATGTTTGGCGCATTATAGCCAAAACTGGCTCATGCGCCATAAAACACCAAACTCATCATCATCATCATTAATCTTGGAGCGTATCAAGTTTTCTCTCTCAACACCATATTTCTTCAATATTACATTGCAATGCGCAATTGATGAAATACTTTATTCTTCAAATTCTGTAACTTTTTTATGTTTGAGGTTATTGTAATAGTATAATATAATAATTAATAATAGTGCATCAATTTATTTGTACAACTTTGCTTACGACGAACTGTAATCATATTTCTGGGAAGTTAACTTTTCCTTTTTACCTGTGGCCGCGGTGGCCTAGTTGTCAAGGTAACGGACTCATGGCCGGCGTGTCATGAGTTCGAGCCCAGTACCGCTGAAGACCCGCCGTGTAGGGAAGCGATGCAAGTTAAATCTGTCGAGATCTCTAACGTCCTCCCGTTGGTGTGGTACTTAGGAGCGGGGGTGCCAGTTCACGTGTCATCCACGTCACTTGACCATGGCTCAAAATTACGAAGTCTGTCGCCAAAAGCTCTCGAGTAGCTGAATAGTGCGACATCAATATTTACTTACTTCTCTTATTAACACAGGTGCTGCTCAGCGTTATCGCCATTCTGCTGCAAATAATCTATAATAGCACAGTGAAGAGATGTAATTAAAAAATCGAATTAACCCGATGGTACTTATAAGTACCACTCACTTTAAAATCACAAAGAATAACCATTTTTACAAATACTCCGACGATACTTAGCAGGAATATTCCTTTAAATCCACTCTTCCAAGACATGGCAGCACGGGTTCTATGTTGAGCATTTTAGCGGGGAAGGCGAATAGTTTTATAGCAGAAATTGTGTTTTCAGCGTATTGCGAAAATTGTCATTTTTGTTCCGAAAAAATAGTTAATGTCAAAAGGTAAGTCTTATTTTTTTGTATGTCGGGATTTGACTATTTATTTTAAGTAAACATTGTATATAATTAATTTTACAGCTGAATATCTTTAATTAATTAATCAGCTCTAACGCATTAAATTTCCCGAAGTTGTGTATTTTTTTTTATGTATACCCCTTAATTTTTAATATAGTGATTGAAAAAATTGCATGAAAAAAACTGCAGTGAATCATATTGCGGTAGATAAAGGGTTAAACTATTAATAATTTTCAAATTCAAATTATGTTTGTCACCGAAGGTAGGGTTCTCAAAATTAAATACATCAGAAATATGATCTTCTGGAAATACGTTGCTTAATAATCGGACTAAAATGAAAATTTCTGTTTATTCCTAAACCTATTTTTCTAAAAGTAATGTTAGTTAAATTACTTGAACCGGAACTTCTCAGAAGCTTGATTTAGCAGGCTGGCGAGTCGAAAGGAAATCTATTTTTCAGTTTCTCCACTTGACTGAATCTGTTAAGGTTATACAACCTGACACAAAATTAAAAGTCGTGAGCAATACGCTTACCAAACAATTCAAGGTTAGAAAAACCGCACTCCGCTACATTTATGCGTGACAGTTTTCTCCTAAAAATAAATATAACCAAAAATATTAATAAAAAAAAGTTTTCCAAAAATTTAATTACTTAAAATCTTTGCTTTTAAATTATATTATACAATAGCAAATTCTGTAACAAAATGGTTTTATATTATTTTAACAGCATTGTAATTTAAATCAAAAAATGTATAACTGGTGGTAATGACAGAATTGATAACATAAATTCTAAATTTATAAACTTTCATACAAAAAAAAACTGAATTTCTTACAAATATGTATCAGATATGTAAATATTTTGCGTAAGATAACTAAAATAAGAAATTCCATGGCAAATAACAAATCTCAGATGTATAAAATGTACGATAAATTCACGTATTCGAAGAAAATCATTTATCACGAACCACATAATAACACTTTTTATTGTAATTGCATAAATTAAAAATCGTTAAGTTATTTTCGACAATTAAAACTATTAAGCAAGAAGGATTTTAGGAAAAGTAAACTTTTTAAGGAGGTATTTTAAATATTTACAACCTAATAACTTCAAATATATAAAACAAGAATGAAAAACTCTTTTACTAATTAGTAATAATTGCATACAAAACAACACTACTTACATTCGTTTCAAACTTTCATTATGAATAATTAGGTTTTTAAAATTTACTCTAATATTTCCTTTCCAGATAATATGAAATTCCTTTGTAAGAATATCTTTAGCAAGCACATTTTAGTACAATAAATAATACTATTTATGTATTAGCGTCACCTCAACAAAGTTGGCGCCACACAAATCGCGCCATCATCTACAACAACAAAAAGATTCTAACGTGCTTTACATGAAAAAAACCAATCATTTACATATTTTGGTGGAAAATGGCACGATTCACGTGGGACCAATTTGGCTGCGGTGACGTTAATACGTACATAACTCTAAAATAATAATGAAACTTTCTTATAAGTTTTGATTTACTAAAAGAAACTAATTTCCCAAATGACCTATAATAGCAAATTAAATCCTTTTTTTTACTACAACACTTGTAATTCTTGATTTAATTCATCAATATTACTGAAGATCTCTTTAAAAAAATGTCCCTTTTCACATTCACATTTTAAAATTATTAATTTAAAAAGGGATTCCGCTCCCAAGATTGCTAAATAAGTACTTATAAAGAATTTGAAATAATAAGCAATGAAAAATTTAACATAAGAATTTAATGTAAGAATCCGGAATCTAGGGAATTTATTTTTAAAAAAAATGAAAAGATTACTTGTAAAAAAAATACTTTATATTGAATATCGAAGGAAATGTGTTGGAACACCAACTAATATGTAATATATTAAAGAACCTAAAAACCGTTGATTCTTTGATAATATATAAAAGAAAACGAGTTTTAACTTTAGATAGTGTACACAAAATATGAAATTGCTATTGACTGTATTATATATATAATATAAATTTTTTGAAAGATTGTCTTATTCTTTTTGTAAGCAAAATTAGAAACTATTAAACGTTAGGACACTTTTGTTTATCTTTTTAAATAGTTTTTTCAATGTTTTCAGTAACATGATTTTTTGTATGAATTCTTTTTTCACCTTCTTTTAAAATTTTATTGAGCCAAGAATATTTCTAAATATTTATAATTATATATATATATATATATTTGCATTCTACGGATTATTTAACTTTATCTGACAAAGACTTTGATTGTCCAGCTGTTGATCCGATAAAAAAAATATCTTACAAAACAGAGGTCGCCAAAGTGGTGGTCCGTGAGGAAATTTTGATGGTCCCTAGCAAAATGTGGAATATACTTACTCATGACGGTAAGTTATGTTTTAAGATGCAACAAGGAGTATATAACCCTAGTTAAAAACACTTGGAATCACTTAGAGAATCTAGTATAACAATTTAAGCAGGCATGTAAAAGAAAGCCTCGTCGACATATCGTCCGACGAAACTCTCAAATTTAAATTTCATTCATCCTCAGTTTTGGCTTTCCATAAAAAGAGAATACCCTTTTCTTAGTGAACAGGTGATAAAAATTCTGCTTCAATTCTCCACAACATATTTACGTGAAAAGGCCTTTTCATCCGTCACAGCCATCAAAACACGGTACTGATCTCAGCTTGAAACAAATGCAGTTATGTGTCTTACAGTAACAACATATTGGATCCAAATATCCACACAACCTTATTTCAAGTAAGCAGGAACATCTATCGCACTAGGATTGCATAATGCTAAAAGTTTGATAAACCCCTTTTTTTATTGCTTTGTTTTTACAGTTTTTTGTTTTGTTTATTTTATAATAATTTATTAATAAAGCTTTCATAATTTGGCTTCAATTAATAGTTTTATTTTATTTACAAGGTACTTTTTATATGTTCTTGGATTACAATTTTTTTTATAAATATATTTAACACTTAAAAAATCCTATTAGTGGTCCGTGGGATTTAAATTATGAATTTACTGGTCCGTGAGGTCAAAAAGTTTGGCGACCACTGTTACAAATGGTCCATCTATAACACATAACCTTGCGAATATAACATATTCGCACACACATCTCATCCTCCTACTGGGATTTCGTGATTTTGTCCCATGATTTGTTTCTCTCTTTATCGAGATAGCAATCATTTACTGCTCGCTTCAAGGTATAATGTGAGGTATTTTTATTAAATTTCAGTTCATTGCTCTAATATCTGGGATTTTTTTCTACACGCAAGGGAAAAATCCCTCTTCTGCTATTTGATTTACAGAGCGCTAGCTCTCTGTACGTTTTGGTGGATGTTTTTCATGAATTCTTTGGTAGCGTTTGTTTCCATGTATGTTATTTTATTTTTATAGAGATTCTTCCAAGGTTAGTTATGACCAAGGTGTCGTTAGTATGTTCGACTATTTTGTGGAATAAAATGTATTGCAGCACATTAAAAATAAGATTTAAATCTCAAAATATTCATGATGTTGTACGGAAGCTAGTAGAGTGAGAAATCAGCTCAAAGAGTCCGGCTTTATCTTTCAGAATCCGCTCCAGAGACTTATTGAGGCTCTGGACCTTTATGCAAAAGTAAACCCCACCTGCAAAACTTGTATCGAATTTGATGTATATACATGTAAAGTTCGGCAAAAAGGAATCCGTAATAAAATGAAGTTGTATTTGAAAAATCGTTTTCTTCATTTTAAATTCGTAAAATCATAAATTGTGACTTCAAAATCACATGAATTAATATTTCATTTTCAGTACAAATTGTTCAAACGTGATTGAATCATACGATTTATCAGTTTTCCGGAGAATATGTCCAGAAATATAATTTGATGATGACATTATTGGGAAATGATGAAACTATTGCTGATCTTATTGAGGCCAAATTGAGAAAAAACAAGCACCCCCTGCACCTCCGAAACCTAAGCCCTAGGCTCGGACCCAGCCGGCTGGTCCATACCTTAAAAAGTTACTGATCGTTGTCATTGGCCGGCTCGGGTCTTTTAACCCTTTATCAACCGCCGGTACTTAAAAGTACCACTCACTTTAAAGTTGTATAGAATAAACATTTTTAAAAATACTTTGACGATACTTAACAGGAATATTCTTTGAAATCCGCTCTTCCAAGATAAATGGCAGCACGGTTCTATGATGAGTATTTTAGCGGGGAAGGTGAATAGTTTTATAGCAGAAATTGCGTTTTCAGCGGATTGCGAAGATTTTAACCCCCCAAAAATTAGTTAATGTCAAAATTTAAGTGTTTTATTTTCTTTTGTATGTTAATGAAGACCTTAGAAAACGGTTTGACTATTTATTTTAAGCGATCAGTGTATATAATTAATTTTACAATTGAATATCTTTAATTAATTCATTAGCTCTAACGGATTAAATTTCCCAAAGTTGAGTAATTTGTTTACGTATATACCTTAATTTTCAATGTAGTAATTCAAAAAATAAAATATTACATGAAAAAAGCTGCAGTAAGTCATAATGCGGTAGATAAAGGGTTAAATGACATTAAATCAAATCAATGAATGGATGAATGAATATTAACGTCGCACTGTTCAGCTTAAATCAAATCAAATCAATATTTTTAATGCAATCGAGTTGAATAATGAACAGTTTCGAAATAATGATGATTGGGGAGAATTGGAGATATAATGAGATCACTATTATATTAAATCAATAATGATTTCCTTTTCTTTATTTGATTGCGTACAGGAAATAAACATACTATTTTTGTCATGCAATACATATTTCTTAAATATATCTGCAACATACAAGAAGTATATTAAAATACTCTTTCTAAATGAACTGTTGGTGGGCGCGTTTGAGGGAAATGTTTGTTGGTTGGTTAGTAACTATAATCAGCAAAATAAAGTATTATTATACGTTTCTATATATAAAATTATAATATTGTCTGTACACCAAGTAAAATTCTTATTATACTCTATATAAAATATTTTAAGAGAATAGGCAATTCTAACTAAACTACGTAAATACATATATACAATATTTAAACTAACAAATTATATTATACTATTAACTATTAAAGTAAAAGTGAATGTAGATTCAAAAATCTCTCTTCCAACACATATAATTACAAAAAAGATTCTATATTAGATCTGCTCAAGTGGGATTTTAATAACAGTACTTTTCTGAAGGATCTCACTTAAAACATATATACTTCCCACACATATTCATTACACCTTAAAAATGCAATAGGCATCTGATGAATCAAAACAAAATAACCAACATAAAATTTTAAGAGAAATAGCTAACTATATTAGGTGCATATAGTATGACATCTTTCGGTTGAATACACCTTTTAAGATCCCACTAAACAGATCTCTAATGACAAATTTATTCAAACAATATAAATCAATGAATTTATAAATCAAAACAGCAAAGTTTTGAAGGGGCCTTAGATATTGTCACGTGAACACACTTTACTGATATAATTAATATTTTTATTATAATCTATTTTTAGAAAAGAGATATTCTATTTTTTTTAACTTTGCTAATTATATTTAATATTCCAATTACTGTTCGGAGAAATCAATTTTAATTGATGATAAATTGTTTAAAATTCCATAAATGATGCATAATTTCTTCCAATTGTTATTTGGAAGAGTTCGCTACCGAAATTGCAATTAGTGCTTATTTTTCCTTTTAGTTCCACTTTTGATAACACTTTCCTAACACGAAAATACGTTTCAACAAAACATCATGTGCAACAGCCGCAATCAAGTCACTTCAGTTTTTTTATCTTTCTTTCTTTATTTTCTGCTTTTAATAACACCAAGAATAAAAATTTGCTCCGAAACAAGTAAAATTATGTTTTTAGCGTCTCGAAATCTATTTGCTTTACTGCTCATGTTCAAGGACTCGTGACCGGCATTTCATGAGTTCGAACCTCGTGTCACTTAAAATCCGCCTTGCAGAGCGGCTAATCCACATTTAATCTATCGAGGCTCGTTGTCTTTCTATTGGCGTGATATGGTGGCTATGAGAGGGGAGCAAACTCAGGTGTCGTTCAAAATAACGAGGTCCGTTGCCAATAGCCCTCATGTTGCTTTGTAGTGCAAAGTTAATGAACACACTTACTTACCCCCTCGCTTTACAATTTTGTTCTTAAGGTATCCGACAACGTTCGGGAACCGTGATTTTGCAAAAACGTATAAATGAATAATATTTATGATATTTAGTGTCACTTATATATAGATTAGAATACATGTATAAAATTGTTTTAAGGGTTTTTTTTATTGTTTTGGGTTGTAACTCTGAAAATAACGTGAATTTTTCAAAAATCATAGTTGAGCCTCTGTACAAAGGTCTGAGCTATATACAGGTAAAATATTATTATAATAGAAGCACTTTTCACAAAAGGAGAGCATTTAGAAAAAAGATTATTCTAAGTTAGTTTTTTGCCGAAATATTGTATTTAAATAAATTTTTTTTTTGTCAAAATGTCTTTAAAACAATTTTATACATGTATTCTAATCTAAGTGACTCTAAATATCACGAAAATTATCCATTTATGCGTTTTTTTAAAATCAACCGATTTTCAGAAGCAAAATGTTTTTTATATATAAACTCCTACTATTAGTTCACACAATCTCCTATATATATGTCGCAGGGAAATTACGAAATTAGAAATTTCCTCAAATCCTTAAGGGATATGATCAATTGACGGGAAACGTTAAAATAACGTTTAATAATGTTAAAATAACGTCAAGGTCATTTTCCTAGTTGAAAGTAAGTGATTTTATCAAATCCCTGAACTGTTTCAGTGAAATGATGAACTAGTCAAGATTTGCATTGGCAAAATGCTGTTCGGGGAAACACCGGGAGTCGAATCCTTGTACTTCCTAACCATACAGGTAGTACTATCGATCCCCTAAATATCAACCCCATTCCTTAAAAGTATGGCACAATAGGATTAACATAGGGATTGATATTTTAGTGTATAAATAATCGAGAGGAAAGATGTTACTCATCAAAAAATACCAGCCTAATTTTCTAATTATTTTTTAATTAGTTTCGAATAAATATTTGTATTTCATTAACTATTGTTGTATTACTTACTTCTACGTTTAATAATGCACCCTATTTGTGTTAAATAAACACTTTTAAACTCTTGACAATATTATTTCATCCTTTCGCTATAACAGATCAGGGATTTGTTCAAATTCCTTACTTTTATCAGGGAAATGACCTTGAAGAGACGTTATTTTAACATTTTCCGTCAATCATCTCCCTTAGGGATTTGATGAAATTCCTAAATTCAATCGTTTTCCTGGGACATATATTTATATATATATCTTGTTCAAATTTTCAATGGTTAATAAAATACATTCTATTCATCCATTCAAGTTCAAATACATTTTTTAAACTTGTAGTGTGTGTGGATGACGCTTCATATTAATACAGTTTTTCCAAATATTAATTCATTAGTTAAACTTAATTAATGAATAAATAGTAAAAACAAAAATAATAGTCCAGCACCATGTATGAAAAGGAAAACCACACGTTGTGTCCGTGTAGCGCAATGGATCGCGCGTTGGACTTCTAATCCAAAGGTCGCGGGTTCGAATCGTACCTGGAATGGCCTAATTTCTGAGAATGGGATTTTATGAATGAATAAAAAGTACCAAACAAATGTAATAGTCCAACTCCACATATATAGAAAGAAGAATTGCTTTCTATTTTGCGATATTTACTTAAAATATTGTGATTCTGTCAGATGCATGTACATATTTATATTAATTGTAATTATTTAATTAAAAGTAACTAAAATAAAATTTTGCTTTGTTAATTTTATATTACTTGTTCAATCTATTTTTTGCAATAAAAGAAATTTGAATATATATTTTTCAATCAATGACAGCATAAAAATTACGCATAAAAAACAGTATTCCTATGCCCCTTTTCTTATTGTCCCCCTCTTGCTACGTTCCTTATTCCTTTCAAATTCTGCTCAATGCATTTGTAATCAATATGTATCAAATGCGATACCAGAAACAAAACAGCAGTTTTTGTCCATCGAAAACAATACTCCCTGTGACTCAATAATGCCATGGTCATCAATATGGCGTGAGAAATATCTAATCAAAACATACCCCATACGAATTCCAGCTTCATTCGATCGCCACTCGGTGCAATATGAATCCGTGTGACTGAATGCACCTGGATTGATGCTGAGATATGTCCGACACATCCCATTCCTTCCATCTGCGTTTCAATTGGACCACCGACACAGTTGGCACAAGAGTAGGAATCCCCGTAGTGTTTGTTTTGACGCATCGTCACTTTTTTCCAGCAACAGCCTCATTAAAAACATCCGGGAGCTGTCAGAGTTGGATATATATATTATCATTCGGGAATGTCTATGGATCTGATTTCAAAACGTGTTGCCGATTTGACAGTTTTAAGTTACTGAAAATGCAGCAAGGTTTTAGGAATAAATTTATTGTGTGATGCAATAAATTCACTTTAGAATACTGTTTTAAAAATATAATAAAACTCTTTTTCAATGTTTTTTTAATTTTGATCTGTGTTTATTAGGTTTGGAATAAATTCTCTCATGGGAGACTTAAACTACCTATGTTGTTTCGTAGTTTAAATTTAAATTGATTAAATTTCTGTATGTATAGAAATGTCATATTAGTGCAGTGCTTCTCAAAGTTTCAGTATTTGCAACCCAATATTCAATCATAATTTTCATCGCTCCCCCTCCATACAATAACAATGTATTTAATTCAGTAGTATACTTTGACACTAAAGCTACAATACGACTTTAACCTCTTAAGTGCCATCGGCGTATATAAACGTCTCACTCAGCCAAAGCGTTAATTGCCCCGGATATATATATATATACGTTTTTCCGAAGTACGATATTTTCTGTGCACTGCTATCCATAAAGTTATTCCGAAGTCTTTGAAATGCAATAAAAGGACCTTTACAGTGTTTACAAAAGATTTACTTATTTCAGAGGATTTACTTTTTTCTTATTCCTTTACTCCCCAATACATCACATACGCACGACTACATGGAAAATACAATGGGGAGCGAATTGAGTAACTTTAATTCAGCAGTTCATGGCATAATTATAAACCGAATAAATTATCAAGATAAATGTTAATTTTTGTATATAATTTTATATATGACAAGCCCATGGGTCATTGGTAATTATTAACGTTGTTCTTAATTTAGTATTATTAAATAAACGATAAAATGCATTGCGCAGTTCAGAAACATTTATAAGTGTATTATATCAGCGAAAATTTGTATTTTATTTTTTATTATGAATTATTTTGCTTGTTTACTCTTTCAGTAAATTATTTTTTTAATCTTTTGTTTTCGACTTTTCAATATGTTCGCACACCCCTCGTAGAGTTATCACGCCCCCTCCTCCTAGGGGACGCGCCCCACAGTGTAGGAAACGCTGTATTAGAGCTATGATTTATAAAACTGTTTGGGGATGGTCACCAGGCCGGTAACAACAACGAATAAAAACCATGATAATTTTTGAACCTCTTAATCTTCGCGTTCTGTATTTTCTCTCTAAATTGAAAGCTGTGTTCTGTAACAGTTCCACAATTTTTGCCAACCTCGTCAAATGGAGTTAGTTATCCAACTCAAATATTTAATGATTCTTTAATTTCATTACTTTGCTTCAAACTTTTCAACTCACAGAACCCTTAGATCTGAAAGGTTTTAAGGAGAACCCCACTTCACACACACACACTTAAAAGAATATATCGTAAAATGATATTTAAAGTAGATCAATATCTTAAGGTATTTTATACAAAAAAAAAAATCATGTATTTGGTATTTAAAGATTTTAATGTAGTTTTAATATAATTTACACATTAATAATATTAATTTATGATCCAAAGTGTCCCCTACCCTTGCATTATATTTAGTCACTGGAATATGTGTTTGCATTTTTTTTTTTTTTTTTCATTAACTGTCGAAATCTGGGTCAAGTGAAATTATCTGCAGTCGAATTTCATGTTATACGTTTTATTTTTTTATATTTTTTTGCCACTCATGTTGAGAAATGTTTTTCACTTAAATACATTGTTTTGAATGACATTAAAATGTTTATAGCCGTGTGAAAAGTTCTGTGTATTTTGTGTGAAACTTTAACCTAAAATTTCGGAACTGTTTTGTTTAAATTTAGATTTTAACGTTGAATCTATTGATGATTCGATATAAGTTATTCCGTTCCCTTTCTAATAAATGTTTTTTTTTTCCACAAATGAAAAAAGTTGCATTTTCCTGTAGAAAACTATTTAGTTATGCAAAATTATTTAATTTTTTTTTAAACCCTTACATGGACCTTGGGGAACCCTTAAATTTCCGTGGCCAATTTAAAATAATAAAATTTTATTATTTTTTATTTTATTTTTTCAATGAAACCTTTCTTTCGATTGAGTTAAAAATAAATTTTAATAAAATTCTTTTTGATTATTCCCAAAATAATTTTTTTTTTTTCAAAATTTTTAATGTTTATTTTATTTAAA
>BMAV01023145.1:38171-49924 GCA_019973955.1 Trichonephila inaurata madagascariensis | reverse complement strand
GTGTGTGTGTGTGTGTGTGTGTGTGTGTGTGTGTGTGTACCGTAAAAACCAATTTCATTAAATCAATTGACATCGCCAAATGCAGCCAACAGTGGACGAAATTCCGGGGCATTTTGGAACACGATAACAGTAACAACATTGGTGACATTTTTTTGAATCGACGACGTCTTTTGATTGGCGAAATTTGAACAATATAATACATAAGTACCACATCATCTGATACTTTTTTTAATAAGTTCATTCCTTAGGAATAAGATAGAAATTTAGTTAATATCTCCGAAATCAATTTAAATGCAATATGGTTGTTGAATTAGTATAATGTTTGAAATTCGAGATGTGTTTTTTGGTCATGGGTTTTGTAACTTTGATCTACCATCAAGTAAAAAAGATGACAACTTCACAGTGACAATTTTATTGCTATATAAGAATTTTTTAAACTCCTTTATATTGAACGTGAATAAATTATCCCTGTATTCCAAAGAGGAATTTCTTAGCAAAAACGAGTCCCGAGCTTTCGGTCCATCAGTTAGTTGCAATGTCATAGACTTGCTAACCTTGACTCTTTCAATAAATTTAGAAATGTGATGCTTGCCGCACTCATATTAAAATACATTCATGTTAAAGTAAAAGCTAAAGTTTTAAAATAAAATATTTATTTTTGCATATTTAATAAATGTAAAATACCCCTGTCTAAATAGAAAGTAAAAAAATTAAAATATTAGAATAATATAAGTATATATAAATACGCTCAAACTATCCTGAAACATGAGAAATTAATTGTGAAATATAGAAAGGGCTTTGCATTAATAAATTTGAACTGATGCATTTTTTGTAAATAAGAATAATTCAGGTTTGCTCATATCCAGTTTTTCATAGGGTAATTGAAGATTCCATGAGGAGTCGAGTTAGACCAACTGGCAGCAGCCTGTAGTCGCTTTCCGCAGTCTCAATAGCCTGTTTAAAACCATTTGGATTTAATTGTGGTGATTTTTTAAATAAATACGTTCGGGAATCTTTCGCAGTACTCCTTTCCAATGATAACCAAATTGATTTGAATCTTGATGAAACTTTACAACTCATCCCGCTCTCTCTCTCTCTCCCTCTCTCTCTCTCAAGTGATATAAACTAGAATGGAAATTTGATATACTTTTATCAATGGATTGTTGCTTGAATTCTCAAAGTCATACGACTTCGGCGACAAGTTGTTGAACTTGACAGAGGTGTTTATTTGATTCACCGACCTACCAATCCGCAGCTACATTGTGCATGCCTTAGACGACTGAGTCTAAAGGAATCTCTATGTGGGCCCATTAAGGGCCAATTAATCTCGATAAGGGATTTTATTCCTGTTCTTTGTTGTTTGCAACTTGCAGAAGGAGGTGCAGCTGCACGATATAAAGGTTGACTTCAACCTCTCCATGTTAATTAATTTTGGTTTATTATAAATATTTCACTTAAATAATTAGAGGCGGAGTTTTTGGCATTACTTTATAGGTTCCAAGACATGACAACTGAAGAGATGGAAGAACTTCGTCGTGACGATCGAAAACATAAGCAGCGTCTAAGGGATGTTTATGATAAAAACTTTAAGTTCTTAAATGTAATGAAGTTGGAACAGGCTGTATTTTATCCACTAAGTATTGTAGTCATCATACATAAGTAACAAATTCTGATGCGATATTAGATGTAGCAAAAAACTCCCTAGGTAGTATCAATCAATCCTTAAAATGAGATTCACATTGCTAAACTTGATTGGTAGCTACTTATATAGAGATACCAAAGCGGGATATCCATTTGTGATATACAAATGTTATACTAGCTTAAAATTGCATTATTTTAAATACAAAATACCTATTAACGTCACCTCTAGTATTAAGCGAAATATACGCAGTGTTTTTTAATCAAGTTACTCCTCTTTCAACTATTTCAAGTTTTATACATTGAAGCTGTGTGTCTGCCTAGTTTTTAAAAAATAAAATCATTATAATTATAAATAAATAGATAGATAGATTTAAAAAAATATTTATTAACTGTATTGATCTTTCAATAAATGGTAAGAAATTTAGATGCATGCTTAAAAAAGGGGAGATAACATTACTTTTAAAAAAAAAAACATTTGGTTTGCCAAAAAACTATTGAGCCATGCATAAATAAATTTCAAAAAATTATTCCATTATTCTTATCGAAAAATACTATATATATATATATGTCTGGCCCCAGGCCTGCTGGTAAAATGAGGAAGGCATCATCTCTTTAATAACTTCTTTATTTCGCTTCAATCACATAAAATCCAACATGGCGGCCCTTTGGCGCGCAACCGAGTAGAACATTAACAATACTTCGGACAAGAGTCACCAGCTAAGCCTTTTCGAGTATGCGTTCTTCTTCGTCAGCGCTCCCTCCACCTTTAAATAGGCTTATTTACTCACAAATCCTTACGCGATGGTAAAGAGTTCGCTCTATTTTTATTTATTACTTACTTAATTTTGAATCTAAACTTTTCAAACCTGACATATATATATATTAAATTCCATTTTTAGATTAAGATTGCAAGAAACAGGAAGGGTGAAATTATTCCAAATTATAAAAACCATGTAGGAAAGAATTCATAAGATTTTACAAGAATTCAGCAGTTCTGATGCAATATAAAAACAATAATTATATTCTTTTCTGAGAAATATTTTACAATCAAAAATTATTCTGATTTTGCTTCAATATACGCATTCGAAAAAAATTGCAGGAACCTCATAATATTCTCCAAAATATGACACTAAGCATCAAAACTTTGAATGCACTTACCAGTTAGATTAACAGGGTACTTATATCATTTTAGGTAAGCATCTCAAATTACAATATGTATTAATATCCATATATTATTGGAAAATTATCCATCCCATTTATAAAAATCTCGATATACCTATTCAAATTGACGTTTTGTGGTTCACGGAGAAAATTATCTTTCATATTACCTCAAAAACAAATTGTTACAATAATGAACCCCGCTAATGATCTTCGGAAGAACATATAAAGAAATTCGGAGAATAATAAATCAAATCCTACACGAAAGCTCATCAAGCTTAAAGACGAAAATAATCCGACTAATAACTCACATTTTTATAAAAGGAATTCAAGAAAATGACTTGTGATTACATGCTTAATCTTTCATTTCGAAGATTTCCCTAACCATTCGTTGTATTCGGTCGAAATTCAATTATCTTTGTGGGTCAAATATTAATGGAATCAAATATTCTTCCTACGTCTTTTTATGTTACCTATCTTCAATTCCTGTTTTTTTTCTTTGTTGTCTGATGGATTTTGCTCATATTTCATGAATATTAAAATGAAACCTAATTCCTCAGACAGAGGAAATGGAATTTGTAATCTGGAAGTAAGGAGAATTTTTTTTTTCTTTCCAAATTATTGTGATGAAACATTTCCATGGCTCATATTGGGTAATATATTGACATTTACTCTCAGCTATGAAGAAAAGTATATGCAAAAAATATAATTCGACTTGCTGAGATGTTTTAAAGGCATTAATTTTTCAAAAGTTTTTTATCTTTATACACAAAAGATTTTAAAAATCGAACACGATGAATTTAGAATAGGGGCGTTAATTAGCTGTATTTTTCAAAGATTAATATTTGAAATAAAAATGTTCTAAATTTTCTTCGTCGAAAAATATATAAAAATGAGAAGTTACTAATGATTAAAATTTCTCTAATAATGTGTAGAAAGTATAGCTCACTATAGCAAAAGACGTGTAAAAATGTTGATTTTGTTCGAACATAACGGTCCATTTCAGATCTAAAATTCAATAAGAAAAAATATGTTGTCAAAAACAATTATTAAAGAAAACCCTACAATAACTTTGAGAAAATAAAAGTTTTAGTAATGCATACATTTTAAGTACATCAAGATCAGTTTAATTGGAAATATTAACTATTTCAATGTACCGAACATTGGAAGACTAACTCTTAATGTGGTTCTTACGTATTATTCCATCGACCCATTTTGCCAAATTAAAAGACGTCGCCATTTCAAAAATAGTTGCCAAATGTCGTCAAAATCATAATTGGGTTCGAACATCATTGGAATGGCTTCCATTATTGGCTATATAACGGCATTTGGCAAGGTTTTTTGATTCGACGAAATTGGTCGACGGTATATAACACTTTACCCATACTTATAATAATCACATTTAAGACCCGTGCGGAATTATTACTTCCATGAAAACTTTGTATGTAATTATAAGCATTTAAAAGACTCATTTTTAAATGGAAAAAAAACATTCCTTTTTTAACAGTTGTGAAAATGTGTATTCAACATTTAATTGAAAACGGATAATAAGAGATAATTTCGTACTTTTTGAGGTCTTTATCTGACTCTGAACACTGATTGTAATTGTTTTTAGTACATGTAATAGTTTTAGCACGTAAGTCGTAGAAGTGTAACTTTCTGTATTATCTGAGAAATAAATTGTTCTTATATTAAAACCCTATTTTTTCTTAAGTATCCATACTCATTAGTCCATCTGAGTTATGTTGATTTTCTTACCTTACAACCAATTTGAAACATAATTCGCGTTATATTTAAGAGTTCCACTAATGAAAAGTGGAGACACAAAAGTTGAATAAAAAGAATAAGTTTATTGGATTTTAAAATAAATTACCTTGGACATTGTAACACATAGGTTCCATTCTTTCGACAGTATGTTACTGTAGAAAGAATGTGGTTGATTCCCAAGGAAGTCTTGCATGGTCTCATTCACCCCATCGACGGAATGGAAACGTAATGCTCTCTTAAATGGAAAAAATTGTGAAAAGTTTCAGGGAGACAAATCCAGACTGTACGGTGGGTGTTCCAACACTCCTCAATGAAATTTTTTAAAGTTGTCTGGGCTTCACGAGAAACATTTGGGCCGGCATTTTCATGGAGATCCGGTATTGTTTGCCACCCTTCACGAAAGCTTTTGCGCCAATTGTTCGAAGTAAGCAGTGCTCACTAGGGTTTCTTTCCTGTTTTCTGTAATTTTTCTATTTCTGGGAATTATATTTCGTTCCCGGTATTTTTCTGTAATCGTACGCTGCAGTTACTGTCGATTTTTCACGATTGCCTAGTACCCAAATGATAGGTACAAGGTTTTTCTGCGTAGAGGAATCAATATCCAACTCGTCGCACTCAGAAGAAGAGAGCATGAAGATTTTGAAAGAAAAACCTTTGATGTTCGACTAAAGATTAAAGAAAACAATTTATTTTAAAAGCAAAAGTTTTATATTGTTAAACCAAAAATAGTACTAGTTTCAACAAAATCATGAAACAAGACATGCAGTTGTTCGACTCGACTGAAAATCCATCACCAAACATTATAAGACTATGTGAGGCTTTAAAAACAATTTCTCCAACGTCACTTGAAGCATAGAGAGCATTTTCTGCTGCCGAATTGTTCGTCACTAAGCTTAGAACTAGGCTGAGTGATAAAAGTTTAAACTGCTTATGATTTCTGAAATCCTGTTTTAAAAATGAATAATCAATTTATTATATATTTTTTGTACTTTTTTAGCTCATTATATATAAATAAGTGTTAATTTTGGAATTTATATATATCCATATTTTATATAATTAATATTGATTTTATTTAAAAATAACTTGTTTTTATATAAATATTTTTAAATTTTGTTGTATTTTCTGGAATCCCAGGAACGAAAATTACATTCCCGGGAATGGAAAAACCAGGGAAATCAGAAACCCTAGTGCACACCATAGACTGACCCCCCTTCGCTGATAACTGCCCACATTCAGCTCACCTTCCACAATCAGAAACCATACTATTGTACATTGCTCCGATATGGACAAATTCATGAATAGCATGACTTTACTTTTGATCTTTGTCCTCTACCAAGAACAGATTTCATCATTGCAGGTCGTATAAGGTGTACACCTCCTTCTTCCCTTTATATCCATGCTCGGTAGCTGCTTCAGTAACTACAAAAATCTTTGACATATTTGCTCGTGTCCACTCTTCATTTGAGCACCCCTTATATGTTCATCAATATTTACCCCCTCACTTTTGCCAGATGTTGAGAACTAGTGTATTTATTCCTAGCTGAAACTTTTCGAATTACTTTTGTTGAATGGTCAGAATATTGTCTTTGGTCACTAAAATTTTTCTTATATTTATTTTTATTCGTTTTTTTTTAGTTGACTAAGTTACTTTAATGAAATTTTAAAATTCATATTTTTTATTGCACTTCACAAAAGTGAAGTATAATATCGCTTCAAAAATTAAGAAGATTGGTAATTTACTTCAATATCTGTGATTTCTTTCCAAATCATTCTCTATCATTCTAATACGGACTATATTTTCATTCTCAATATCTTATTCATTCTTAAAGTGTTTTTATTTAATTTTATTCTTAATGCAAATCAGAAAATAAGTGAATGAGAAAAGATTCGAAGATGTCACCCAGAGACAAAAAATTTTTTCAGATCGTTTCCATTTAGTGAAGTTCATTCAGTACAATCCAAATTGAAGTTGAGAACTTCATTACATAGTCTATGTCAAATCAGAAGCAAAAAATTCCTTGAGTAATGAACAAGGAATTTAATCCGATCACGCGCTCTTTCCTCTGAGACTATTGTTCAAATTCTGAGGATTTTAACGCCCTTTTTTTTTTCCTTCTGTGTTTCCAAGCAATTAAAACATTCCGATTGTTTTGTTTTTTTTTTCTCCATTTTGCTTTGAATTCTAAGCATAATAGCTGCAAGCAAGATTTTTTTTCGCTAAAAATATAAGTACAATAAAATTACAAAATTAAATCTTTGACCTAAAGTACAGTGAAAATCGCTTAACTGAAGGGACTGAAATATTTTTTCGAGTTAAAGGATTTTGCGAAAAAAGACGAAACACATATTTAATAAATTATGTTTATTAGAATACATTTTATTTACATAGACATGCATATATGCATGTATTTAATAAAAACAAATGAAACAATAACACTCTCAAGAACTTAAGGAAATTTAATACGAAATTTTCAAGTTTTTTGAAAAACAAAACATTTATTTTGGAAAGTCGTCTGATATTTTTCTTTGTATATATTCCTTTTTCAATTCCTACTATTAGTTCACTCTCTCCTTAAATATATATATATATATATATATATATATATATAACTTGCTTAAATTTTCAATCCTTAATAAAATACTTTTAATTCGTCCATCTAATTTCAAATACATTTCTTAAACTTGTAGTGGATAACACTTGATGTTAATACAGTTTTTTTCAAATATTAATTCATTAATTAAATTTTATTTCTTACTTTTAAATTTTTATTCTGCGTTTTTTTCTATTGAAATTACGACTGGCTGCAACAGATGGCGCCAGTACGTTTCGATGCAATGAAATGCATTGAAAGAAACTTTATAAATAAACTTTTATAAATACATTTTTCGGTGAGAGTCAGCGGATTTTCTTTTAGGATCCAAGATGTCCCTATCTTGATAGTTGCCTGCGTTTGAACAGTCTTAAGATAAAATTTCGTGGTCATGTCTTCATTTTTACTTTCCACTATATAGACAGACACTTTTTCCTTTTCAAATTAAATATATTATAAATACCCTTGATTGAAATGCAATAACCGAGATTTTAACACCGCTTCTTAATTTTTTGATACGAATATTTCTCCTTGGAAGAGTAATTACGTAACCTTCAAGTCATACATCATTTTTAGGAGCCATTTTTAAAATAGTGTTTTATTTTACATTCCAATCAAAAGAAAATCTTAGAAAACGATTATTCTGAAATTGCCAAAGTTTTATCCTAAAAAATAAACGATAAAATGAATTGCAAAATCGTTTCCATAAAGTGTGAACGATCTTCTGTATTCCAAGCTTTATAAAAGAAATGGTATACGTTTAGAACGACAACCCTTTAAGTTCATAACAAACATCATTTCTTTTAAGTAAAAAGTATTTCTCGATGTATGTAGAAGTCAATTTTTTTTCTATCCTCATCATTTTTTATTTTTATTTTTAAAGCTCTCGCTTTTATACCCAACGAATAACGCACACCCTTGAATTTTGATCTTATTTTTTGTGTTAAAAGTGCGCGTTATACGCCCTATTTTACTATAAATAAAAGTAAAATCGAATAATAAGATTCAGAATCTAAAAATACATTATGTATATAGCGCCAAACATCCTACATTTGTTTCATTTAAGATTTAACAGCTATTGTGCTCTTTTCCACTTTGTATCTTTTCTTTTACTTGAAGATAGAAATGGCATTTTATCTTGTCAAATTTTACCAAATGATTGCAAATAAAATGCTTTCGTGATAAAATGTGATAATTAAATTCAGAATTCCGTTTATTACTTATTATTTGCAGCAAATTTCCCCTGAGAAATTATTTTCTAAGAAATTTTACACTTAAAAATTATTCTGATTTGTTGGCAACATTCATTCTTTCGAGCCACCTTGAATAGCAAGGAAAGAATCATAGAGTAAAACTTATTCTACAAAATTTATTTTCAAAGTATTTTTATTTAATGGAACTTTAATTTATTTCCTCTTTCCAATCTTTTCAAAACATTCATAATTCTAATTCCTTTGAAAATCAAGCTAACTTGCTTAGAAGAAACATAATTGAAGCAATCAAATTGTATGAATTCTAAGCAAAATTTAGAGGTAATAAATTCTCAAACATAACTAATGACTTTTAAAAATAAAAGGTAATCGTCATGTTAATTATCCTAAATTGAGTAACAAATTTTTTCTGTAATATAAATCTGAAACATGTTATAACGACAAATTTTTATTTCTTTTATTTTCTTTAAAGGAATCGGTATTGCTTAGAGCAATATAAAATTTCGATTACTTCTAGTAGATAGTTTATATTTCTTTTATTAAACTTGTTTTCATGATCATTGTCAGACTAAATTGATTCATTTCTAAGCAATCATTGGAATTAATTAACTTGAATTTTTTCTTGGTTCTGATTATAGCGGCGAATGTTCAATAAACGAAAATAAAGCTTGTTTATTTCTTACTAAATGAAACCATATATTACGTCCAGGGATTCATCTATCTCTTGTTCCAGATACTATCCGAAGAAATCTAATTTAGAAAGAATGCTACAAAATGATTAGTTTTCGCCGCTCTCAGAAATGCTTTACCTCTAATTCTATCTGTTTCTTTGTATTTAATCGCCAAACTTAGGTTGAGAAATTAGAATCGGGAAACACTTTTATACAGAATCAATTTTCGCTGGACGCTGTTGAAAGCAGAAGCACAAAAAATAATTTTTCTTTCTGCGCTTAGCATCTTATGTTCCGCAAAAAAAAAAAAGTTTTCATTAAAGACTTATGTACTTATAAGTCCATTTATTAGAGTTTATTAATTTTTCTTGGTCTTTTCGTAAGAACTTCGAAAGTCAAGAAAATAGTAATACTTATTTCGGTTCTTGTTTTCAATCAAAATAAGAGTGCAGTAAAAGAGAAAGAAAATAATCCATTGCTTGATACTTTTTCTCTTATGTAATCTTTATTTGTTTTACATTCAATTTGTAAGACGATATATATTTTGTAACGAGAAAATGATGCTTTTAATGCTACTTTTACATAAAAGCTTATCGTAATTGTGTTTTTCTCTTTGAATTTCAAAACAATAATATAAAAAAAATTAAGTCAATTCCTACTCAGGTCAACAAAGAAAAATTTTATTTTAGTTACTTTTTATTAAATAATTACAATTAATATAAATATGTATATTCGTATGACAAAATCACAATATTAAGAGGCAAAACACCTTTTAAATTAACATTATAAAAGCTCTTCAACCACATTAAATTTGTAATTAAATTTTTTAATAAAAGTTGAAAAAAATAGGCAATAATTTATCTTAAAAACAGTATAAAAGGAATACTGACGTCAAACTAGCATATAATTATTCAGATTAAGTTAAATCTGCATAGCAAATTTAACAAAAGCTGTTTTATCCAATGGTACTGCCATCTGGATTAATAATATCGACTGAAATATATCTCTTAAAATATAATTAATTAATTAAATTTAACTAATGAATTAACGTTTGAAAAAGAAGTAATAACATCAAGTGCCATCCATTACAAGTTTAAAAAAATGTATTTGAACTTGAGTCAGCGTTTCACAAACTGTGGGGCGCGCCCCCTAGGGATATGATAACCCTACAATGGGGGCGCAAATATATGGAAAAATCAAAAATGCAGGATTTAAAAAATTACAAATTTACTGAAAGGAATAAAACAAAATAAACATTCGGACATAATAAAAATAAAATACACATTTACATTGATACAATATACTTATAAATGCATCACTTCACAATGTATTTGATAATTAATCTCACGATACTAAGCGAAAAACAAATTTAATAATTACTAGTGATTCACGTAGGCTTGTCATATGCAAAATTTAATACTTATCTTGATAGTTTGTATGGTTCATAATCAAAATTGTACTGTAGCTTTAACGTCAAAGTGCATTATTGTTGCACATTGTTATTTTGTGTAAAGGGGGCGCGATGAAAATTAAGATTGAAGATTGGGTCGCAAGTATTAAAAATTTGAGAAGAACTGACTTGAGTGGATGAATAAAAAGTATTTTCTTTACGATTCAAAATTTGAAAAAAAGATATATAAATAAATATACACTACTGGCCATTAAAATTGCTACACCAAGAAGGCGGCAAGCTGCATACGTGAAATTTAAACGAAAAGAAGAAGGTGCTGTGATATGCAAATGTTTAGCTTTTCAGCGCATTCAGACAAAGCAGGCGCCGATAGAGACACCTACAATGTGTTTAAATGAGGAAATTGTTTAGCCGGTTTCTCATTCACAAATTGTATTTGAACGTTGTTGCCTGGTGAAAAGTTGTAGTGATGCCTCGTGTAAGTAGCAGAAATACGTTCCAGCACGTTTCTGACTTTGATAAAGATTGAATTGTAGCGTACCGAGATTGTGGTTTATCGTAATTCAATATTGCTACAAGCATTGGTCGAGATTCAATAACTGTTAGCATAATATGGAATCGATGGATTCAGAATGGTAATACGAAACGCGATGCCGTATCTCAACGCCCCCCCCCCCACCCGCCTCACTAGCAGCCGAGAAGACAACCATATTACCCACATTGCCTTAATGGATCTTGCAGCCATGTCACGAGTCCTGAGTCAAGAATTGGGGTCATTTGCAAGACAACAAGTGTCTGCACGAACAGTTCGACGACGTTTGCAGCAGTGTGAACTCTCAGCTCGGAGGCCGTGGCTGCGGCTACCCTTGACGTTGCATCACAGACTGGAGCGTCTTCAATAGTGTGATCAACGACGAACCTGGGATAACGAATAGCGAGACATTATATTTTAAAATGATACCAGGTTTTGTTTACAGCATCAAGATGGTCGCATCCATGTTTGGCGGCATGGAGGCGAATGCACATTGGCAGCGTGCATTCGTCATCGTCATACTGACTCATCACCTGGCGTAATAGTATGGGGTGCTATTGGATACACGTCTCGGTCACCTCTTTGATGGCTTTTTGTACAGGGCACGTTACATTTCTGGTGTGTTACGATCCGGGGCTTTATTCTGTATTCGAGCTCTTCAAAGCCCTGCATTTCAGCAGGATAATGCACAGCCGCACGTTGCCGGTATTGTACGGACCTTCCTTGAAGTGGCAAATGTGTTCAGCTTTTTCCCTGTCCTGCATGTTCTCC
>BMAV01023145.1:6607-22382 GCA_019973955.1 Trichonephila inaurata madagascariensis | reverse complement strand
TTCAAAAATGTCCCTTTTATTCACATGTTCCTTGATTCAATTATCATATTGATATAACTACCTGTACATTAACTTACAAATTTATATTTTTAATTAGAATTAAATGTGTGAGAAGTGTATAATAATTTATTAAGCGTTCAAACTTAAAGATTTAACTTTCTGGTTGAGTACATGAGCTGTAAAAATTGTGTATTTATCATGTTTTTTGATATTAATGAAAAAAGGTACAGTGTGGTCAATGAGGAAAATTCATACTCATGTGATACACGATCATACACTCACAAGTTATCGTGAGCCTGTTTCTTTGGCGTACATACAAGTCTAATTTCGTGTACCCTCTGTGGTGCGCATAACTCATTTTTGAGGCCACTGGTCTATAGACAGTGTAATAAAACCACACTCAATTGATTTATAACTTCGTAAATTCACTTTTAAGTAGCTTCAATTTATTGGTGAACAACATCACAATGTTTTACAAAATTTTACTGCCACATTTGATAAATTCAAAACTTTCAATTTCGCATTTTAGTAAAATTTAAATCTCACAAAAAAATAGAGAATATAGATTGCATTCTAGCCATGTTAAAGTTATACTTTTATGATCTTAAAATTATATACAAGTAGTTCCCCAAAAAAATTTTGCGATTAGTTTACTGAAAATTGTAAATAAGTTTATTTAAAATTGATGAACGCTGTTTCCCATAGTGGATTCTCAAATACCTAAGGAAAAGTTAACATATAAACAGGCAAATACGGAGATATACTCATATTCAAAACAAAATATATAAAAAATGAAAAAGAGTTTGGCATTCTCTCAAGCTTATCAAAATATATAAATAAAGTTATCACATTTATTCCTCATTAATGAATCCTTCAAAGTAAATACCTTTATTTTAGTATGGAACATAAATATCATCTCTTCACTACTCCATGCTAGTAAAGTGAATTATTATTATTGTTATCTTGTATCTCTCTCTGAAGATAAAAGATATTAAGTACATATTCGATTAAAACTAGCCAATTATGGAGTTTGAAGATGATATGCTAATTTAATTATCTTTGGCAATATAATATGACTTTAAATTATACTTTTAGAAAAGTTATAGAATCAATATTACAAAGATTATTGCTTACAAATAATATTTTATCTTCTACAAAGGAGTTGAATTTACAAGCATCGAATCAGATTCTTTCATATTTGTATTCTGCATTGATTTCTTAATTTTTGTTCAAAGAAAGTACATCCAACCCTTTTTTTACACGATAAATACGTTCCTTAAGAACCATGAAAAAACAATCTCGCAAAAAAATAATGAGACATAAAAAATTTGGGAATTCACTGGCGTAGCTAGTTCTGAGTGGGCCCCGTATCAAAACTCCGTCGGGGCCCCTTTTTTAGAAAAGAAAGCTCTGTTAGTGATATAGTTACACATGTTGGGGCCCCTGTAACTTGGAGGCCCCGTATGATTTATACGGTGATAGCTACGCCTCTGAATATGTTCCACAACTTTAAAAAATCGTGCAAGATGAAAATTTTCTAAATACTTTTCTCATAAAACCGTGCAAAAAAAGTAATATTAAAATCCAGGTTACATATTTATAAAACAAAAATAATTCAATTTTATTACAAAAATTAAAATTGTGTGCATTGAAAATTTAGTCTCTCTATAAGTACATACACAACATATAAAAATTCAAACTAAAGTTAGAAATAAAACTAAAAACTAACAAATACTCATCACTACTTGAACTTGTTCAAAAAATACTATCATCAGTATACGTGTCAGATATGTTTAGAACTGTTGGTTTTGATTCAAATGAAGAATTTCGTTCATTATTAACGGACCTCAGTTGATTTTTGTTGTTATATTGTTCAAGTTGTTTATATTGTTCCTGATATCCTGCAACACAAAACTTATGATTACATTGAAATTATAATGCAGGCTCAATGTCAGGATCATAAATAAGAAAATGTTCCTTACTAGAAGAAAATTTCAAATCCTCGCTAATTGAATCAGCTGTTAATAGCTAAACGTCACTTTCAAATTCATCATTGTCAGTTTTTTTACTATCATAAGCTGTCATAAATTCGATCAAATTGTCCTCAGCCATAAACACAAATACCCAAATTTCTTAGAAAATCATGTAAAAAAGAGTTGGATGTATTTTCGCAATTTCATAAAAAAAATTCATCAGAAATATCGTTCAATTTTTTCTGATTCTTCAAGAATTTGTAATATATATATTTACGATTGGTTCAAAAATTTTCTAAAACGCCTAATTTTTTTTCCTTCCTTTTTTTGTTCTATGTTTAAAAAGAGGGAAATTCTTTTCCTAGTTTCGTGATTTTTTCGTGAATGCGTCTACGAACCCTGGTCCATCAAAAAACGAGCATGAAAGCTATCATCTTTTTATTTGTATAAAAATGCAGAGAATGTATGAAAAAAGGAATTGCTCCCAGACTCTTTTTACGATTCTCAAGTTTTCAAAAGCGGTTCTAAGAGTTTACTTTTGTAAGATATCAATTATTCTCTTTAAAAATAATAATCCCACCAATAATTCCGTTAATTCAAAAGTATGTATGAGATAAAATTTAATATGAAAAATAAAAATTCTATAAATTTGAAGTTTAACGGAATAAAAAAAAGTCATTCATGTACTTTCATTTTAGTAAAAATAAACTGCTAATAAAACTTACTAATTTAATCAAAATTCTTACACATTTATTTACTTAATTTAATTTTTGTATGGAATACCATTTCAGCTTTAGAGATATTCAGAAGACAATTGCATCAGAGTCTCATCATTTATTTATCTTTCGTTATTTTATATTGTTCTGACATTTTAATTAATTATCTATAACTGAAAAAAAAATTTAATTTTATATAAATACAAGAGGCGCCTAGAAATTTTGTCTGTAATAATTTTTATTTATATATTAGTATAACTTTTTTTTTATAATTAATTAAGAGATGAAAGGCTGTGTTGACCTTGACCAGCCCGGGATTCTAACCCCGTATCTGTAGGGTGGAAGCACGATACACTACCATTCAACCACTGGGCTTACAATGATTCGAGTACAAATAATTTTATACATTTCACTAAGTGCTACAATTCAGCCAATGATACTATGCTTTAAATTTGTATTTGGATCCAAAATCTGGCCATAGCTTATTTACTGTACGCAGATTCAGCGCCAGCTATGCATTTTTAGTTGCGAATTTTGGTAAGTTGAACATATTCATGTGCAAATTTTCTAAAGTAGCAAGTTTTCATTCCCATGAGGCTGCGGTGAATGACGAATCGTGAGTTGGAGTCCTGGTACCACTGGAGATCCGCCATGTAGAGGAGTTGATACAATTAAATTTGTCGTGGTTCAAAAGGCTTACGTTGGTGTAGTGGGCAAAACGATGGTTGGGGCAAAAGTCATGGCAACTACTTTTTTTCTTGAAGATACCAGTCCGGTTGGACAATGTGACATATACAGATGAAAGTTCAAGATGTTAACTACATGTGTGGACAATGGATAGCACCGAAATATCATAACACACTAATTTATTACTATAGTATATATACAGGGAAATATGGCCTTCACGGTGCAAAAGAATGACAACACAGTACACATAAAGTTGACATGACAAACCGGGGCCTAAAGACTCTTAATGTAGTCAGATTGTCCCGAACATTGCTCATCACTGTTTGACACATGTCCTTGCTGAAACTTTCCTATCCACCGTGCTACTGTATGGTATGGTAGGGCATTATTCCCAAGGGCTTCCACTAATTCACTGTGACAATCCATCGCATTTCTCTCTCAGAGAACAGCTATTTTGACGTAAGCGCGCTGCTCAACATGGGTTACTTCCATCTTGCACAGCACTCACCAACTGACTAAATGCACAGCCCTCACTGAGCTACTACCAGCTAACACAGATCCATCTGATGTTCTGCATACAGACAATGCCTGCAGAACTTCCACACGACACGTATATGTTTGTGATCCGTTCGCATATCTAGAAGGAAAAAAATAGTTGCCATGACTTATGCCCCAACCCTCGTAGATAATCAAATTCCACCCCATTCTTTTATCACCACTAAATTTCTACTTAGTAAATAGAAAAAACAAGTAAAATTAAACTTATCCAAACTTTATATAAAAGTGAATTAGGTGAAAACTCTATTACTAATCATTCTGATGTTTTCAACTGGATCAGTATTGCTTAAATTTAGAAAATGTTTATTTCAATTTTTTTCTTTTCATATACTTTTAAAAGTATAATAAAACTTTTAAGCTGATTGCATATTTGAAATGTTTACGTCACAAACCAGCACCCAAATGTTAAAGAATTAATGTAACTGTGCTTAAATTAGTGACGTAATACAAATCATAAGATAACGATACAATGATATGAAACATTTAAAAAAAAAATCTAAAATATAAAAAACATTTTCCCTTAATAGATAGGTTAATCGACATGAAATTAAAATCGATCTTTTAGTTAAATTAACAGAGAAGCGTAGTATACAAGAAAAAAAAGGAATGAAGTAAATGGAGCTTAAAAAAATCAGTCTTAAATTGGAATTACCTGATTGAAATTTGTAATCAGAAAAAGAGAATATAAAAACTTAGGCAAAAAAATTCCAATTCTTCAGTCGAAAGGAAACGTTATTTCAACCGTAGAGAGAAAAGTAATAAGAGTAAGTGGTTGCAACCGGGGTGAAAAAAACCGTACACTAGAAAGATTTCTGATTTCTACTTCCAGAAGACAAAAATCAAGTTAAATGTATTCATCGTCTGCAACAATTTAATTTTTTTCTTCTTTCCCTTTAGAATTTAGTACCGTGTTGAAGCATGAATTAGCATCTCAGTTCTAATGGAACTTTTTTTTTTCTGTCTCGTTCCTTTTTAGAACAGGCATTTGATTTACATTCCTACTAAAGTACTTATTCCATAAAATAAAAAGTTGTCTGTTTTTACTTCGTTTACAAGTATGTGTTTTAAATCTTATTGTTTTTATCATTAATGATACATTTTATACACATGCGTAGAGTGTTGTGTATTCTTTTTTTACAAAGGAACAAAAATTTTATTCGCATATTTTTGTTTATTTCTCTGCATTAGAATTTTTTTTTATTTAAAGTAAATAATTATAAATTTATTTGCTCTTAAAAAAATTCCTATGCTTGAGATTCTAAGTTTCTTGTCTAAAATTATTAGAACTCGCGCCAGTGTAAAAAATATAAAAAAATATAACTTTGTGACCATTTTTTGTCTAATAAACAATTTATTGAATACAAAATATTGCTATAAGCAAAATTTAATGTTGAATCAAGTAACAGTTAAAGTTTTTGAAGCAACTGAGTCAAAATAAATAATTCTGTGAATAATTTATTGTTAGCTATATACTGAAAACAGTGTTTTAAGCACTTCTTTACTTTCAATATCGAATATTAATATAGGTATGTAAAAACTCATAGCATTTTGACACTTTGTTTCAATATTAAAGCAGTTAAAATTAGAACAATAATATTATTATTACGTAATAATTACATAAATTCCATATATATTCTACTATTTGAATTACAAGATCCTAATATGTATTTATGCAAACACAGAAAGAATGGGTTTTTGATTTGATTCTAATTTATTTCACACTCTTAAGATATACAAGGACTACTGGTGATTGACCGTGTAAATCTGAACCACATACAAGTGACGAGGAAGACACCTGAGCTGGCACTCTCTCTCCAAACTACTCATCAAGCCAACGGGAAGACTGAACCATGACAGATTCAACGGTTATCACCTCCTTTTCACGGCGGGTCTTCAGTGGCACCAGAGCACGAAGTCGTGACTCACTAACCAAGAGTTCGCGATTATAACCACTAGATTATAAAGGCCATTTTCATCTCAAGCCCCACTTATTACTAAATGAGTGTATTGTATGTGGCTTTGTTAAACAGTACTGTATACCCAAAGGTGATTATCATGAAAATCTGCATCATGAGTCTACATCTATTGTTATTCTTCAAATTTACAATATATAGAAAATTGGATGAAAAAATTCTGATATAAAATAAAACTATTAATATCAATTTGTATTTAAAAACTAAATTATTTCAAGCTCTTTTATTCGAAATAAAATATCAATTGTTATGTTATAAAAAAAGCACCATATTATTATTGACGTGAAATAAATGTAACTGTGTAACTAATATTAATGAAAGCAAAGTAATTCAATGTGTATTGTTATGCCTAAGAATGAGTTGACGAAATTCTAAATAGTTTTTTAAAGATTCTTGCAACTCAGTCTTGAAGAATATTTCGAATTGGAAAGATGAATATGTCAATTGTTATCTCATTTGTTTAATCTAATATAAGACTGTATTTAAAAAAAATTGAGTTAAGTTTATTAAGAGATGCGCAATGTATTTTTTAAAATTTTATTACAATGAATATAAACTTCCAAATCGTTCACTTTTAATGAAACATAAAGGACAAAGTAGAAAATTAATTAGAACATTCTATTAATACAAAAGAGATTGAGGAACAAAATATATGGTATTTAAATAAATTTGCATCTAGATAGCAACAAAATTAAAAAACATAATTAATACAGTTTACAAGTATTTTGGAGAAAATCGATTTCTGAAAAATTCTTAAGAAATCCATTGAATTTATGTCAACACATAAATTCTTTATCAGTGATCTATATCAAATCTGAATTGCATAATAGCTTTAAAATATAATTTTAGTTTATTATCATATGTGCACTGCGTTTAGAAATACTTCTCATGATGAACAAAATTATCTTATTGAACTTTATGATATACTTTCCTCATTGTGTTTATTAACTTTGTATTAATATTAAATCGAAAAAAGTAATCTGCTTACTTGGGTATTTTTATAATTACAATAAAGTGCATTATACAGGGTGATTATAATTAAAGCTCCCCTTTCAAAATGCTGTAAAAAAAGAGCCATGGTTCAGAATGACTTCAAATTTGAACTGAATATACTTGTGGAAAGAAAAATGGTATGGCTTAAGGTATTCAACTACTTGCAACAACTTTTTTTAAAAAAAAAAAATGTAGGTATGGAGTACTTTTTAAGTTTTTTAGTTTTATTTAGTACATTTTAAGAAAAAAAGGCTAAAATTAAAAAGAGAAAAGTAAATTATTACTGCTAAAATGGGAAAAATTGGGTAAAAATTGACAAAAAATAACATGCCCCTCTGTACAAATAGTAAATGAACAAATTCTCAATCTTTCAATTTTAAAGTATTACTATGCTATTCCTTTTTGAAATGACCTTCAGGATAAGATATATTTTAGTTTTTTTACAAAAACTAGAACACCTTATCAGAGTTATTATATGAAATTGCTTAAAAAAACAGTGATTATGTTCACATAAAGAACTGGACATTTTGTAATAAAACAGCGATTGATAAATCTGAAGGTTAAAACACTTCTACTGTTATACAGAATATACACAAAAAATTTCATCAAATTATTTTAAAAAATTTTTGAGCAATCGCTGTTCCCGTTTGAGCTTTTCGAGTAAAACGTATTTTAATGTTTGACATCTTATGTAAAGCTACGGCATCTGCTTTTACTAAAACAGTTATATTTTATGTTCTAGTGAACGCAAAATAAAAAACTCGGTATTTTTCTTAAAAAGCTAATAAGATTACCTATAAATTAAAATCATAAGAAAAATTTGGCAAAATTCACAGTTTTAGGGTAGTCGGATACCTTAAAAAAATTCTTTGGAATTTTCATTGTTGCTTTTTTTTATCCAAAGACAGTTAAAAACTAATTTTTCCCATCCAATATGGTACGACTTTGCCATGATGAATGGGCTTTTCATTATAACAGTGCAGCAACTGTTAAACGGCTTGGAAGTCATTTTCCCGTCAAAAAACAGAAGCAATCATTCATATTGAGCAGTACAGTTGGATTAATGTGTAACTCATGACAAGGCCATTGTAATTCGATTCAAAATACCACTTATAACTGAATCCCCTTTCATTATGTTGCTTATAGCGTTATTTAGTGATACACTATGGGATTAATTTTTCTTATGCTGTACTGTTTCCCTCTTCAACTATGCTCACTTCAAATTTGAAGCAATTCTGACCAATGGTTTATTTTTTACAGCATTTTAAAAATGGAACTTTAATTATAATCACCCTATATTTTGAAAAGTACAGGATTTCAAAATTTCAGAGTTAGATAAATAGTTCACACACAATCAGGCTCAGAAAAAAACTCATTTCTTCAAAAACTCTTATTTCAACAACTTCCCTAGGGTAATTTGAAAGCACTGCAAGTTTCATTGATTTTCGACATCAGTTACCTTTATCATACAAAGCATGTTTAAAAGAACTTAATTAAATGGCAAGAAGAAAAACATCAAAATGAAGCTGTTTATCAAAAATTAATATTTTCTTTTCAGTGTGAAAGGAACTGAGACGCAAAAATTCCAACTAAATTTAATTCAAATAACTTTTCTAATCTCTCCGAATATATTTCCGCTATAAAAATGATAGTCACACAATCCTTTTACCTCTTTTCATAACGACAAGCGAGTTTCCATCACATTCAAACCTCGAAACTTATCCCTTCTTTTATTTAAAAATTCTTTCTTCCACGATTCCGAAGCATATCTCGGCCACTTTATTTTCCATTAGCGAATCGGCTTCATGCGTCATCTAACTCTCTTTCATGTGTCATTAATTATTTCATTTCACGTGCCATTAATGTGTGGTATTTGCCACTTTGAGAAAGCAGGATGTTATCTTTGAATGTTTTAGCACCAAAGAAATCAATTCTTTTCTCTCCAGTCCCATTAAGGAATTAAAATATTTTTCTCTCTGGTTTTCTCACTAGCAATAAATATTCGAAAAGATCGATTCCAATTAAAGTGTCGTCTTATTTTAGAATCGAATTCACCAAGAAAATGCATTTCTTTAATAATTCCAATTCGAGTTTTAATAACCAAAGTATTCTAAAACATAAAAGGGTTTGTAGCATTTTTCGATTTATCGTATTTATGTTATTAAAAAGGTTTTATTGCATATGATTTTTTGTACATAAAGTAAATAAAGATTCCAAATAATAAACACTTACCTGAAGGTTTTAATAACAAATTATTATTTTATTTATTTTTTTTTTTTTTTACTTTGTCAAATATTATTGAGACTACAAGTAAGCTTTAAGGTATCCGACTACGTTCGGAACTGTGATTTTAAAAAAGCGCATAGATGGATAATTGTCATGATATTTAGTGTCACTTAGATTGGAATACATATATAAAATTGTTTTAAGGACATTTTGACAAAAAAAAATTTATTTAAATACAATATTTTGGAAAAAAATTAACTTAGAATAACATTTTTTCAAAATGTTCTCCTTTTATAAAAAAAATGCTTCTAAAATAATAATATTTTCCTTATATAAAGTAAAGACTTCTCCAGAGAGTCTGAACAGTTTTTTTTTGAAAAATTTACATTATTTTCAGAGTTACAACCCATTGAAATAATTATCGGTGTTTTTTTCTTAAAATTTCTCCCCTCTGTTGTCGTAAAATATGGATAAACTCACTTCTAAGTTATATATTTCAAAAATTTTAGTTCAGCCTCTGTAGAGAAGTCTGAGCTATATACAGGCAAAATATTACTATAATAGAAACATTTTTCACAAAAGGAGAATATTTTGAAAATAGGTCATTCTATATGTTCATTTTTTGTCAAAATATTGTACTTAAATAACTTTTTATTGTAATAATATTCTTAAAACAATTTTATATACATTTTGTAATTAAGTGACACAGTGTCCCTATATAGTTGTCTTAATCCCTTCAACTTAGGTATCAACTAAGATCCAATAGTGTTCCGAAACATTTGTACTTGGACCTGGTACCGATTTTGTTTTACAAAGTGGGACAATCTCCAACATGTGACTCGTGATGACTCGTGGATGTCCAACAGCTTGGCATCTTCTATTGGTTTTACTGTCATTTACCCACTTTGAATAAATACGAATAACGGCAGATCGTGAACAACCTAACGGTTGGACTGTTCTGAAGATACTCGTTCCAACTCTTAGGATTGCAACAGCCCTCAATAAAACTTGTTTAAATCAGCAGCCTTTCCCAACCTTCGCAAAATTAAGAACAAGAATGATTCCTTACCTTCTCCAGTAACAGTTAAATACCATTTCCACTAAGTCACGAGCCCCCCCCCCTCATCCAAACGAGTACATAGAAAAATGTGGTGTCTTGATAAATTTTGGGAGTGTCAATAAAGTATCATTTTCCTAATTAAAAGAGTATTCCAAATACAGTAAATCAAACTGTCAAATTGTCTACTTTTCTGATAATATAAATATATTTCATTTACACATATTTGCTTCAGAAGTTATAACTGTATTCAATTTCGCAGAGTAATTTTCTCATTTAACTGATCCTGACAGCTGAAATTTAGGAAAATTGAATCTCTCTCATCACTGATATCGATTGTGTGCAATTAGTTTTCCTCTCGCTGATGATCATGTGTGATTAATTCTGTAAATAGACAATTACACCTGTTACAGTTTAAATTAGTTTATCAACATGTGCATAGAGAAATCTTAGCTTCAAATGATTATGCCCAATGCCATTGTCCATTACGCCAGTCTAATCTTCTGGTTTGCAAATTATAATTGACCAAAACTAAATAAATAATGACTTAAAGGCTTATGTTTAGAGTTATGAGTGAAAAACAAATTTTAGTGTGAGAATTGGGGAGTTTCGTGTTTTTCTAAATCGTGATTATTTTTTCCTATCTATTACGATAATTGACAAATATTTCCTTCTCTCTTTATAATGGGACTTAAAGAAAATTTTTTAATTTTATTTGCTTAAATTAAGGCAAGAATCTAGAAATAATGCTTATAAATTTTATTTTTATTCTTAACATTGTTTTTAAATATATTTTTGAAGAGCAATACAGCCATCTTAATTATTTCTTTACCATTACTTAATGATAGATATACGAATTATTGTACTCGTAAATTTTCCATTATTTTCATTATGCACAGATATTTTTTCTAAAAGAGTAAGGTTTTGTGTACACGCTCGTTACTCTAATCCCTTGTCTTGTTTTAATGTAATTATTTACACAAGTTATGTAAATGACATTAAAATGAAAAGTAAGATTTTCTACTTTACAAAGGTCAATTATTTCACAAAAATTGTTTTTTCAGTATTATTTAAATTAAGGATTCAAAAGCATGTTCATTTATAAATTGCAGTTTAAAATAAAGACGATTCTAAAACAGCAAAAACTTTTTTTTTTATTTTCAGATAAAATTCACAATAGATTTATCTCAGTCGGTTCTGAGCCATCGAAGTCTAAGTATCTCATGTTTCACGCGCTTTAAAAGGTGATAATTAAATTTTTCGCAAGTGCTACTATTTATCAAACAAATGGAACTCAAGATTTTACCAAAAATTGGTATGAAATTTTCCGCGTTCTATTCCCGAAATTAATAACATCATTTCGTGACGTCTGAAAATATAAATTATAACTTGTTTTTCTGGATCTCTTTTCAAAACTTAAAATTCTTAGTGGAAAAAGGATCATTTGTCATAACTGGGAAAACTATCTTTAAGCAAAACTTCAGAACAAATTTCTGCTATCATTATTAAGCAGACACAAAACTTTTAAAATTCTGACTTTTGTTTGATCTTCAGAGATTCAGTATGGTTATGTTTAGTATAATGTCTTGATATATCACACACAGTTGCTTTTAAAAATGTTTATAACTTTTTCAATTATTGAAACTTTTCACCTTACTGATTAAATTGCTCCGTGAGATTTAAAGGAACATTTCACCAGACCAGAAAGGAGAAATTTTACCAACAAAAAAATTAATTCTGATAAAAAATATTAATAAGCAAAACAATGAAATATTGAAAAACTTTAAATTCTATTGCTCTGCTCTGTGAAGTTCTTCATGACTGTCAATTAAAGATAGGGCACTGCTATATTGAAGAATCTTTATGCGAATACTGACCACATGTGTCAGTTACTATGAAGAAGTTCTTCATATTAATAGGTATAAGAAAATCTCTGGTCTGATATTATTCAAAAGTCTACAGAAGATTATTCATAAATTTAAAGAGACTGGTGTTAATATCACGTGAAATCTGGTGGAGTGAGAAAAGCTGGAAAAGTGGAAGATACGACTGCAGTATTACAGTAAGAGACAAGCAATGGGAATATATACCGAAAGGGGACTTGTCCAAAACCTTGGAATTCCAGATATTGTTCTTGGAGCTTAACAATATGTCTTACTACACTATCCTTACAAAATTACGCATGTTCGTGAATTGCTTCCTGTTTATCTGCTACTACGAGTATTTGTCATCCTGCAATTCCTTGCTGGAAGTCAGAAATACATGACCAAGAAACATTTAGTGCATAAAGCCTATTTCCATGTCAAGTATTCTGTTCATACTCACAATTGTATAATAAGGACAGTGGCTAATTCTTTTGAAAATCAACCTTTGTCCCTACGTTCTTTAAAAGTCACTATATATGGACCTAAGACAGCGTTTATAGTTGGGTCAATATCCTACGGATCTTGTTATCTGAAACATGCAATGACATGAGTCTCTTTTGCGCAAATATATTGTTCTCCCTCCAGTGGCGTAACTGAGAACATTTGGGCCCTCCTGCAAAGTCAGGTTTTGGGCCCTTAAGTTGGACTTTACAAAGAGTAGGTACTTAGTGGTAGTTAGGGTTTGGGCCCCCTAGAACCCTTGGCCCCTCACAATGCGGGGGTGAACGTTACGCCACTGTCGAGCAAGTAAAGTCCTTAAGGGAACCTTTAAAAGTTAACAGTGATGTTCATAAAATCGTACAATGATTATGCCTTTTCTTTTAAGGAAAAATTAATTTTCATTTTTAAGACGAAAAAAAACTATTTAAATAATCAAAGAAAACGTGGTAATATTTCAAGGAACTGATGTTAAGTCAAACGTTACTTTGAAGTAGTTATATTCTTTTAATATAATTATATTGGTTTTCTTAATCCAATCCTTGGAAAACAATGTAACTTAATATTAATTTTGTTACATAAATCGAAAAAAAGAATAATTGAATATTAAGTACAAAATACAAAAACTGAGACAAATATTTGCACCATATACTAGGAAATTTATTTACAATGAATACAAATTTTAATAATAATTGAAATTCACCCTGAAAATGTGCGAGTCTATATATTAATAAAAATTCAAAAAGATTTTTTTTTACTTTTCTTATTAATTTTTTTTTAAATTTACATACAATAACTTTTAAGTTATTATATTGCTTATGTGTGGCTAACTTGGTTGAATTAAATTGAAGAAATATGATCTTTCACGATGATGATGAATATACTCTTGTTCTAAGAACCATGAAAGCAGAATTGCTCCCGCTAATTGGGAAGAAAGTTTTACCACGACGATGTTGCAAGCAAAGTAGACACATGTCGAATTGCCCCCATTAATAGGGAAGACGGTTTTTTTCTCGATACAGTTGTAAGTAGAATAGACGCATGTTGAATTGCTCCCGCTAATTGGAAGAAAGTTTTTCCTCTAAGCATTTGCAAGTTGAGTAAACACATGTCGAATTACTCCCACTAATGGGGAAGAAAAAAAATTTTCTCGACACAGTTTAAGTAGACCGAATTGCTCCCGCTAATCGGGAAGGAAGTTTTTCCTCGACGCAGTTGCAAGTAGAGTAGGCGCATGTCGAATAGCTCCCGCTAATGGGGAAGATAATTATTTCTTGACACACTTGTAGGCAGAGTAGACACATGTCGAATTGCTCCCGCTAATCGGGAAGAAAGTTTTTCCTCGACGCAGTTGCAAGTAGAGTAGACGCATGTGGAATAGCTCCCGCTAATGAGGAAGGTAATTATTTCTCGATACACTTGTAGGCAGAGTAGACACATGTCGAATTGCTTCCGCTAATCGGGAAGAAAGTTTTTCCTCGACGCAGTTGTAAGTAGAGTCGACGCATGCTGAATAGCTCCCGCTAATGGGGAAGATAATTGTTTCTCGACGCACTTGTAGGCAGAGTATACACATGTCGAATTGCTTCCGCTAATCGGGAGGAAAGTTTTTCCACAATGCAGTCACTAGAGTAGACATAAGATTAATCGCTCCTGCTGAATGAGAATCAAGCTCCTTCACGAGGCAGTTACAAGAGCCAGCGAGTGTCGAACTAGACCAATGAATTTGACAGTATATTTTCTAAAGAGGCAATAATAAAATTAATTAAATATTCAATATATTTCAGGTGATGAGTATAGATTTGAATCCAAAAATTTAAATGGATGTAGATGTTTTCTCAAGATTCCGACAGATGTATTATGAGCAAAAGTTCGATGATATTTTGAGTACAGCAGTAAATTTTCAGATATATTTATGCTGTTACTACATATTTTACTGGGGAGCCAATTCAGCTCTGAGATTAAGGGCATTACATATTTTAAATACAGCAATCGAATGCACTACAGGAATCATCTTGTTCTGCTTGAGGGTAAAAGTTGAGCTGGAGTGCTGAGGGTCGTAAGTAGCCGGCAGATCCAGAGCCTGGCACATCTTCCACACATGAAAAGATCGCACGGCAGGGACGATAGTACCTCGCTTAGTACGCCTGAGTGGTCTTCCAGCCAAAGATATTGCTCCTGGCAGTGGGACGTACTTGGCTTTGAGGTTGAGTGCCTCGCACATCTTCCAGACCATCAAAGAATGGATGGTCGGAACCAATTCAACTACAGTTGTAGCAGCATCAGGCATGGGAGTTGTAGAAGAATCAGACAAGGGAGTTGTAGCAGCGTCAGAAACGGTATCATGATGGAATGAAGTCACGGAGCAAAGTTTGAAAAACTCCATCACCGATTCCAAAATTATGACCTCCAGAAAGAATAGGAGATCATTCCACAAAATAAGCACACACCCCAGAGATCACAGCGATGATCATTCCGATATAATTAATTCACGATCTCAAATATCCTCAGTAACAAGACTAAGTAAAGCGCTAAGTTTAGCATTAAAATCAACGGTTGAAACAACAAATTATTTTAAGGTAAAGATGCAATAATAGTTTATTTCTTTTATTGAGTGGAGCATGATTGTAATGCTTCCAGGTATTGTTGTGTTTTTCAGTCAACAAAGCAAAAAATTCAACAATTTCCTATTTTCATCTAACACAAAAGCTCTCATCCACCTATCATTCTTGTAAATAAAGAATTTGTGCCTCAAATGTAAGTTGTATCTTCAAAGCAAATTGTATCATAAAAAACTAAATAGTTTAGAAAAAGTTTTGAAATAGTTTGAGTATAGTTAGAAATAGTTTTGAAATAGTTTGAGTACAGTTCGAAATAGTTTTGAAATGATTTGAGTATAGTTTGAAATAGTTTGAAACAGTTTGAGTATAGTTTGAAATAGTTCTGAAATAGCTTGAGTATAGTTTGAAAGATAGTTAGTTTAGAAATAGTTTGAGTATAGTTTGAAATAGTTTTGAAATAGTTTGAGTATAGTTATAAATAGTTTTGAAATAGTTTGAGTATAGTTATATATAGCTTTGAAATAGTTTGAGTATAGTTATATATAGCTTTGAAATAGTTTTGAAATAGTTTGAGTATAGTTTGAAATAGTTTAGAAATAGTTTGAGTAGAAATAGTTTTGAAAATAAACAAATAAATAACATTTACTAATCTATTGCTTATTGTACAT
>BMAV01023144.1:8112-23689 GCA_019973955.1 Trichonephila inaurata madagascariensis | reverse complement strand
CACAAATGTTCATTTTGTTGCTGTCGTTGTTGGAAAATTTTAGTACCTCCAAATGCTAATGATTTTCTTTTTATTTATTAAATTATGCATATATAACTCGCCCTCAGGTATCTGTTCAACTGAAGGAATAATAACACTATATATCGCACACATCTTTAGAAAAATAGAGAATTCTGTAAGTTAACCCGGCACTTCTCACGAAGGGTATGTCGTACCCACCGTCTAACTTTTTCCAACGCTCTTTCTTAACTTTTTTTGTAAAATGGATAGTTTCTAGTGTCGCCGACTTTAAGGTCATATCCTTTAAGGGGCCAAAGCTTGTAGGGGAATTCTAAATATATATTTTTGGATACCACCTCTTCGGGTATGTCATACCCTGCGCGTGAATCACCGTTACCGTTCTAAGCGCATGAGCACGCTTTAAAATCTTTCGTATGTAATGGCGTATTATTGTAGTTATGATGAAGAAATGTGACAGTTAAGTAATTTAATAGATACAGTATTCAATAGATATAGTACAACAGTATTTTCGAATGAAGAAAATATCTTTGCAGGGATGATGAGGAAGAATCAAATGATGAAGAGCAAGTATGATTCCTCTACAAAAATCTATTCAGATAATTCAACAAAGGGAGCAATTATCGTCCTTGATAAAATGACTACATCCTATTCAATGGCAGTAAAATGTAATCGTTAGCCTATGGCAATCTTTTTTGAGTTGTTGAACGTTGCGACAATAAATGCGCAAATTATATTGTTATACTAAGAAACCATCTACTAAACACCGAACTAGACGCTGATTTCTGAAGTTCTTAGGATTTCGATTTATACAGACGAATTTAAAAAATGTTGAAACCAGCAGGCAATGCTTCTACGAAAACAAAAATAATAAAAAATTAAGATCTAGTGAAAACACCGCACTCACTCGCGACAAAGACTGAAGGAGTGTATTAACAAAGTAGTGAATGCTCTTATAACAGGAACATAAAAACTAAACTTGCGTGTGAAAAGAGTAATAAACATATGGTATTTCCTACTTTTCTTCCTGTTTCACCTTTGTATACAAATTTTATGGAAAAAATTTAATTTAAGGTATCCGACTACTTTCGGAACCATGATTTTGCAAAAACGTATAACTGGATAATATTTATGATATTTAGTGTCACTTAGATTAGAAAATGTGTATAAAATTGTTTTAAGAATAGTATTACAATAAAAAATTATTGAAGTACATTTTGACAAAAAATGAACACAGAATGACCCATTTTCAAAATATTCTCCTTTTGTGAAAAATACTTCTATTATAATAATATTTTGCCCGTATATAGCTCAGACCTCTGTACAGAGGCTCAACTAGAATTTTTGAAATATATAACTTAAAAGTGCGTTTATCCATGTTTTACGACAACAATGGGGAGAAATTTTAAGAATAAAATGCCGATAATTATATATACTTCAATTGATTGTGTAACTCTGAAAATAATGTGAATTTTTAAAAAACAAAGTTCAGATTCTCTGGAGAAGTCTTTACTTTATGTAAGAAAATATTATTATTTTAGAAGCATTTTTTTTTTTATAAAAGGAGAACATTTTGAAAAAAAAGTTATTCTAAGTTAATTTTTTGCCGAAATATTGTATTTAAATAATTTTTTTTTGTCAAAATGTCCTTAAAATAACTTTATACATGTATTCTAATCTAAGTGATACTAAATATCATAAAAATTATCTATTTATGCGCTTTTTTAAAATCACGGTTCCGAACGTAGTCGGATACCTTAACACTTTTGGGTATGAGATACTCTGCGCGAGAACTTTAGTTGAATTTTTTTTCGCGCGAGTGATGCCGGGTTAGTAACATCCTGAAAAATGCTTATTTTATCGTTTCATTAAAATTAAAAACCATTTCGAAATATTTTACTGTAAGATTATTCGAATTTCTAAAATAGATATATGGTAAGAAAAAAAAAAGATTTCATTGCGTATTTACATCAATGGAACGCCAGAAAAAGGACCTCGGAAAAATATATAACTACTGATAAGAGCAAATCAATACCTGAAAAAATTGGAGCATTCTCCTTAAAATCAGTGCAAGATAATATCTTAGTCCCTGATAACAATGAATTTCTTAAGTTGCGCCTGAAATTGATCTCGGTAGAGGAGAAAGGTAGATTAAATATTCTCTCTTCAATCTATTGTTTGCCCTTCTCTATAGCCCGGATATTTTTTCTTGAATTAAGTGCAGAGCAAAGTTTCGTCACTAAGTCCATTATCAGTGGGATATTGATCAGATACGGCGAATTAATCTCGTATTAAGATAAACGATTGGGTATTCGGTTGATACGATTGTATGGACATGGGGAATTTTTCTTCAAGAACGAAAGGATATTTTAATGATTTCTCTGATAATCTCTTCTTGTTAGTATATATATTTTGCGAATAACCAGTATCCCTCCCCCCTAAAAAAGAATTCGATTAGAAAAAAGTGTACATCAGAGTACAGTCGAACCTCTATATTACGAATTTTTCTAAATAGCGAACTTTTTCCTGGAACCTTGAACATTTCAGATTTTCTTCGTAAAATAACCTCTCTATAGCGAAGTGCATTTTCAATATAACGAGATTTTTCTTTTATGATTCGATTTTTGTTCTCCCTTTTTTTAAAGTATTTCTGAAAAAATTACAAGTTATTCTCTCTTTAACACATTTTATGATGGTTATAAATCTTGAACTGGTTTTATTAGATTCTAACTCGCTGAGAGTAATAGCGTTCTGGACATTTCATCCAAGAATAACAGCCTTTAATACCCATTGCCCAGTTTACTAGAAACATCTTCGATATCCTCTTTCCCCCTCAGTGGAGTTGTCCCATGTCCCCGTGTTCTAATGGTAAAATAATGTATGTTTAATATTACTTGTATGCTTTAAGTTATAAAATGTTCTTAAAATTCATTAATTTTAGTATAAATTATTTTCTTAATATTGAAAACACAATGAATTCTTCGACATTCTTTTTTTCTTGTTTTCCTTGCAGTTTTACCTTCTTTCTTTCTTTTTTGATGGGTAAGATATATAAAATACACATATATCAATTTTAAAAAAATGAGTTGAATAATTACTTTTTTTAATATATAGTGTTCATGAATTTAAAATTTGTTTTATGTGGTTTATAAAGTATATTAAAAGATGAACATCTATATAACGAATTTTCCATATAACGAACTTTTTTCCGGGATTTAGCGACTTCGCTATATAGAGGTCCATCTGTAATTTATTTCTATTAAGTATAAGTGAGTGAGTGAATATTAACGTCGAACAGTTCAGCTACTCGAGTGCTTTTGGCGACGAACCTCGTAATTTTGAACATGGTTAAGTGATGAGGACGACCCCCGAGCTGGCACCCATTCTTCTAATTACCACACCAACGGGAGGAAGCTTGAGTTCTCAACAGATTTAACGTGCATCGCTCCCCTGCACGGCGGGTCTTCAGCGGTACAGGCTCGAACTCATATATAGGATAGAAAATAATTGGGAGAATAATAAGGATGTCTATACAATAAAAACGTTTTTATGTGATAATGAAAGCACTTTCACTTGAAATTGTGGTTTGAATCTAGTGCAGGGTACTCAACCTTTTTTCCCCGCCGGGCTGTATACACAAGACAAGCCTTTCACACGGGCCGCATCATGTCGATAATGGGATAAATAATATAAGACAGTGCTTCTCAAACTTTCAATGCTGGCGCCCCCCTTTTCAATCACAATTTTTATCGCGCCCCCCTTCTTCATTAATAATGTAGTGAATGCAATAATAATGCACTTTGATGCCAAAACTACAATACGCGATCTTAATTATAAACCATACAAATAAATAACATAAGTATTAAATTTTGTATACGTTACTTTTAAGCAAAAAAAAATTAAGTAATAGGATAATTATTATGTTATTTTTCCTTTCTCTAATTTTTAAATTGAACATATTGCAAAATGCGGTGGCTGCTTAGAAAACAAAATATAGATATCAGCTACATATAGAAAAAGAACTCAGAGGGTCAATTTCTAATCATAAGCATTCCTTATAATAACTTTACTTTCCAAGACAAGCCCATGGAAGTCGTTAATACTTATTAAAAACTTGTTCTTAATTTAGNAAGTTTTTAATAAGTATTAACGACTTCCATGGGCTTGTCTTGGAAGTCGTTAATACTTATTAAAAACTTGTTCTTAATTTAGTATTAATTAATTAGTTATAAAATACTCTGTGCAGAACTGATACATTAAAAGTATACCGGCTGAAGTGCCCACTCTTTGCAAGAGTTCATCTATAAGAAAATAAAACATTATTGATATAATAGCTGAATTGTAAGGAGAGTAAAGCCAAGTGCGTGTCAATGTTTACAAAAATGTAAAATGATTTTTTTAAAATGATTGCTCCAATTATAATTAGTTTTAAGTGAATTGTAATTTTAAGCCTCTCAGAATTAGCCTTTATAATTGATGTTATAAATAATGAACAATAATATAAAATTCCGATGAAGAATAATTGTATTATTTTTAATATTTAAAGCGAAAAGACTTCAACATGTTTTAACCCGGGAGCAGGCGCGCACTCGATACGATTATTGAGTCACACCAATCCTTATATATATATATAATTACTATTTTATTGTACACGATACAAATCGTGATTCCAGTGAATAATTTAATTTAGAGAAAGTAAACTTACCTACTTTGCAGAACTTTTCAATTTTTTTCGTTGGTAACAAATAAACAGTTTGGCCAGAATTAACGATTCTGTGATCTGTGTGTTCCGCGCGACCACTTCCGGGTTAAAAGTCTTGGCCAAGTAATCCTCCAAAGTGCTCTCCGAGATTTTCCAAATATCATAAAACTCTTTTGCATGGAAAAAAACTCAACACAGAAATAAATACATTACTTACAACTTCCCTAAATGAGAAACAGACACATATAAGAGGGGTCATAACTAACTGTACCAATAACTTAGAAGGTCAAATAGATTATCAGCAAAAACAGATTACAGCTATAATGTGCAGTATTTCAAAAATAAGCACAGTGATGAATTTTTTGTTCCTAAATTTTTTTCTATTCTGGGTCTGGGATTCGTTTTTCCTCTGAAAGAGTAGTAAAAATCACTTATCATGAGATTACAGCAAATAAAATAAAAGTTTTTTTATTTGGTTTTTTGGATCAAAGATAGCTAATTAGGTATTGAAGAAGTTTTTATTTTTGAGATGACTTATATCGCATATAAATTATATCAGAGTAAAAGTACATTTTTTACTATGTCTGAAAGTATTTTGTTTTAATTCTCATTCCAGAGTAAATTAATTATTTTTTAAATCTTTTATTTTCGATATGCTCGCGCCCCCCTCGTAAGAGTATCGCGCCCCCCCCCGGGGGGCGCGCCCCACAGTTTGAGAAACACTGCTATAAGACCAACGCAACATTGGACAAAGCAAAATTGATCAAAATATTAAAACTCATTTTAAGTCTTTATTTTAATTTCATATTCACTTTCCGATCAAACATACACATGAAAATATTTATTTTCATGCCTTTTTTACTGAGTTATGCGATAATTTCTGTTTCCTTTCATCTGCGGTCAAGCCTCTTGCTTACATTCTACTATTAAAAAAACAAATTGATACATTCGATTGCTTGATTCATAGAATATCCCGATAATTTTTTAGTAAATTTTTCTTCAGTAATTAAATTTCTTAGTGCAATGGGCCCTGACCAGGCCAGAGGAGCACATGTAGCCCGCGGGCCGCAGGTTGAGTATGACTGATCTAGAGCTTGTTTCTACTTTGCGTTGACAGCTTTGAGACGGAAGTCGGCTTGGTGGCGTAGAGGAAGTGCCCGCTTCTAAAGCCCTAGGTTGCGTGGTCGTTCCTTGCTGCAGTCGATAGGTTTTCTAGATGCGAAAATCGTAGGTACGCATGTCATATGATTATGTGGCATATAAAAGATCCATTGAGTATCAATTTGTGTGGCTCTGGTACTCTCGACAAAATTTAAATCGCGGCAATATTTAGCATCGGACGAGAGCTTGAATTAATTCAAATGTCCAAATTTGGTAACGAGCACTGCCACTAGATCAGGGGTACTCAACCTTTTTTTCTGCCGGGCCACATACATATGTTAGCTACTTCACGCGGGTGGCAACATGAGGATTAATGGAGGGGTGGGGAGAAATTCTTTAAGCCAGCGTTTCTCAAACTGTGGGGCGCCCCCCCCCCCCTTGAAGGGCGTGATAACTCTACGAGGGGGGCGTGAGCATATTGAAAAGTCAAAAACAAAAGGTTATTTAAAAGATTATTAATTTACTAAAAGTAAACAAACAAAATACTTTCTGATATAATAAAATATAGAATACACACATTAACACTGATATAATATACTTATAAACGTATCAGTACTGTGTATGCACAATGTATATTTTATTATTAATTTAACAATACTAAGTTAAGAACTTGTTTGATAATTATGAGTGACCCCATGGGCTTGTATTAATACTGATCTTGATAAGCTATTCACTCCCCAATACCACCGTTTACCACGTAGACGAGCGTATTTTGATGTTTTTTTGAGCGGGAGGGGGGAGGAGAAAAGAGAAATAAATCAGCAAATCCTCTGAAATAAGTAATTCCTTCGCAAACACTTTCAAGGTCCTTTTATTGCATTCCAAGGCCTTCGGAATAGCACTGTACAGAAAATATCGCGTACTTCGGAAAGTCGTATATATACGTCCAGAAAATTAATGCTTTGGCTGAGCGAGACGGTTATATACGTCGGTGGTACGCGTAAGAGGTTTAAGTCGTATTGTAGCTTTAGTGTCAAAGAATAGTATTACTGAATTCAATACATTGTTATTGTATGGAGGGGGGCGCGATGAAAATGATTATTGAATAATGGGTCACGTATACTGAAAGTTTGAGAAGCACTGCTTTAAGCCCAATATAACATAGTAACTTTAAAATGTGAAAAATTGATCAAAATATTAAAACTCCTGTTTCGTTTTTTGAATTTTTTAAATTTTTTTTTTATTTTTTATTTTTGTCATGTATGTGTCTAAATTGGAAGCACCTAAGAATCACTCCTTCACAATTTCTGCATCAGTAAACGCTTTGCATATGATTACCAATAATATAGCAATTTTCATAAGGTGCCTTTTTACCGCTGTGACATTACCACTGACAAAATACTTTTTTGATGTTATAAAGATTATTCAAGAAAGCCTATTTATTATCTCTTGGAAGAGATCTTCGAGGAAATGTGTCATTGAACGCGCGATTCCTGTTTAGTGATATTTTTTAAATACAACGCTTTCATGACAAATCCAACAATTACTGATCCATGCTTGTTTTTCACTGTAAAATAGTCAACTTCCCAATCATCTTGAAGCAACCAATTTTCTTCGAAGAGTTTTCGCTTGCAAGATGTGAAAGATAGTTAAAAATTAGTTCTACTCATAAAATGCTCGCTACTCCACTGTTGTCTATTATCACTAATCAGAAAAAAATATCAATTCGCTCCCATACGCCATCGCCTCAAAAAGGACAATTGATATAATCGATTTCTTAAAAAAGAATTTCTCACCAAATTTTTATAAATGAATGATTTTCTCAGAACAATGGGCCATCTGTGACTGGGTCACTTACAAAGACTCGGTGGATCGCAGGTTGAGTATCCCTGCACTAGATGGTACCACCATGAAGTGGCACTCATATTTGGAGACTTGCCGTGACTGCAAAGGCTTTGTTGCCTATACGCAGCCCCCATTACGGAAAAAAAAGTGTGTGTGTACTTATGTACGCACGTAAGAAGTTATACTTCTTTGGCGTAACAAGATTAAAATCTTTCTAAAATTCTCTTGCAGGGCAAGCTGGCCCAAGGACGAAGGGCGGTCACGAGCAGAGTTGAACGATACTAACCTTCAGTCAATCGGACCAGCCAAACCTGAGATAATCACGATTTAAATCAATTTAAACACCCCCGCACAGGGACAATAGGACCAATAATACGGGGAGGGGGTCGAAGGCGGGAATTATCTGTCCCGTTCTGCATATTTCTAGACAAAGCATTTTGGTATTCGTTCTTACGGAACGCAAAGCAAAGGTTCGCTAACGCGGGGGTATAGCTCAGTGGTAGAGCATTCGACTGCAGATCGAGTGGTACCCGGTTCAAACCCGGGAGTCTTCTTCTTCAGGGAAGTGAAAAGAAAATTTTTTTTTGAGGATTTTGAAGGCAGGAATTATTTGTCCCATTCTGTATATTTCTAGACAAAGCATTTTCGTATCCGTTCCTACGGAACGCAAAGCAAAGGCTCTCTGACACGGGGTGTATAGCTCAGTGGTCGAGCATTCGACTGTAGATCGGGATGTCCCCGGTTGGAACCCGGGTGCCCCCATTTTCAGGGAAGTGAAGAGAAATAATTTTTTTGAGAATTTCGAAGGTGGCAATCTGTCCCGTTCTGTATATTTCTAGACAAAGCATTTTCGTATACGTTTCTACGGAACACAAAGCAACGGTTCGCTGACGCGGGTGTATAGCTCAGTAGTAGAGCATTCGGCTGCAGATCGAGAGGTCTCCGATTCAAACCCGGGTGTCGTCTTCTTTAGGGACGTGAAGAGAAATATTTTTCTGAGAATTTCAATGGCGGGAATGATTTGTCCCCTTCTGTATATTTCTAGACAAAGGATTTTCGCAATCGTGACGGTGTGCGTCACGTCCGTGACGGTTTTGCGTTACATCCGTGACGGTGTGCACGCGCATTGTAAAAATTTACCCTCATTCTATTTCTCTAAACGCCCCAAAAGAAGTATAACTTCAAAAATTTAAAGACTGACGCCACAAAAAAGTGCGTACAAACCCTTTGTAAGATCCGGCTTGGGGTCTAAAACCTAACTTTGTATGAAGGCCCTAAAATTATCCGTTACGCCCCAGGATGCGAGAATGGCGGACTTTCACCTTTGGGACCTCCCCTGCTCAAATTCCAATGTGTGTCACTGGTAATGATAGTGAGTAATGGTAGGCCTAGAGAGAGGACTGACACAGACGATGGACATGACATAGTATTGAAATCTGGCCACTGTTGCCAGTAGGAATAAAATTCGAAAATCCCAGTTTTTCAGAGAATATGTCCAAGAATAATGTTTGATGTTTAAAATTATTCGGATCACACAGGATCTTATTGAGGCCAAGTCTAGAATGAGAAGAGGCCTTGGGCTCGAACCCATTGACCATACCTTTAAATATCCCTGTTTGGGATTATATAAAAGAGTTAACGTTGCTCGTCCTTCAAATATTAGGCCAATTATATGTGTTGATAAATTTGTTGCAAGACGCTATAGTAAAAATATATTATGTGATTTCAGCTTTAATTTTAGGATTTTGTTATTTAAAAAAAATAAATAAATAATTTCGCGTTTACTGACAGCTGAATAATTTATCTTATGCCACTCAGATTTCCTTTTAAGGTAATCCCGTCCTCTATCTAATTATTGGATGGGGGTATGAGTAGTAATAAGTTATGTCCTTAGTGGTAAAGTCTGTCTGAGAGAGTAAAAGAAAAGCATTCTACGCATTATTGTAAATAAAAAAAAAGCTGATAATTGATTAGAGGATTTGGTGAGAATCGAAATATTAGAACTGCATTTATGAGATTCCCATTCTATTGTGGTGAATGCTGGTGCAGCGCTATTGATCAAACCTCGAGATTAAATTTTTGTATTGTTCGTTATAGCATTCAATATTCCATTTGTTTCGAAATATGTCTCGTTTGTTTTATAGGTAACTATAAAATCGCAAATGTAATAAAAGCATTCTGCTTGAATTTAATAAAGCTGCTCTGTTTTACGGTGTTTATTATGACAGTTTCAACAAAAACAATCAAAATATTAATAATCTGAATTTTTTTTTTTGAATTTTTGCTATCAATTATTATTATTACTAACTTAATAAATGGGAAAATTTGCAGAATATTTTCCGATGAAACTAAATTTGTCATCTCGCAAATTGAAATAAAAAGAATGGCAGTGAAACATTTACCGTTTTGGGAAAAATAAACGAAATTTATAGTTGAACTGAGTGATTCAACTTGAACCACAATTCGCTAGCAGTGGAATCACTCAGTATTTTATACAATGTATAACATCTTAATTTCTTCATATCATGAAAATTCCTTGGAATGCGTGGATGCTTTGCTCTAAGGAAGGGCAACCAGCGGCCAGCAAAGCGTTTCTATGCGGCCCGCCAAGACAGTCAAAAACTGATCTTTCAACCGAGATTTCTTACTCACGTACGATCAGAGATTCCTTTTTAATTTTTCACTATTAGGAAAACAAGGTACCTAAAAGTGTGTAAGATATCATATGCGGAGTTTAAGGGACGAGGTCACAAGAAGATTTCAGTATTATAAGAAAATTCAGCCTAAATTAAATTTGCTTTGTTATCCTTCTACTTCTGATATTGATACTGCCCCTGAGGCGCTACAGCTTTAAGGTATCCGACTACGTTCGGAACCGTGATTTTAAAAAAGCGCATAAATGGATAATTTTCGTGATATTTAGTGTCACTTAGATTAGAGAACATATATAAAATAGTTTTAAGGACATTTTGAGAAAAAAAAATTATTTAAATATAATATTTTGGCAAAAAATTAACTTAGAATAACCCTTTTTCAAAATGTCCTCCTTTTGTGAAATATGCTTCTAATATAATAATATTTTGCCTGTGTATAGCTTAGACCTCTGTACAGAGGCTCAACTATGATTTTTGAAAAATTCACATTATTTTCAGAGTTGCAACCCATTGAAATAATTATCGGCGTTTTTTTTCTTAAAATTTCTCCCCTCTGTTGTCGTAAAACATGGATAAATCCACTTCTAATATATATATTTTAAAAATTCTAGTTGAGCCTCTGTTCAGAGGTCTGTGTTATATACAGGCAAAATATTATTATAATAGAAGCATTTCTCGTAAAAGGAGAATATTTTGAAAATTGGTAATTTTTTTGTCAAAATATTGTACTTAAATAATTTTTTATTGTAATACTATTCTTAAAACAATTTTATATACATTTTCTAATCTAAGTGACCCTAAATATCATTAATATTATCCATTTATTTGCTTTTGTGCAAAATCACGGTTCCGAACGTAGTCTCATTGACTTGAAGTTATATTACAGTGTGTTTAATGCTATGAGAGAGAGAGAGAGACATTGTATCTAACACACCCATGTCAAATGAAAAATTTACATGCGTGAAGAAGTTTGCGGGGAAATTGTTGTTTATATTTTGGTCGATATACATTTGTTATGAATGCAAGTTAGCGGACATAAATTTACCAGCTGAGATGAGAATCTAAGCAAGTAATCTCCATTTAAAGAAATATTGAGGTGCAACTTGGCGATAGATGACTGGCTGTTGGGATTCTTGTGACATACGCTATGAGTTGGGTGAGTGAGTGAGTGAATGCTGGTTTTCTTGGCGCAAGAGCCAAATTTGGCTATACTGCACCAAATATTTGTAAAAATATTTTAAGGCATGATAAATTATCTAAAGTGAGTGAGTTAGAAGACATTTCAATAGAAGTTAAAATATATAGATAAAGTATAAAAAGCGTATTCTAATGTTAAAAGCAAACCAATTTTGATGGGGTATTTTCCCCACCAAGTCAGACAAGATCATAAAAAAACAAACAAAAACAGATAGTGTTAAAACAGCTGTGAAAAAAAGTATGTTTACAGTCAAAGTTTAAGCAATCAATGTGTCATAAATGAAAATTAGTGCTTATATTTTCTTTAACAACAAGACGTATTCATCCTCTACATATTCTGTCATATCCTCGTCGCAGGAATCTTGTATAGGGAAACTTTTCCGCGGTTTGTGTGGTACCATTTTTATTTCTATTTTAGATTCATTTATTGATTTTAATACATTTTTTTCCTTGTAAGTTTAGAATTTAATTTTAAATCCTTACTTATAACACACACAGATGAAGCGGCGGGTCGAATATCGGAATTGGAACTGGTTAACGGCAAAATGTTTGTTTCATTCAATGAGTGAGTGAGTGAATGTGGGGTTTTCTGGCACAAGAGCCAAATCTGGCTATACTGCACCAAAAACATTTGTTAAAATATTAAAACATCTGACAAAATATGTAAAAATATTGACAACACAGTTTTAAAAAAGTTAAAATTTCAGACCACGTATAAAACTCGTTTTCAAGTAATCAAAGCAAACAAAATTGGTGTGGACTTGCCCCACCAAGTCCGATATATAGGATGGAGAATTATCACTTTTTGTTCTTAGTCGGGGTTAACCAGCGTCCAGTATCCCATTTCACTTCTTCTATCTCCTCCTCGACATCGTACACCAGCATGTCCTCATCTGACGTGAATGGTGAAGATTCACTTTTTCTGGGTTTAAATGGGTTGTTGAGTCGTGGGATTGAGTCGTCGTTTATCAGTACACTTTTTCTCGCGAGATTTTGTCATTTTTGGAGCCTGAGATGTAGAAGGTATTGTATCGGATGTAGTGGAAGTTTGAAGAACAGGACTTGTTTCAGCTGGTGAAGGTGAAAACATTGATCCTGTAGTTTTAAATTTTTTTTTATTGGATGAGGATGATGCAACAGAGGTGCATAGACTATTAGATGTGACGGGAGCAGTATCTATTAAAGGATTATGTGGTTGAGATTCGGAGGACGATGTAACCGTGACAAAAGATGTGGATGGTAACAGTTGAGTTGATGTAGATGATTTGGTAACTGTAGGAATTCTGGAAGTCATAGTTGGCTTCGGATCGGGTATTAACGGTTGTAGTAATTTCAATGGCAGGCATACTATTTTTGTAATGGTTTCATCAGTTTGGGTTGTTATGGTTGCAGTTGAGGGTTTGGTAATCTGGGCGTATGTTTGAGATATTTGTGGGACTATTAATTTTCGGGCTTCAGGATACGAGATATTTTTATTTGGTTTGATTTTCTGAATTTGGTTTTCAGTTCTCCACTTGGGGCAGAGTTTTGAATCAGCGGAATGGGATTGAGAACAGTTAATACATTTAGGCTCTAGAATGCAATCTGTGGAAGCATGTCCAACAGATGCACAACTAGAGCAAGAACTAAGTTGAACGTGGCAGGAAGTTTGTGAGTGTCTGAACTTCTCTGGCACACTTAAAACATCTCAGAGGATTCTGAATGTAAGGGCGAATTTTGCAGTTAAGGTAGCCGGCTTTTATTGTAGGCGGAAGTCTCGGGCTATTGAATGTAAAAATTAAAGTTTTGTAGGAAAAATGGTAGCATCTTTTTTTATTATAATTCTACTGACTTGAATCACATCCTGATCAGAAAATCCTTCAAATATTTCTGATTCAGGAGTGCTCAACAAGTCAGGTTTAAATATGACACCGCGAGAAGTATTTAGTTATTTGTGAGGACTTATTGATACGGGAGAATCGAGAAAAGAGTTTGCGAGGAGAAAAGACTTCATTTGCAAAGTGGAAAGAGTTTCTATCAGTAGATCCCTGGATCTTAAACGTTTGACAGATTTCGGTTCTCCACCTATTCCATTGAGTACCTTATGAATGGCAAATGGTGATTTCTTAGATATTTCAACGTTTTGCAAAGGTATCAATAAGAATATTACATTGGTAGCAATTTGATCGATGTTGGGTAAAACAAGGCCTTTACCCGGGCACAGCTGCATTGGATCCATAAGCGTGGAAAACAACTTCGTTTTGGCGTGCCTCCACCCTCCATGGAGTCCAACAAGGGAGGCAGTATGCCGGTCATCTGGCAAAAACCAGGCACGGCGCTTACTTGGGGTATGCCCAGAATATAATTCTACAGCATTAGGGCGAGGATCCAACGGGTAATCCCGCCACCCCTTATCTGCAGCACTAACCCTACAGCAATGTCTCTTCGAGGACACCAAAAAGAGGTATCACCAGCCGATTGACAGGAGCGGGCTCACTACCGCCACCCGTCTACAGTGAAGCGTGGGCCAAAGGGAACGCAAAAGGTATCCCCAGGATACCATTTTCCTCCTTACGGGACGCCGCATACGGCAAACATGTGGGTTGGCTAACCAACGGTGTTAATCGAAGTCAAATAAACCAACATAATCAAAATATTTAAAGAAATCTAAGAAAAAGAAACTAAACTAACGCAATACAAAATGTAAACCAAAATATGTTAGTAATAAAATGTAAGTTTTCTCAAAAGAAAAAACTACGCAATGATTTGAACTATGTTCATCTCCTAATATTTGTCTGGGGTCTAGACAAGAAAACATGTGGTCTCGAAGTGAAAAAAAGAAATTTGGGAATTTTAATGGCAAGAAAGAGGGCCGAAAATAGAGAAAGATTACTAGGGTACTCCGTGACACCCGTGTTTACCATAGACAGTAAACCCTTTGGGAAAAGGAAAATATCACTAGGGCACCTCGGGATTGTAACAGCCGTACTCACCTAAAGAAGGTGTGAGCCCCCCTGAGGGGATGTTTAGTTGGGAGCTTCTTTTCAGATATGTTAAAAAAGCTTCGGTTTCAATGTATGCCTTATCAAGCCAAGTCATCCTGTTAATTAGTCAAGAGACAGATAATATCATTAATACGGCTGATAAAATTGTCTCTGTGTATTCGAATCCGGAAACATGTTCAACAACCACCAATTGCAATTCTCAAGCGAATTTGAAAAATTCAGGCAATGGAAGTGAGCATTTCACAGTTTTCTCGACAGCTCAAAATACCTCAATTTTTCTTAATTAATTTCTAAGATTTCATCAATAGCGTTGAATTGGCGTTCACCACATTATCATTTCTCTCTCTCTCTCTCTCTGGAAGCTTTTCAATCATCAAATCTTGTGAAAGTTGATTTTGGATGTGTTGAGTGGCATAAGTTAAGATTCTTAAGATCTTATCTGATATAATGATTCTGTACTAAGAGTTGGAGTAAAGATGGTGTTACATTGCTTGTTTTGGGTGAATAAAACTCTCGGGGGAACAATTTTAAATTAAAAAGGACATTTGGATATTCCGTATGTAAGCACCATCAAAAAGGAATTTGAAACTCAATGTTATATCTTAGAACTTAAGGCTAAAATAACAATATGACAATGACTCATTATTTGCTTGGGGATTGAATCTGAAAATACCATTACTTTGCAAAAACAATTTGATAAAAGGAAATTGCGCAGTCGTAACTTACAGAAAATAAGAAAACTTATTTAAAATGCTTACAAATGTGAAAAAAAGAAAGTTTGACAAAATTTGGTACCCTCAATCTTTGTTACGGCCACGGTAGCCGAGTGGTATAGGTATCGCGGATCGTGGCTTGCCTTGTCACGAGTTCGAGCCCAGTACCACTAAAGACTCGCCGTGTAGGGCAGCGATACACGTTAAATCTGTCGAGAGCTGAAACGTCCTCCCGTTGGTGTGATAGTTAGGAGAGGGGGTGCCAGCTCAGGTGTCGTCCACGTCACTTGACCATGGTTCAAAATGTGTGGTCCGTCGCCGAAAGCCCTCGTGTAGCTGAACAGTGTGACGTTAATATTCAAT
>BMAV01023142.1:0-18076 GCA_019973955.1 Trichonephila inaurata madagascariensis | reverse complement strand
CATGGAATCCTCGGGGGCCGTCAGGTGCCAGGGATAAATTGGGGGTCCGGTATTGTGGAATTAAAATCCCCGGTACTTTTCCCAAACGGCGGGATTGAGGTGTTCACCACGGGGTCTCCACACACGAACACGATTATCATCACTGCTGAGATTGAATCTGGATTTGTCGCTGAAAACGCCCTGGTTCCATTCCTCTGCAGCTCAATTTCCTCGTGCGCGGCACCACTCCAAACGCAGGCGTCGGTGGGTGGGCGTCAAGGGCAGCACACGTAATGGGCACCGCGATCCCAAATGTCCTTCAGCCAGTCGCCTTCGTATGGTTCGAGAAGACACATGGGCTCCTAGTGAAGGTGCTACCTGTGCCTGTATGGCGGCCGATGAAGCAGTTGGCTGTACGCGTGCCTTTCTTACGATGTGACGGTCTTCTCGACGACTGGTCTGTCGAGGGCGTCATGAGTCTGGTCTTTGTGTAAATGACATCTCTTGGATTTACTGGTCCCAACATCTTCTCACAACACAATCAGAGCGGCCTAATTGACGAGCTACTCGCCTAGCTGACCATCCAGCGTCCATCAAGCCGATGATTCTCCCCCTCTCAAACTGCGACAGCAGCTCGTATTGTCTTCGAAAACGGCGTAATGGCATGTCTACCTCAGCTCTTCCTTTGTAAGTGATTCAGCACACTCAAACAAGCTTTGGTTACCTGTTTTATACTCCACGGAGAATGACGTTAAACGCCCTCTACTGGCTATACGTAATGCACAATCACGCTGCATTTCTAATCATTTGCATATCTCCCCGACATGTACCTTCATGCCAAGTTTCGTTACGATCCCGCAATTATTTCTTGGTGCGCTAATTTTTTTTGTCCATGAGTGTATCTCAGTTTTACAAATTAAAATTTTCACAATTTGTTATTTGCATTTTTAATATCATATTTGATGTATGCATTTTTAATAATTTATTAACTTTTTAATATTATTAGCTTTTAGTATTCTACAAATAAATATTTATTCAGGAATATTATTATAGGCACTTATGAGGCTTACATACTTAGAGTTACAATTTAGGAGGGCATTAAGAATAAAAATGTTTGGGAACCCTTGATCTAATTGAACTTCAACGATCCCGTTTTTGTTTTTTTTTTTTTTGCCAAACATTACCTTGGAGAATGAGTCACCTGTTTAGCTGTTTTAACAATCTTTTATTAAGATCCTTCTGCCAAAAGCCCACTGTGCAATTTGAGTATGATATAGGAGGGTAACTTTGAAATTTTTGAGATAACACGCGCGCAGACAAGAAGTTACAATAAATAAATAAATAAATTGGTTTAATTTGAAAATACAAAGTATTTTAACATAGCGGATGTTTTTTTGACTTGCTTAAAGTTGTTTCTAGAATAAATAAAAAGAAGAGAAAAAGGGAGTTAAATGAAAATGTTTGTGTTTTAAAAAGCAGGATTAAATCAAGACGAATGCTTTAGCGGCTGCAGGATTTGGTGATGAATTCCTTGCCGTGCTACGGTTTTCCCAGATGGTTTAAAGGTTTTTGCAACGGTTGTAATTCTTTTCAGGATGTGAAGAACGCCCAAGAAGGCCGCGGTCGGCAGTAATCCTAGATAATGTGTCTGCCACACGAAAAATGTTAATGAATGGTAATCGCTGTACCTACCAAATGATACAGAATGAACTGTGTGTGTGTGTGTGACATTGGATCCGCAGCCATACACAAAATTATTCGTGAAGAATTACATATAAAAAAAATAGTTCGCCGTTGGGTTCCCTATAATCTAAATAAACACCAAAAGGAGGAGCGTATTAGAATCAGTAAAGAAACAAATTGCTAAATGATAATGGCCTTCATTGTTGTGGGCAAATGATTGTCGCATATCGTTTTTTGTATATATCGTTTTTTGACGTTTCAACACGTCAAGAAAGCAACGTATAGGTCTTTGAAGAAACCCCAAAACCAAACAATGGTAAAAAGACGGCGAGCAATGAAAAATTGGCCTTTTTCTTTCAGTAGTACAAAGATTGGTCAAAACCATCTTTTGGGAAGGACAAAAAACAGTAATAGCTAACTGATATAACAAAAATGTTTTGGGAAATTTCCCTTCCCGGGGTTAAGGGGACTAATGCTTCCCCAAAAATTTTATTTTTCCCATATTCCCCATTAACACAAAAAGTTAAATTTTTCTTAAACAAAAACACTAAAGTGATAGAATCCACCTTTTTTCCCTCCTACTTTGGTGACTTTTTTTTTTTTTAATCTAAAAAAAAAAACCTATTGGGACTCTTTTTTTAAAAGGGAGATTGATGGGGGGAAAAAAATGTATTTGTCATCTTTCCCAAAAAAAAAAAATGATTTGAGGCATTTAATCTGTGGACAATTCGTCTATAAAAATGCATTAAAGCTGGAGGAGACTACTTTGAAAACTCCTAAAATTTTGTACGTATAACTTTACAAAATATATATCCCTAAGTGTATCTCAAAAATCTTAGAACGAGCCTTTCGTACTAATCTTTCCAAATCTTATTTAATTTAAAAATTAGTCCTTTAATCAGGACCCCAGACTTTCACACATTGAAGATACTAAGAAAGAATTTTTTTTTATTTATGTCCAAATTCCTCTTATAAAGTTTTGAAAGATTCTTTTAGCAATTATCTAATTTATGAAAGAATTTCCCCGATAGATTGTTAGTTTTTTATGTTTTTTTTTGGGTTATTTTAAAACGATGACAAGTTTTGGAAAGAAAAGAATATCAAAAAATTTTAAAAAATTTTTAAAAAATATCTTTTATTTTAATCCTATATGATAAATCAGTGCGATGAAAATAAACAAGACAAGTCAGAATTCGGATAAAAAATGAATTATTTTTAAATAGTTCTGTGGATGGTAAAAAATTAGTTAAAATGCAAAAAATTTTTCCCAGTAAAAACCGAAAGTTTTTAAATACAAAAGAGACCACAAAACACTTATTTTAACAATCACTAGTATGATTAATTGTTAGTGGTTTACAATACTCTTTTAACTCTGTTCTCGATTTATTCAAAAACAAAAAATCAAAAGCATAGTGGGGGCCCATTCAAATATTTTCCCCAAGTCCCCGTCCCACAGATCACTTTTACTAAGTCATTTCTTCTTTATGGTTAGGATAATATCACGTTTATGAAGAATACAACTTTTACTCAAATGTTATCTCAGAGTTAATGTACCTCAACCAGTATCTAGAATTGTTTCACTTTTTATGACCCTTTTGGATGCATGGGTAAAAAGACTCGAATTACATTAAAAATTTACTTTCCCTAAATTATTCATGAAAATTATTCATTAAAATAAAATAAACATTATTTATATACAGCCTCGAAAGTAAAATGATTAGAAAATGGAAATTGTTTCTTAATGTGCTACAGAAGCAAAATCCCAATTTTGATTCCAGGGATTTTCTTTTATAAAAAAATAAAATTTTGATTTGGTTTGAATTTCTGTGGCACTAGAGGATTCATAAGGGGGTTTAGGTCCTGCCCCCTTGTTTTTTATAAAAAGACCTTTTAGGACAACTTCTAATTTGGGTTCCCTTTCTTTTCCCCTCTTTTCCCACACCCAGGCCACACGAGGACATTTATATGCTCATTTATGTTGAAAGTGAAGTATTTTTCCCCAACCAAATTTGGGGATGGAATGGGAATTTTCCCACAACTTATTTAAAAACCGGGGGCGTAGCTACCACCGTATAAACCCAAACCAAATAATGCAGGGCCCGGGGAACTTTTTCACTTTTTCAAGTAATTTCCCTATTAATGCGTCTTTTTTATTTTTTCCCAAAAAAAGATCCCCCAAAGGAATTTTAATATAGGGCCCCCTCGGGACTAGCTGGCCAGTGTCTTGACCACCAAGAAGTTTCTATGGCAATAAATTTAAGAAAAATATAATTATATAAAAAGCCCCTTTTTGTTTGGGGCGTATTTTCTTGTATCCACAAAAAGAGAATAGAAGTAATAAAAACTTCTTTTAAGAAAAAAGGGTTTTTTTGAAAACAAAAAATCGAATAAATTTTTTTTTTATATAAAATTTTTATGCATCATCATATTTAATTTTTTAAAAATCCCATTTTTGGGAACCGTAAATTTTAAAAAAAAATGGATCATTTTCGTGATATTTTTTTTCATTTGGGATTGTAATGTAAAAAATCTTTTTTAAGGACTTTTTGAAAAATACAATTTTTTGGAAAAAATTTTTTAAAATAATTTTTCCAAATGTTCTCCTTTTTAAAAAATGATTTTTTAAAAATAGTTTTTTGCCTGTATATACCCTGGGCCCTCTTCCCAGGGGCCCCCAACCAGAAAAAAATATATAATTTGGGGAAGGGGGTTTATCCTTTTTTTAGACAAAGGAGAAAAATTTTTAAAAAACGCCAATAATTTTTTTAAATTGGTAGTAACTCTGAAAAAAATGTGAATTTTTTTAAAAAAACATAGTTGAGCCTTGGGGGTCTGGAGCTTTTATCTGGCAAAAAATATTATTAAAAAAAGAAGCATTTTTTTAAAAAAAGAAGAAAAATTTTTAAAAAGGTTTTTTTTAAGCTAATTTTTTTTCCCAAAAAATTGTTTTAAATAATTTTTTTTTTCAAAATGTCCTTAAAACAATTTTTATATGTATTTTAATTGACACTAAATACTATAATTTCCATTTTGTCGCTTTTTTAAAAACATGGTTCCCAACGTAGCCGGATACCTTAAGGGGAAATTGGAATAAAGTATTCCCGGTTTTCCTCCCAATGAACCAACAAATTTGAAATTTGGTTATGTTTTTTGCACAGTAGAAAAAACGCCGTTTCGCGGGGAAATCATCTCTCATAGGGGAATGAAAAATAATATTTTTATATTTGACCCAGGAAATATTTATATATTGACTGACAGATGAACCCAGAGAAATAATGGGTAATTCAGCTATATATATATATTTTTTTTTTTTTAACTTCCCGGGATTTTTTTTGCAAAAAACATTCTTACTTTGGCGATTTATTTATTATTTCTTAGAATTAATCAAAAAATTTTTTTTTTAACCCCCCTTGTTTAGACCCCCCCATGTTTAAATAGAAAAGGGCTTTCGAGCGCACCCAAGGGTGAACAATCTTCAGTGTTGGCCAAGTTTCTAACCCGTAAAGGGTGTATGAGCATGTGCTCTCCCATTCCCTTTTAAATCCACTACGTTCGGGCCTTTATTTTTTAAAAAAAGGGATAAATGGATAATTTTTTTATGATATTTTAGTGTCACTTAGATTAGAAAAAATACATTTTTTAAAATTGTTTTAAAAACATTTTTACAAAAAAAAAAAAAATTTAATTAAATACACTTTTTGGCAAAAAATTCCCTTTGAATAACCTATTTTCAAAAAAGTTCTCCTTTTGTGAAAAAATTTTCTTTTTATAATAATATTTTTCCTGTATATAACTCAGACCTCTGTACAGAGGGTCAACTATGATTTTGAAAAACACAATTTTGGTTAAAATTTAAAAGAAATAATTATTGGCATTTTTTGGGTTTAAAAATTTTCCCCCTTTTTCGTAAAAATGGATAAACCCCCTTTGATTTTATATTTCAAAAAATTCCCAGTTTCTGTACAAGGTCTCAGCTTATACAGGCAAAATATTTTTAAAGAAATTTAAAAAAAGGGTTTTTTTTGTGGGTCATTCTATGTTCATTTTTTTTCAAAAATATTGTACTGAAATAATTTTTTTTATTGTAATACTATTCTTAAAAAAAATTTTATATACATTTTCGTGACACCAAATTCCCCCAAAATTATCCATTTATGCTTTTGTAAAAACCGGGTTCCCAACATAGTCGGATACCTTAATTCTAATCTAAAGTTAGTCCTTTTTAAATGTTTCCCCAATTTTTTTTTTAAAAAGTATTTTAAAAACTAGTGGGTTAGTTAAGAACCCCTTTTTCCCCGTGTTCCTTTGGCCATTTGGGTCACCCCTTTCAATTTTAATTTAACCCCCTTAAAAATTTTCTTTTTTTTCCCCCCTCAATTAAAATTTTTTTAAATTTACCTTTTAAAAAAAAAAAGGGTACACCGTCTTTTGTTTATTAAATAAATCAAAAAGATAAAATTTTATTCTTAATTGGGGGAGCAAAAAACTGATGTGGCCTTTATTTGATTAGACCCGGGGATAATGTTGTAAAAATAATTAAAATTAAATAATTCAAATCATAATTAAAGATTTAAAAAAAGTACATAAATATAAACGGGAAAAAGAGAAAAAAAAAAAAAAGTTTTCAATTTATAAGGAAAAAACCCAAACCCTATTTTTTTCCCTTTTTGAAAAAAATGAAATTTTTTTTTTTAATCATTTTTTTTTTAAAAGAAAGCATAAAAATTCACCAAAACATTAACATTTATTGCAACCCCGTTATAATTTCACCGCAGAAAACCCTTACACCGTTTATCTCAATTAAATGGGAAAAATTCCAAAAGGCAAGCCCGGAGTAAAACGTCAATCTAAAAATATTCATCGGCGGGTTTGGCGTGATCGTTTTGCATAGCGATGTAATCCCCAAAGATCGCAGTTTTAAAACCCCAAAGGGTAAAGTTTTTTTTACTGCTGGTAAAAAGGGGGTTGCGGGTTTTCTTTTACCTTGAACTAAATTGACACTGTTTATATCAAATAAAATATTAAAAAAGTGAAATATCGGCCCCGGCAATGGAGAATTTGCTTATTTTCAAAATAGCAATTGGCATCATAACTACGTAGGAGGACTACTGAACTAGAGTACAATGCGTTTGAAAAATGACTTTCATTTGAGTAATATATTTTTTTGTGGCTAAATTTTTTAATCACGGGAAAAAAATTTATGCCTTTTTGTTTAGGAATATGTAATTTTTTTGGGAAATTTTATTTTGAATGATTTTTTTTTTTTTTTGATGCAGATGTTTATTTTGAAATTTTTTGGGGAAAAAAAGTTTTGTCAGATTTTTCCCCAATTATAAATGCCCCCAAGAAATTTTGAAGGAAAAATCATTAAAATTTAACTAGTAAGAAATTTGTTTATTTTAAAAAATGCTTTAAGTACTAATTTTGATTAATTTTATGCATAAGACTATTTTTACAAAAGATGTTTTTTTTCGGAAATACTTAGAAAAAATTTGTTAAAAAAAACAAAAACCTTTAGCTCCAACCAGAACTTTTTATGACAACCTTTTTGGGAAAAATTTTATGAGAAACCCCTTTTGAGATTATCAGCATACAAAAAAAATTTTTCAACTGATACTTTTAGTTAAAATTTAAAACTTTTTTGGGGGTTTAGGTGTTTTATTGTTACTTTTAAAAGGGAAATGTTTAGATAAACAGGCCCGATTTTTACTTATGATAATATTACAATGAGATAAAAAAGGGGGATACACTACGGTTTTGAAAATGCAAAAGAAGAAAAGGACAGAAAGTAAAATTTAGGGTAGGAGCTCCACAGTGGGCAATGAAATCATGGACATGCGTAGGGCCCACACAAGTAGAATGCAGGGAAAGAACCCACAAAAGGGGGAAACATCCGTGTGTCGTAATATTTTGGCAGGGAAATAATTTTTTAATTTTTTTTTCTTTGAGGACACATGTAATGGCAGGAAATGAAAAAACCTCCCAAAGGAGGAAATTTCCCGCAGACAGAAGATTTTAAAAAGGCAAGGTGATTGAACCGAGGAAGACAGGTCTAATAAGTTAAATCTCAAGGGGGTCCACCTAAATGCACTACCCCTTTCCGAGGCAAAGGGGCAGAATGAGGGAAAAAGTACGTTCCCATAGTGCAGTCAGAACATTTCGCGCGTGGATCGACAAATGGTGGTGAACCAATGCCCTTGCCGCCCCCTTTTTCTTGTGTAGGGTCCTTTTATATTTTCTGTTTATCATATCCATTAAATGCCGAAGGAATCAACTAGCAACACGACGAAGAAGGCTACTAACAATCGACTGATTGTTGGTAGCCTGGCCTTCATCACATCCGTTAAGAAGACCGATATTGACCTCACAGTACAGAAGACTTCGTTTGTAATGATGCCGTTCTAGAGCAACATAGGCGACGACGAATGGCACAGTGCCGTGTTTTCACATAAGTCCTGCTTCTTTTTGTCCCATGATAGTCATTATATAAGAGTGTGGCGCCGGTGGTAACATGCCCAATCTGGCTACAACTATGGAATGGGCCATCCAGAGACAATGTGGTATCGTGGATTGGCATAACATCACGTATGATAGTAGGTTACTTCTAGTTTGTATTCAGAGTATAGTGAAGGTCCAGCGATACGTACACGATGGGCTATGCCAGTGATACTCGTTTCCTGCAGCAGATATTCAATGCTTTTTAACAGAAGGATAACACATGACTGAAGTTTTAAGCATCAACCAACGTGCTCTGCAGATTGTACGAATACTTCCCTGACCACCATTCTTCCAGATGTTTCACCAATCGAGCAAATCTGCGACGTTTGAATGTCCTGACACTGGCGCATTCAGAAAACGAAATGTGACAAATGGCTGACAAGGAATGTAGAGGGCTATATTTCAAAATATCATCCATACACTCATTAACTCTGTATCTAGACACAGTGTCGTAACGTACATCCCCGTTGCCCCCGCATCTCGGAGGAGGCAGGATTCAAGGGGGCCCAAAGCCTATGTTACGTTATGGTTTTCCAGTTCTTTGTAAGATCCAGTGGGGTCCAAAACCCGACTTTGCAGTGGGTCCTGATATTCCCCATTATGCCACTGCCTAGACGTATTGTTACAGGAATCATCACCCGTGGTGATGGTCCTCAGTTACTAAGCCGATGCTGCTCTCGGCTTGTTTTGTATCATTTCAAAATAAACATCACTTATTGTTCATTGTAGTCACCATTATTTATGGTCATTCCTTTTTGGTGTTGCATTTTTAATGCCATGCAGTACATACAGAGAACAAAAATATTTCACGAAAATGTGTACAAAGAAAACTTAAAATAAAATTTATTCCGGTAAGATACATCACACAGTAAAATAAATTGCAATATGGTTGCTCAAAATTATAAATAACTAAAACAACCTATATGTTATGAAAAGCGCTTAGAAAAAGAAATAGGAATATATTTTATTGGAGAATATTATGTAAAATCTGTACCACATAATTTCACCTTTATTCACGTAATTTCCAATCTGTTTATACGCCTCCGTATTACTGTAAGGTTAATATATGCTGCTATAAAGTGCGATAACCTTTACATAAATCATTCCTGACAGTAAAATTTTGTGTAAAAGTAACGACTCTTTATCCCCGAACGGATTGTTTCAAGTAGCTCTATTCGTATGATTCATGAAAAAACAGTTGAAGGACACACATAAAGTAGAGCAGGTTTTGAGGTGGGCGTACGTAGATTGTAAATCCCGATTTCTGTTGAATTACCCCCTTTCTATGCGGTGAGAGTTCGTGATGTTGCAGATACAAAATCACCGAGTTGACTTTTGTAGGAAGAAACGGGTAAATGAAATATCGTTAAAATTATGAAAGGAACGTGTTTGAGATTATTGATAGACATAATTGACTCATTATCCCGGCAAAGATTATAACTCGGTTTTAGTACTCGTGAAATCAGAATGAGTTTATGGAAGTTTAGTTATGAGTTGAAAGATGTATTGGTGGAAAAATGGCAGGATAACTTCTCAATGATTATTAAGGAAAAATTTTAAACTTTCATTAGCTTTAAGTAACATATTAGCCACAGATTTTGAGACTGGTATTTTGGAATGCAAGTCTGTGACTTAAAGGTTTAAGACACTTCCAGTTCTGTGTCGCTTGATTAAAAAGCAGATGATTTGATTTTTTTATAAGCGTCACACTCTAAGGCAATGTGAAGGCTATTGGCAACGGATCCCGACGAAGTGACAAGGATTACGCCTGAGCTAGCCTCCTCCTCTCCTAACTTCAACAACACACCAACAGGAGGACTTTGAGCCTCAACAGATTTAACGTGCATTAGCCGCTCTACATGTGTTGGGTTTTCAGGGACAAAAAAAAAAATTCGAACTCATGATTCGACAACACCGGTCGTGAGGTCGTGAATATGACTACTCGGCACCCCAGCCACTTCAATAGTGGATATTCTAAACCAGTGGTCTCCAACCCCCGGTTCGTGGATCAAATACTACCGGTCCGCACAAGAAACATTAAATTATTTCCCTTTTATTTATTGTGGTATATTTTTATTGGGTTTGGGATACTTTTTATGAAAATCACTTTAAATTCCTTGTTAAATCACTTTATATTAATTTTTTTTGGTGTAGCTTTATTTTATTCTGAAGTCACGATTAAATACAATTAAATTAAAATTATTAAATCAAAAAAAATTTAAAATATAAACAATCAACGTCTTCCCCCTCGGCGGGCCACGGTAAAATTAACATTGACCGGTCCGCGGCGATAAAAAGGTTGGGGAACACTGTTCTAGACGAGAGGTTCCCAAACTTTTCGTCTCATAGGCCCCTTGCCATGTTTTTCGGTTTAGGGTAGACTACTGCTTACCTAATATAGAATTTTTGCAAATTTATCAACTTAAATGTCTTTTTGACAGCTGGTATAGTGCTACTTACTTAAAAAGATTTAAATTTCTAGCTGTAGTTAAATATAGAGTGCTTAAAACTTTAGAAACGCATGTTAATTAAATTAAAATTTAATTAATACACAAAATAACTGATGAACAAACAAATATTTATAATGGAAGGGATAAATCTGATACTTCAACAACAGATTTTCAACATTTGCCATCAATCTCTTGTCAGGTTTAATCCTAAATCTTCTCGGTGTGTACTCTCACAATACTCCATAATTCTGAATAAATAGCAGGTATGTCTTTTTTAAAGCCAAAATTGCTGACATCCGTTTCTAAGCTTTACTTCAAGATCTTCGTTTCTGCCTATTCCTATCAGTTCTTCTTAAATGCACCGAATGAGCTATACTTAATTGAAAATATCAGAAATTGGATTTTTGGTAGACCTCTGAAGAAAAAGTTTCGAATTTCATTGGGGGTTTTTGTTATGTTTTGTTATAAAAATAGAAACAATTTTGAGTTTTGGAATGATTGTAGTGTTCATTTCGCGCGTATTATGCGCTGACCACCCTGTAAGTTTGAAGTCATTCGGTCAAAACGTTCTTAAGATATGGAGGAAAGTTTGAAAAACACGGTTCTGTTTTTAAAGTTTCAAGTCCGATTCAAAACAATGACAATCTTAAATTTATATAGCGCCTAACAGCTGCTTCTACCACCTTTCTTCTTTTATAACGACTTCGAATTTTAAAGTACCCCAAATTTCTACCGTATTCTGTAAGTACATGAAATCATGAAAAAGAAATTTTTGAATTTTTGAATCCATCACATGAAAGGAACACTTAAAATGGTATATATATATATATATATATCAGAAATTTGTCAAACGATTTCTCGAATATTATTTTATATTTCAAGTTTTTATTTTCTGTAATATAGTAATAACTACACCTTGAATAGCTGCAGTAAGATATAATAAAATGACGTAAGGGTACTGGAAAATGTAGCAGATCAGAAATTTAAATAAATTTTGCAATATTTAAAATAGAATGATTTTGAATACAGGCAAGACATTCAAGCTGCTTCATGCATAGACCATCATCTCTTTTATTATCAAATTTGAAATTTATCTCTTTTTGAGCAGTTATTTTTTATGTAATTAAAAATAAATACACGAAAACCGATTTAACAAGTTTCTGATTTATGATTTTTTTTAAAAGCAACTCAATCACTTAATCAATAATTATCAATGGAATAAATATTTTCATCATAATTCGGTATGTATACGTACACTTTCAAATGTAGTGTCGCTTTAAGAGATGTTTGCAGCAAAGAAAACAAACAACCTAAAATATTAAAAAATATTAAAGACGCAAATAGTAAAACTATGTAAGAAAATATACAAAAGATTCCTCGATAATTTTTCGATCTGCTCATTAATGTTAAGTAAATGGATGCACGTTATGCTAATAATATTCAGTGTATGAAAATAAATCAAAATGGATGAAACTATAATTAAAGAATCATTTATAAATAAAGATAGAGCATACCGTAGAACATACTTTTGAAAAAGTACCATTCATTGCCTAATTATTCAATTAAAATTATGATCATTAAGCTGCTTTGCTTTATTTGATTATATATTTTTCTTAGAAAAGCCTATTAGTATAATACAAGATTCTAGTTAAATGAAATCCCATTAAAATGGAATTAAAACATTAAATCATCAGTTAAGCATATGCATAACCAAAGTTATTTAAATTTTAATGTACTTTTATATGTAAATAATTCTTTTTAAAGTACGCTTCCTATGAGTGAACAAATTAAAGTTATTTATTGTTATGCTTATTAAATTTCTGTTGAAAAATTTTTGAAAATATTTTCTGCCATTTCGACGCAGAATCAAAGTTCTAAATCTCACTGTAAAATGTCGTATTTCGTTAATTTTTAGATTCGAAATTCATATCCTAAGCCTTGAAAGGTAAGTGTTTCAAAACATTTAAGTTGTAAACGTACATTACAAAAATTAATAAGGGAAATAACTTATCTTCTATATATATTTCTGGAGGATGAAAAAAGTCTTCTGGATCAGAAAGTAATGGAAAAAATTTATTGTTCAAATCGATATTTTCGCAAAGAAAAAAAAAAATGCAAATTAAACTAATATGTTTATACATAATGTGTTTAGCTGCAACATTCCCTCTTCCGGATCTGCAAGATAATTATTTGAAAAAACGAGCCTTCAGCGTAAATACACCTTACTTAAATCAAGTGAATTAGAGAGAGCTAATTAAATGATTATTAACCTATTACTACGCAACCCAATATTTTTGCAACCAGGAGTTAACATGAAACTAAAAGAAATAAAAGCAAAAATAAGTAACAAAGTTTATGTTTTGTATCGTTTGGCATTTTGTAGGTTAATGATTTTTATTAAAGATATTTATTGAATTGCCGACTTAAAATTTATATAGAATATAGTAATAAAAATAACCGAGATAGAAGCGATTCAATTGAAAGTATTCAAAAGCCATGTTATTAAAATATTTACCGCATTATAGTAAACCTGTGCTTTTTGAAACAATGGGTTCACCATGCATGCCTGCAGTCATACAATAATGACAACCCCAGCCGCCGATCAGTTCAAAACTCATGTGACGCCTAAGTAGTCAGCACGATAAAAAGCAATTTACGTGTTTATTGCTAATCAGCTCCGGGCGCTTCGTTGAGGCCAACTTCTTGATTTTTCGAAAATTTTCTCTGCGTTGTTAATAGTTGTGACATAGCTTACCCGCCGATAGCTGTCTGGGGTTCCGGCGTAAGTTAGAGGTGGATTACCCGGAAGTGATGAGACATTCTTTATACTCCTTAATACGACTTCTTTTACGAAGAATTTAACTTTGTACCTACGTATATAATGAACAAACTTTATATTGTGAGAATAAACCAAAGAATGCCGATTTAATGCTTCGTGACCGCAATTAGATCACTTCTGGTCAATATAAACTTAATTATTCCACCCAAATCTCAATTCAATAAAATACGGCACCGTAATATATCCTACCTTGTTGAAGGCTCAACGATACTGGATACTTTCGGTAGACTGATGTGCTCTCTCCGTGTGTGCAATAGAAGTTGCCTCTGTAAATATTAGCGAGTGGTGTAGCGCCCCTGTGACCTGCGAGTAGTGCTGCCCAAACACAAATTCCAAACCGTTCCACACTGCTTTCTCTCAAGACAAGCCACGACTAAATGTAAACTCTTCATCCTTTCAGTTGCCATCTATTGGCAATGTTGCTTCGTTTTTACTGAAATTCACAAAAGTTTTGCCACGAATGCAGCCGTCAAAGAACGTAGGAGTTATGTTAGAAGAACGTGAGAGATGCACGCCAAATGTCAAACAATAATAAAGTTACAGGTAGACAAAATTCATTTTATTTAAAAAATAATATTCCATAAAGTGAGATTTTTTTTAAATTTTAAAATCTTCTGAAATTTTTTCCCCCATAACATTTGAACATCTTTACTCAATTATAAAAGTTGAATGCACGGCCTTACAAAAAACAACAAATACCCAATTAGTTTGACAACTGCTTTGAGAATTCAATGGAGAACACGTGTTTGTCTTATCATGTGACAACGCGAATTGCAAATTCCTTCGTAACTTCTACCCACACACATTCACACAAATAATAATAAAGTTTCAAAAGCTTTTGTAAACGAGTACGTTCTGGACAAAACCATTGCATTAAGCAACATTTTGAAAGCAACTTTTGAAAAGTATTAATCACACTATTATCATAAAATTCAGTTAGCAACTTAAAACAAATTCAATTTTGTAAGAGTTACATTATATAGGTTGGCAAACACCCGGAGCGACACCTAGCAGAAAAAGTTCATTCAGAAAAAGTGTTTCATTCCTGGAAAGTACGGGCATTTCAAAATGTCCACTGGAAAATGTTTTGAAATAATGCGTGACTTATTATTCCAGCGTACTTATTCATCCTTTGGTAACAGATTTTAAAAATAAATGCGTTCTTTTGTCAAAATCTGTCACATTACGAAACCCTTGAAAAAAATTTTGAAAATATATATATATAACTCAACTCACAATTTCCAGTTAGAAAAACGAACTCTTTGTAATCAGTATTTGAAATCGCCACCAGTTTTCAGATTTATTTATATTTAAGTAACACTTCAGAAAGTTCTGATTTATTACGTTACAAAGTTAACACACCTCTTTTCAACCGTTTTAATCACTGAAACGGCTATTCTATTTAGCGATTATTGGGGGAAACAAATCCTATAATATAATGGTTCCTACCTGTTTCAACCTGTTTATACCCAGAGAACGACTCTTCAATTAAGGCAAGGGGCACGAACATAAAAGCTCTTCACCATTAAATTATAGACCCTTGGATGAAAGCAACAACAATGTCAGTGAACTTTTTTTTTTTAAATGTTAAGAGTGACGGAAGGGGAATATTGTTCTTGCTTGAGCAACATGGGATTTATAACCGCGGTGCTTTAGCTTTCCGCCCTCACTGCTGCAGTTGAAAGTTTTGAAAAATGTTCGAAAAGGTCCTGTCTTTCTTGAGGATTGGTACCCTTTCGGGAATAAAACAGCAGTTGGTACATTCTAAGAACATCTCATTCGACCTGTTTCAGAGCCACGCACATTTTTTCCCGCCTCTGTAAGTGGGTTAAAAATTTAAGGTGTTATCGACGGTTAGATTAAATACTTATTTCAGTTCACTGTCACAGCTGCAGAGAAAATGGTGAGTTGCCTACACATAGAATAAATCTTTATGCGAGCTGTTGAGTGTTGGGAATTTTACAACAGCTGCAGGGTTTAAAAAGCTGGCCAATAAATGTTTCTATTTGTTTGTAGTATTCATCAACAAAATTTATGATTTCGATCCTTTTAAGATCTAGTTATCATTTGAAATGGAATACGTTAAACCTTGAATTTGTATTTATTAGCTATTTATGAGATCCTACAAATAAAGAAAATGAAAAGCTTTAAGTATCAACTACCTAAAATAATGATTTTTAAAAAAATTGACAATTTTTATGGATTTTATTTTATAGGCCATCTTATTAGCTTTATAAAAATACCAAGTTTTTTATTTTCCGTTCACAAGAACAAAAACTACAAGTGTTTTAGTAAAAGCGGATACTATAACTTTACATAAGATGTCAAACTTTAAAAAATGCTTTTAACTCGAAATGTGTTTTTTTTCGAAAAGCTCAAACGGAGACAGCGATTGCTTAAAAAGTTTTTAAAATAATTTGCTGAATTTTTTTGTGGAAGTTCTGTATAACGGTAGAAGTGTTTTAACCTTCAGATTTATCAATCACTGTTTTATTACAAAATTTATAGTTCTTTATGTGAATATAATCACCGTTTTGTAAGCAATTTCTTATAACAACTAAGATAAAGTGCTCTAGTTTTTGTAAAAATTAAAATATCTCTTATCCTGAAGGTCATTTCAAAAAGGAATAGCAAAGTAATACATCAAAATTGAAAAATTGAGAATTTGTTCTTTTACTATTTGTACAAAGCGGGCCCCGTCTATGTAATTTTTTGTCAATTTTTCCATTTTTCCCATTTTAGTAGTAATAATTTATTTTTCTCTTCTTAATTTTAGCCTTTTTTTCTTAAAATGTACGAATTAATCTAAAAACCACGAAAAATCTCCATATCTCCATTTTTTTTTTTTTTTAAAAAAGTTGTCGCAAGTAGTCGGATACCTTAAGGTAAAACTGACTACGTTCGGAACCGTGATTTTGAAAAAGCGTATAAATAAATAATTGTTTTGATATTTAATGTCAGTTGCATTATAATTCCTAAATAAAACTGTTTTAAGAATATTATTACAGAAAATATTATTTAAGTATCAATTTTTGGTAAAAAATTAAGAAAGAATGACATATATTTTCGAAACATTCTCCTTTTATGAAAAATGCTTCTGTGAAAATATTTTCCCTATATATACAGCTAGGATTTGTATATCGGAGTTAAGCAAAGATTTTTGAAAAATTCCCATTATTTTCAAGGTTACGATCTACTGAAAATAAGAACCGGTGTTTTTTTTATTAAAATTTCTCTACTCTGGTATTACAAAATATGAATAAATCCTCTTCTAAATTATACACTTATTATATTTTAGTTCAACCTTGGGGTAGAAGCCCTAGCTATATATTGGCAAAATGTTATTATTATCAAAGCATTTTTCATAACAGGTGAATGTTTTGAAAATAAGTCATATTTTCTTCATCTGTAGCCAAAAAAATGCATTTAAATAATTTTTTCTTGTAAAAGTATTGTGAAAACAATTTTATATGTATTTCCTAATTCAATGACATTGAATATTAAAAAAAAATATCCAATTATACGGTTTTTCAAAATCACATTTCCGAAAGTAGCCAGTCACCTTAAAATAAATAACGATAAAACCTTGAATTTTCTGTTATTAAATATTTATGAGCTCATATAAATAAACAAAAAAAGTTTTACGCAGGTTTTCTTATAATAAACGCAATATATTTATAAAAACAGAGAAAAACCACGTAGAAGACATCTGTTTAAATATATGTTAAATACTCATGAGAGAAGCTTGTTTAAATATTTATCGCGTGGTTTTTCAATGACAAGAGGCATGGAAAATTGTATATAAGTCTATAATTTAATTATTAAAAAGCAAAATAATAAGAAACGATGAATCGTCAATTTACAGTTGAAGTTAACTAAATAAAGATAAGCAATCTGTTGCCATTACATGTGAAGAAAATCACAAAAAGAGGAAGTGAGAGTAATATTAACGTCGCTGTAAGACAATACGAGGGTTATTGGTAACTGACCTCGTACTTTTGAGCCTGGACCAAGTGACGAGAACGACACTGAACTGGTACCACCCTCTCTTAAATACCACACCAACGGGATGGCATTGAGCTTAAACAGATTTAATGTGCATTTGCTTCCTCTACACCAATGATTTCTTAAGTGGTCTATATCGACCCCCAGGAGTCTATAACAAATTGCATGGGGTCCACGTCAGAGAAAATATAATTTGGGGGTCCATGAGGTGTAAATGGGGGTCTATGATAGGGACTCTCATTAAACCAGATATTGACTTTAATTTTAATTAAATTTAATCAAGTTAAAGCAGGATTTTATCTGTTTAACACATTTATTCACTAACTTTAATGTTGATTTGCAACTATAAGGTGACAGCTTAAATTTTTATTAAAACAATGACCATTTCAGCATTTCTTTCCAGAATTAAGCTAAAAAAGAAGAACATTGGAGGTGAATGAGAAGGAGGTTTCTAGTGAGAAGGAGTTTCAGCGCGGTTGCCTATCTCCAAAAAAAAAAATGCGCATGGACACTTTTTCAGAGGAAACTCAGGGTTAAACCCGGACAATTGATACAACTGTTAAAAAATTTTCTATTGAGCACCAAAATTTATTCCTCTCATTGAAATTTGTTTAGTTCAGTT
>BMAV01023141.1:0-28010 GCA_019973955.1 Trichonephila inaurata madagascariensis | reverse complement strand
ATTTTTAAAAAATTTTTTCTACCGCTTTTAAAATGTCTACTTTAAGATATCTATTACATAGCATCCACTATTTTGCGAAAATATAAACATATTTTTTAACTCCTTCTCCTGAGAACGAAAAGTAAAGAGTTCCTTTTCTTAAAGATAAATTTTCGAGAAGGTCAAGTAGAAATTTAAAGGCAATGATAATTTAAATACCATAGAGCAAATACTTAACATGAGCTTAATAATTATAAAACTATGAATCACACAATGTTTAACGAATACCGAAATGAGTACCATTCACATAAAAATTATTTCTCTTTAATAAATATAAAATTATTCTTATTACAATTATTTATGATTGCATTAACTATAAAAATACTACTTTTACTTTTTTTGTCTTATATAAATGCTATCATTGTAAAAAAAAATTAGGGGAAATAACCAGAAGCCATAATTAATATATTAAATTTCTGAACATATAACAATTTTGACATTCTGTCATTCATTCTGATGTTCAGCTCTCGCATTATCAATTGTCCTTATTTATCGCGAAAACCAATATTTAAATATACTGCACAAAGACTGAGACTTTTCTAACAATCCTTTAAATCAGAATCCTAGTTTGATAACGTGTACTCAAAATAACAAGGTAATGATAATTTTAATTATACTTTTTTGAGCACACAAGTTACAAATGCATAAAATAAAACCCAGTTAACCAACAAATACTAAGGGGTTGGCGAGGCAGACATTGGCATGCCCTTTAAAGAGGGCTGACTCTCGCAGTCCTTCCTTCCCGAGGTAGCAGTCAGACCAAATTTACTTGTTCTACAGCAGAGGGCTCTATTACCATTCGTTACAGTTTTACTAATTCGCGAAAAAAAATACCATTCTCATTAGTGAAATATAATACTTCAGGGTACGTTTTAAATAATAAATGATAAATCTAAATAGCAGTGATTTCAGAAATAATTAATACATGAAGATATTTGATGGTTTAAAAATTGTGACTATCTTTCAATAAATAATTACGTATCATACATTTTATCATTAAAAAATTTCAAAAAATAAAATGCAAAAACTAAAGTTTTATTTATTTTTTCTGAACACATTTATTTTCGGAAATAATGGTCCCATTTGAAAGTCTTCACGTTGGTGTGGTGCGGAGGGTTCGAGTGAAATGCCACCTAAAGGGCTGTCCTTATCACTTTAACAGGTTCATTATCAAGAAGTCCATCACCAAAAGTCCTCGCTTTACTGTGGGGGTCAACGAAAGGAGACTCATTCGAAATTCATTAGAAAATCCTGTATTTCAGATTATTTTTTTAATTTTCAAGTTGAAGTTAATATTGTAATCTGATTTTACATTTATTCATAGAAACACATAACCATCACAAGAAAAATTTTATTTCTTAAAATTGAGTATAATGTATGACTTTTAAGTCAAAACAGTCTTTTTATTAAAATTCTGGCATAATTTTCAAATAGTTGAGTCCATGTTGTATTCTTCAATACTCTTAATCGAATTTGTGTGATTCCAGAAATCGAAAACGATTCCAAAATCCATTCGTAATCAAATGACTTCCAAAGGCGTTACCATGACCTTGAATAACCCTGAAATCAATCTCCTCATCAAATTTGTTCCATGTGTAAAACCGACACTCTCAAGTCACACCGCTGTATTTTTTGATTCCCTTTACAGATGCGATAATCGAGAGAACCCATATTTTTTAGTTTATAAAACAAGCCGTTTTGATAAAATCACCAGCAAATTTACTGATATGTCAAATTCGGTTTTTCATTTCAAGGATAAATGAATCTTTGTTAATGAATTCTACAATTGTATTCCCTAATTATAATTAGGTAAGAATTTTATTATAATGAATAGATAAATTATTTACATTAAGCATAGTAAATACTGATATAGAAACGGTGTATGACAAAAATTACTGATATATAAACTGAATAGTAGTATTGATACAATTTTTATAATATAAATGTCGAATAATTTCACTGTAAAAAACTGGTTTAATTTTTAACATTTTGTATTTGATTATTCGAAAGAAATATTTTTGTAATTTCATATTCGAACCACAACGACAGCTTTAAAGCGATTTTTTTAAATATTTAAATTTCGAAATGAAAATTGCGTTGATTAGGAAAAACAGCGAAGTCTAATAAGATATCCATGCAGTATATCCCACGTACGCAGAGTGTTTTAAAAAATTAATTTATCGATATATATTTTTGTAATAAGGCTTCATAATACCCTTTTTTATTAAAAAAAAACTTTTGGGATACTGATTTTTTTTCAGAGTATATTATTAAACTGATTCTAAATATAAAATGTCTGTCTGACTAGTCATTATTTTACAATGGCTTGTCAAATCTATAAGTTTCTTAAAACACTCATAAAATGCTCAAGTTTTAAATTTTTTAGACATTTTAAGTGATTTATACTCCTTAAATTATTGCGAACACTATTTAACATAGAACAGGAAATCCGTTCCCTTGTTGATTTTTAATAATGATTTTTCCAGCTAAACCTGAAAAATAAATCATACATTTTTTAAATATTAACTAAAACATTTTTAAAGAAATAACTAGAGATCTCACACAGATCTAAATCCAAACTAATTTTTATAGAAAATACGTTTGGGTTGTATATACTAAAAATTTCAAGACTATTGTGAGCAAAAAAAGCCTCAGGGATTAAAAAAACGCTTGCATTTTCAAAATTAAAAGTCTGAGAAAAACACATTCAAAGTTTGTAAAGTCATAAAGGAAAATTTAATACTGCCTGTAAAGCTCTGATTTTTTAATATGTTATTTTGTAACTTAAGTTCTACAATAAAACTCCACTTTAATTTATAGGACTGAAAATATTTTTTAATACAAAATATAATTTTTCATTATATTGATAGTGTTTGTTACAACGACAGAGTATTCAGCCTAATCTTGACACAATATTTTCACAAAAGTTTTGAAAAGCAAAGTATTTATGTGGTCAAAATAATAAAAATACTAAATCTAAAAATCACCAGGTTTCTGCATAAAATTTAATTTTTTTCAGTTTTAAATTAGGGCAGTTTCGCGAGTTTGACTTTTTGTTGCGCAACTTTAAAATACTAAAATATAGTACTACAGTCTTTTTTATTATAATGTAGTTTGGTACATCATGCTGAGGGATAATGTTTAGGTACATCTTTTGCAGTAGTATTCTATAGCTTCGAAATATTGCTTCTCATAGCAACCTGAAAACATTTCGGGTATGGACATTTCTCAACAGGAAAAATTGATGATAAAGCTTCTAAGTTATATAAAAAAAATTTTAAACAAAAATTAGCCTTGAAATCAATTTTAATTAAGTAACTATGAGAACTCAAAAAACTTAGAGCATAATTTGGCAGAAATTATTTTAGTAATGAAAATTGAAATCCATTACCATTTCACACTGAAAGAGTTGATTTTGTTCAAAAGTATTTTTAATTAATTCAATTTAAGAGGGAGGAAATGTTTTAAAATGAAGCTGAAACCAAACCCTAAGCTCAGAAAACTTCAAATATCTTAAAAACTTATTAATTTTTTTATTGTAATACTCTTCTTAAAACAATTATATATACATTTTCTAATGTAAGTGACACTAAATATCATAAATATTATCCATTTATATGCTTTTGCAAAGTCACGGTTCCGAACGTAGTCGGATACCTTAAGAGGGGAAAATGTTTTAAAATGAAGCTGAAACCAAAACCTAAGCTCAGAAAACTTCAAATATCTTAAAAACTAATTTGTTATCAATTAGAAATTTGGTGGCAAGCATCCCAATGACATGAGCCACAAAAAATGTATTAAAGTATTTTTAAAATTTGTAGGGTACTGAGTACTCTTAGAGCAATGTAATTGCTTTTTTGCCATATATGGGGAAATTAAATATGTCTCAATAATGTATTCATATATTTTTTACTATTTTTCCATTTCTTTTAAATGATAAACTATATTTTTGAAATAATACACATTTTTAAAAACAATGAAATAACTAAAATTCATACTTGTCACACTTCCCAGGTGTTTTTCTTTCAGTATGTGCTGAAATATTTACTTTTTTGATTAAGATTAATTCCTATTAATTTTCCATCTTTTTCATCAATTAATCTGCTTCAGGTTATGATCTAAAATCCGAAAATCTTACAATAAACCAACTTCGAATCATTAAAATTCCGTAGTAAAAGTGAAACTTAAAGTTATTATAGAATTTCTGTGTATACACAGTTAGTGAGGAGCGAAATAAAAATTTCTTTTTGCTTCATAAATTGTTTTTGGCCTGACATTACTTCTTATTAGAACATTCTCAAGGATGAATTTTAAATTCCAATGAGCCTTTTTTGGGGTCATTATTGAAGAAAGACGTTAATAAATTGTTTCAGACCATAAACCAAGAATTGTCTTACATTTTTTTTTTTTGTAATTGCAGAACTGAAACAATATCCATTTACAGTGAAACACGTTTAACACGAAAACACTTGAGACGAAATATCGGTTAACACGAAATAATACAACAGTCCCGACAAACTACTATGTATTTTCATGCAATTTTTTTTTCTCTTAAGACGAAACGAAAATCGCTAAACACAAAAAGATTTTCTTTCAGGGAATGAACAAAATAAGGAAATAATGAAATTTTTCTGTATTATTGGACTTCCCTATTTTATTACCGGAAGAATTCATTGCAGTAGATGATGATAATGTGTGTATAGCTTCAATTATGGTAGGCAAAGACATTTTGGAGTTTGTTCAAAACTCAAAAAATATCATTGTTGCAGATTCCGGCGATGAAAATGAAAGGAATAATGCATCTCCTGTTCACATGTTATCCGTGCATTGATGCAGAAACAAAAATATAAAAATTTCTCTAAAGTAGTATTAAAAAAATGAAAATTATCCAGTTCCATGACATTTTAACTAACGTCTGGTATCACATGTTGCCACAAATGACGATCTATCCGAGATAAGTGTAGGCTAAGGTAAAATAAGATACAATAAATCTGCTTCAGCCAGCTTTGGCACTTATTTTTCTTGATGTATAACACGAGAATCGTCTTCAATTGGTCCATTATCGTGATGGACGATGCTCTGTGATTTGACAGAGATGCGATTATAGTTTCGTCTTGCTCACTTGTTTCTCAAAAGATGTTTCGAAACTTGAGGCTGTACCACTCAAAAAGACTATGAAAGATAGACCCTACACACTTCGTATATTTTTATTATTTTCTGGATAAAAATAAGGGAAGAATTACGCTTTATATAATTATATAAGATCAGAAACATTGTGAGTAACAAGTTAAAATCAAAGGCCATTACTTTTTACATTCTATAGCATATTTTCATATTAATTTGTTCTGTTTCATGTAAGAAATTATGAGAACATTTTATGTATTATTTAAACTTTATAAAACTGCTTGGAAATTCTATAGCTTTGTATACTTTTTTCAGTAACAGTAGTTAAGGTAAAATAAATTAAATACGTTCTAATTTACATTTCTATTCATATGCTGTAATAATTTTATTTCCTGTTAAATTATTAAATTATAACAAAATAAAATTGAAACATATACAATTAAAAGTTAAATCTATTAGAGAGTTACAGAAATCGTACAAAGCTAAAAAACATTAAAAATTAGTTAAAAGGCTGTTAGGATTCTAAGGATCCTTTTCGCATACACAATTTCCGTAAATAAAAAAAAAAGTATTATTAAATACACTGGTGTGCAAAACTTAAGCAACAGGTGGGTTTATTGCCATTTCACGAAAAATCATCTGAGAGACATGAAATTCTGAAATGAGGGAGAGTATTATGTACGTAAAGGATGACGAAAGCATCGGCGCTGAAAAAGAAATACAACGCATACGGTATGGAATCAAACAAAAACAAGCTTTATTGAACGCATAGTATCGTGACTCATGATTGTCTGTCCAACAGGAAGAACAACAAGCAGATGTTCCTTAATATGGTATATGCCCTTCCTTTACTACAATGGTTGCTTTGCACCGTCTCCGCATATTCAGAACCAGCTGGTGCAACATTTCTTGAGGTAGGAGTGCCCATTCCTCAATCAACATCTGTTTGAGTTGTTGGTTGTACTCCGGATGATGTGAGCGTGTGGCAATACGTCTCCCCAAAGCATCCCACACATGTTCGATGGGATTTAAATCTGGAGCACGCTGGCCTAATCCATTCGAGTGATATCTTCACTTTCCAGCTGCTCCTCAACAGCAAGAGTGCGATGTGGCAGTGCATTGTCATCCATAAAGATGAAGTCTGGGCCAATGGCACTGGAAAAGATGCAGATGGGGAAGAAGTACCTCCTCACAATAGCGATCCCCGGTTACAGACCCTCTGTCGAAAATGGGAAGCTCAGTTCCGCCGTTCAGCATAATGCCAACCCAGACAAGAACTCCAGGACCACCGTAACGATGTCTTTCCTTGATGTTACTGGGATAAAACCGGGTTCCGATCTCTCTCCAAATCAAAACGCGTTGAGAATCGCTTCTGGTACTGAACCGACTCTCATCCGTAAAGAGAACACGACCCCATTGATCAGTTGTCCAGTTTTTGTGCTCTCTGTCCCACTGTAAACGGTGGCTTCGGTGGCCATCTTTCAACGGGAGGCAGCGTTCAGGACGGCGGGTGAACAGGCCCCCTTTGTGAAGGCGTCTGGCCACAGTAAACCGCTGCACTTGTCGACCTGTTGCTGTACAGAGTTTCTGAGCAATGGCGCTTACTGACTGCTGTCGAACGTTTTTCGCCTGCAGGATGATATATCGGTCATCCCCTGCAGTTGTCGTCCTCGGGCGGCCACACCAACCTTCTAACAGCTGTACCTGTGGTTTGGAACCTTTCCAAGCGCGCGAAACGACACTTTTGTTGATTCCGAACTCTGCAGCTACACTGCGGACAGTACGCCCATCCTCCAGCTTTCTATCCATTCTTCCACGTGTGAAGTCATCCAGATGATTTCTTCTAGCCATATTTCAAACTGAACTGACTCACTGGCAGAGAATATGGTGAATTGCGTCTCCGTCCTTCATTTCATTCTACTGTTGAGCAGCGCGCGCCGACATCACGCGTTTTGCGTACGCTCACATCGCTTCTGACGTTTTGTTCCTGATATTTGCATACGCATGACGTTTCTACTGACTTACGTGTTCCCTCTACTGATCTCCAGACCTCCTTTTCTGCAATTTCATGGCTATCTGCTAAATTTTTACATTGTTGCTTAAGTTTTGCACACCAGTGTATGTTTGGTATTTCTGTCAGTTTGAATTGCGATTTTTCGCGAAGTTATTACAAATTAGTAAATATGAGGGTTTATTATAATTTTATAAAAAAATCTTAAATATATATAAATTTTTGAATATAATGTTGCAGAACCCCTCTCTGAGAAAAGTTAAATTTCCTCAGGAGTTTTGAAAATTATTTTCTATATGCAGGCTGATCCGCTACTAGGCCGACAAACTTGCCGGTTGTGTAGGAGGTTTATAGAAGACTCGGAATCACACAAAAATGCAGGGTCTCAAATAATGCAATTGCGAGCTATGATGTAAAGAAGCAGAGAAAAAGAGCAGAAACAGCAACACATTAACATAACAGAAAAGTTTTTACTGAAAGGTTGCACTGCAACAACCTTACGTTTATGACTTTATTAATAACTCAATATTATTATTATAATTATTAATAATATTGTCTGGCACGCGAGACAGCGGCACTGTGTGGAATTCCTTACGTTCTAGAAGATTCTCCCCGGCAGTCTTGCGGCACATAGAGTTGAAAGGAAGGTTTCATGACACCGGTCCTGTTGGAAGTCGTCATTTGGGATCCGTTTCCCAAGACAGTAGGTTCCTCGTATTTAACCTGTAATTTCGAACACCTATACTAGTACAACACTTGAATAGAATGTTTACTGTCTCATTAATGTGTTGCTATTTATGTTCTATTTCTCTGCTTCTCCTCTTTACACCATAGCTCGTATCTACGGCATTCGCTACCATGCAAGTGTTCTAATGCAAAATGCTATCTGATTACGAGTCGTCTCTGTACCTCCAACGCATCCTGAATGTTTGTCGGTCTGGTAGCAAATCACCCTGTATATATATATTAACCCTTTCAAGGGCACAAACCTAAAATACACTTTTCTGTGATAAAGTACTTGATAAATGTAATGTTCTCCTTCTCTATAAACATTATTTAGTCTTAAAAAAAATCTAATCAAGGGTTTTTTTCCTGGGTTGTAGCTAGACGTTATAGCTTTTGTGAAAAGACATTTAACTTACTTTTCAGGACAGAAATAATGAATCATATTACAATAAACTTTTTATGAAAAATTAACATTTATGTAATAAATATTTCCATAACAATTAAATACAAAGTATAAGCGTAGTTAAATAATAATAAAATATTTGTACAACATAGAATACTTAATTAGAATATATATAGAATACTTAGAATGCACATTGAAATTGGTACATATCCGCATTTTATATTTTATTTAATTTTAGTACAAAAAGTTAGAAAAAAAGTAATATTTTTGAGAATTTAAATTAGTTATTTCATAAATTTGATGAGCTATTTACTGTGGAACTTTATAATATGCAAACGTTTTCTCCGAGCAGAAAAGCTGTAATGAATGATTTTCGAACCCCGAGAATTTTTGAAAAATTAAATAGTGAAAAGGTTTGCTTATATTTTTTGCCCCCAACATTCTCAAAATAATTCTAAGTGCTTTTTTCTCGAGTGGAGGAAATGCAAAAATTTGGGGTCTTTTTTCTTTTTTTATTTTGGGGCGGGGGATAGAGTCTCTATCCACAAAAAATTTTCCAAAAAACCAAAAATATAACTTTTTTTAGAGCAAATTTACTTAATTTTTCCGGTGAGAAAAGCTTTATTTTAAGTTTTGTCAAAAATTTTTCAAAGATCAGAAATTTTATTTATAGTAATCAAAACACAATTTGTGATTTACACCGAAAAAACTGTCATCTGTGTGTGTGTTTTTTTGTAAAAGCGGGGCAAAAATAATCAAATCATAGTCATAATCCATTCACCCTAAGATATTCTAGTCAGTTGGTGTCCAAATTCTAATAAAGACCTTTGATATTGATTAATTAGGTTTGTTGCTTCTTAAACGACATTGAGTATCCATAGTTTTCAAGGGGTGCAACACGAAAAGTAGGAGTTGTTATCAAGTCAGTTGTTATCTTTGCGACTTGAGTAGAAATTACTGAATTCCTCAATAAAATGCCTTGTATAAAATTATTTCAAACATAAGGAGTCAAAATAACTAAATATTTAAGATAATACTCCTTCCTTTCTGTAATATTAATTTTTAAAATTTCGTACTGAATGAATTTAAAAAGAAGTAAATCGTATTAAAGTTAAGAAATGGTACAGAACTCAAAATTCTGGTATTAGTTGCTTATTCAAGTCTAAATAGATTGAAAATATTTCCAAGCAGAAGCTTTCTCCTCAATTTATATCACATATTTTCCTTTAGTACTTTTGGTTGACTGATTAAAATCATTTTAACATTTCTTATGACTAACTCGCCTGGCCTTGGCATCTGCCAAAGAAGATCCAAATTAAGTTTTAACGTTATCAGCACGACATCGTTAAAATCTGTAAGGATAAATTTTAATTAAAGATCCTCCTTCCAAGAATATCTTGTCTAAGAAAGTGTGGATAATATTGATAAAAATGTTACTCCTCAATAAAGACTTTCGTCGACTCCCATTTGGTCTTAACGACCAATTATAATCTCTAGTTTTTACAAAACAGTCAAGTTGTTTGTCGGTAAGGATTGAGAATAAATGCACTTTTAGAGTGAATTATGAGGCTAATAATTGGTTCTTTGTTAATTACTTACAGTAGTTATTGTCCGGGGTTATAAAATTTTTGCCCCAGGGGGGAATTTAAAGAAGGTAAAAAAAAATTTTGCCCCCCTTCGAGGGGGAAATACAATGCTTGGTTTATCAAAATTTTGAGTAATTAGATGAACAATCTTTTAGATTTATGTTTATATATTTTTCCCTTTTTGGGGCAAAAATTTTAAAAACGGGGGGGTTTTTTTCCCTACTATTTTAAAACTGATCTCCATTATTGATCAAAACACAGCTTTTGTGTCATTGGCTTAAGAAATTTCGTTATGAAAGGGAATTAATTGGATTAATAAAAATAAAAAAAAACACTCACATGCTGTTAAATACTTTTAATGCGAAAACGCTTAAGACGAACTATTGGTTAATACGAATTAATACAACGATCCCGACAAATTACCAGAAATTTTCATTCATTTTTCCCCTTAAAATGAAAAGAAAATCATTTAACACGAAAATATTTCCCTTTTGGGAATGAACAAAATACGGAAAACACCAGTTGCGCAGGGGATATTTAAGAGAGATGTGCACTAAAAGAGAAATAATTGGGATTAAAGCCGAAGGATTACTTGGCTTTGAAATTCCCTCGGGATAGCCTGTGACCCAAGCCAATTTTCTTAATCGAGGCTACTTTCACACTTAACCCTACAAACGTCACGCAAAAACATCTCATCAGTTAACTTTGAAATTCTTTGATGAGTACCTCGCAGAAAAAGTAAATATCAGTAAGGTTATTTCGCGGTTTGAATGTTTTTTTTCTATTTTAGAAGAATTTTTTTACGTAGACAATAGCAAATATCGCAGGGGGAAGCAAACTTCTATTTCACATAAGATGAAGATGGAGCTTCTTAAGGCTGTTGATCAAAAACAGAAGACGAGAACAGATATCTGTAAAGATTTGTATTACCAAATCTACATTTTTAACAACAATTAAAAAAAGAGAGCTAATTACGGAAATGTTTGAACGGAGTAAGCATGAGCCAGAGCATAAAAGGATGAGAACGGCCTAGCTCGAGGATTTAGAGATCGCTTTACTTGTTTGTTTCAAACAAGCAAGATCCAAAAACACTCTCATATCCAAACCTTTAATGCTAACTTAGCAAACTAGACATTTTTTATTAAATTACATTAAGTTCTTGTGAATGTTTTTGTTTCATTGTACAAAAATATTCACAGCATGAATATATACATACTTAACTTAACTCAGTGGCGCAACAGCCCATGAGGGCCAAGGCCTACTGTGCCCAACTCAGTATATGCGACCCTGAGCCCTGGGATGTATGAGCAGATGTTCCGGTCAAGTGGTCAGTCTGACGAAAAACCTCCAGTGTTAAGTTCCCAAGCAAGCTTGGTACTCATTTATCGACTCACTGAAGGGATGAAAGATTGAGTCAACCTTACCCAGCCCGGTGTTAGGACCTAGGACCTGTGGTGTGGAAACGCGATCCACTAACCACTCAGCCACTGGGCTTCGAATGTATACACATACCTAAGTAAATAAAATGTAGTCTAATAAACTTAATTTTGTTGATTAAATACTTTTTTTGCAATATCCTTAAACATGAAATAATTTTATAACGAAAAAATGTTTCAGACACCCTCAGTTTATTATTAAACGATTTTCACTGTATATAATATGCTCAATTTGATGCAGAAAGGTTATTTTAAGGTATCCGACTACGTTCGGAACCGGAATTTTGCAAAAGCGTATAAATGGACAATATTTATGATATTTAGTATCACTTAGATTAGAAAACGCATATAAAATTGTTTTAAGAATATTAAAGCAATATAAAATTATTTAAGTACAATATTCTGACAAAAAATGAACATTAGAAAGACCCATTTTCAAAATATTCTCCTTTCATGAAAAATGCTTCTATTATAATAATATTTTGCCTGTCTATAGCTCAGATCTCTCTACAGAGGCTCAACTAGAATTTTTGAAATACATAACTTAGAAGTGTGTTTATCCATATTTTACGACAACAGAGAGGAGCAATTTTAAGAAAAAACGCCGATAATTATTTCAATGGGTGGTAACTCTGAAAATAATGTGAATTTTTCAAAAGTCCTAGTTTAGACTCTCTGAAGAAGTCTTTACTTTATACAAGCGAAGTATTATTATTTTAGAATCATTTTTTATAAAAGGAGAACATGTTGAAAAAATGATTATTCTAAGTTAGTTTTTTGCCAAAATAGTGTATTTAAATAATTTTTTTTTGTCAAAATATCATTAAAACAATTTTATACATGTATTCTAATCTAAGTGACACTAAATATCATACAAATTATCCATTTATGCGCTTTTTTAAAATTACGGTTCCGAACGTCGTCGGATACCTTATTGCTAATTGATAAACTTCGGAAACTGTGTACCAATGGATTTTATATTATTTATAAAAATGATAGACATAAGACTGGTTTTCTGAAAAAAAGTGGGGCTTTACTTGTTTTACAGCGAGCAAACTCTCTCCGTTTAGTTTGTAAGACTAAGTTCTACATCTGTTATTAATAAAAAGGTTACAAACCTAAAAAATCATTCGGAAATGTTTAGTTCAAAGAACAATAATTAAGTTACTGCGAGATTTGGTGATCGAAATATAATTTCAAACTTTCAAGAATAAAGACAAATTAGATGCAATATTATTTACAAAATTCGATTTTACCAAAGCAGCTATAAACTAGCATTATGAAGTAAATATTGCTAAGTATAAAGAAATTATTTTGGTCTTTGATAAAGGAAACTAATAAATTAATTTTTAATAAATAAAATTTTTAAAAGTAATTTGGAATTAAACATTAATAATAAAAATATTTCTTGATGAATCAAGTGTTTGAACATTACTTGCTATTTTTGAAATAAAAAACATATTTTGTATTGACTTTTACATAATACTGCGAAATAAGTAAGAAATAATCATAATTTATTATTAATGGATTGAAAATGAAGGAAACCCCAGTAATAAGGAATTTAAAAGTATGCATACATTCATATCAATTCCACTTATTTATTTATTTTTTTATTTCTCAATAACTTGAAACGTGCACAATGCATAACGTTTACATATTACGTGCATAGCTTATGTGATAATCTTTTGTCATATTCAATTTCTTTCTTAGTACTTTATCATCTGAAAGTAACATTTTTCAATCAAAATCTTCTTGCGCTGCTGATTTTATTTTTAAAGCTCGTTCAAGCTGTATTTATTCTCATTGTTTTGGTTTTTGAAATTTAATTCATTAATATTTTTAAATACATTTTGGAATCAATTTTTGTAGTTATATAGCATTCTTTTAAAATAAAAATATATGTAATCCAAAAATTGCTTCTACCCGTTTACTAGTTAAATGTAGATAAATTGAAAACAAGTATATTCTATTATAGTTATTGGCATGTGTTTGCAGTGAATACGATAAAAATGTATCCTAGAATGAACATATTCTTCATTTTAAAGAAAAAATTGCCAAATGAAGAAAATCTGGAATAATTAGCATTTGGACAAAACATTTTTTTCTCTAAATGGCAAGATCTCTTAGAATTAGCATTGTAGTGGTATCGTCTACATAAGCCAGTAAAAGCCTTCGGACTGAAGTGATCATTTTGGTCTAGTGGTATGTTACGTGCTTACGGAGCCGAAAGTCGCAGGTTCTGTCCTTCGGAAATGCGCGCTCCTGACTGGTGACCTTGGCTGAACTAAGAAACCTTCTTAAAACTGTCATGGCCCCATCTACCCGCAAACAGAGCAACCAAAAACTCGCCAGACTCACTTGACGCAACTCCTCTTATTAACTGCAACAACTCACACGCTCGCCATAACAACTATATCTTTCGTTCGCCTATCCTCCGACTCACTGTTGGGGAAGTGTGTAGCGGTGTCGTCTATATAAACCAGAAACAGCCTCCGGATTGAAGTGATTATTTTGGTCTAGCGGTATGTTATGAGCTTACGGAACCGAAGGTAGCTGGTTCTGTCCTTCGGATATGCGTGCCACCTCTGTATTATTCCAGTCAAACTATATAATTCCTTTGGGACATAAACGTCTTGAATAAAACAAAGATTTTGAAAACTATGATATCTAGATAAGTAAAAATTAATAATATAAAAACTGTTTATTTAAATTGTGTTCTTTCCTGAACTAAATACTTCTATATATATCACAGAACAATAATTTTCTCGTTTATGTACATTTAATCTTAAGGGGAGTAGGAAACTTTTATACCGACAATGTTTTAAATTGGCTGTGTTTTCGGTGTACCTTTTCTCCAAATCTGTTATATGTACATGTTTGACATTTTTCATACAATTAAAGTACACCTTTCTCATTATACTGAAATGAGCTTTTAGCTAATTTTGAATTTTTTCATAATTCATAAAATATTTTATCAAGCATATGAAATTTGACCCATTTTTCACATAAAAAATTTTTAATAAATAAATTTTTGAATTTTTTTACAAAAGGCTCATTTTAGTATATATTAGCCATCATTATAAATATGTCTTAAAAAATTTACATACCAGTGAACAGTAGTTTCTCAGAAAAAATACATAGAACATCAAATTTACATTTTGAGATGAATTGATTTTAATGTATACAGTGAGACTTCTAATCGCCTGGGGAATAAAAAATAAAAGGCTCAATTTACAATAAAAGATACATGTTTTGGCTTATATCAGATGTTCAGCTGTTAAGCAAAAACGATTTACTTTGTTTACATTTTTCACCATTTAAATGGGTATGGCCCAAGTTCAAAGATTATTTAAAAATAGGTGCTTTTAATTACCCTAGAGGTTAAAGAAAAGTATTTTTAGAAAGGTTAAAATCTGTACAATTTAAAAATGTAAAAATCTCAAATTGTCAAAAAAAGTAAGATTTAACCTTTCCGACACACCTTAATAAATTATGTACTTAATTGTATTTTTGACACTTTCAGTTAATTTGAAATATAACACAAGGACTCTCCTTTTAATTATCTTTGAGTAATTAAATTGTACGCATTCATATTTAACAATACATTTACAGTATAAATGACTAAACTTTCTTTATAAGCAATTTCCCCTTATTCCTGTTTAGCCGAAATTTATTCCATTTCGAATTATGTCGTCGAATTCTAGTCTATTTCGATTTAAAGTAAATTTACTAATTGTCTTCATAAAAATAAGCCGTATTTACCTAAAAGAAAATTTATGCGTCTAGACAAAAGGACCTTTTTTTTTTAGGTCGTATATATTGTTTCAAATTTTGAGTGATGAATTTTTAAAATAGTGTAAATAATTTATATATATGGATGTTTAATACGTTTATATTACTTTAGGTTGTATTTATTTATGTTTTATCGCAAGTAACGCCGTTCCTTACATTTTAATGGAAAATTGGCGAAATCTAGGCAATAGAGCCAAGTGGACATCACTTTAATGACCATTTTTGGCGAGTTCATAACCTTATGGGTTCTTTTGGAAATTAGTGGGGAAATCTCCTAATATCACGATCTATGGCACAAGCGGAATTTTCTCAAAAGATCCGTGAGGCCTATAAATAGGGGATCACTCGCCAAAATTGAGTTGGTCTTGTTTTGACCATTGAAAAAGTTATTTATTTGACCATGAAGATTCGACCAGCTGCTAGTTATTGCCTCAGCTGTCGTATAGGACGATGGAGTCCCTGTGAATAATTTTTCACATACTTGTATTTTAGACACATTAGTACAGTGCTTCTCAAAGTTTCAATATTCGCGACCCAATATTCAATCATAATTTTCATCGCACCCCCTCATACAATAACAATATTTTGAATTTAATAATACTTTACTTTGACGCTAAAACTACGATACCGCTTTAATTTCTTAAGTGTCACCGGCGTATATAAACGTCTCGCTCACCCAAAGCGTTAATTTCCTCGGACGTATATATACGTCCTTTCGAAGTACGATCTTTTCTGTGCAGTGCTATCCATAACATTATTCTGAAGACTGGAATGCAAAAAAAGGACCTTGACAATGTTTGCGAAGGATTTACTTATTTCAGATTATTTGCTTCTTTATTTCTCCCCCTCCCCAACACATCATCGTGCCTACGTGGAAAACAGTTGGAATTAAGTAGCGAATCGCGTAAATTTTAATCGGCCATTAAGGGATAAATTATAAACCGTACAAATGATCAAGATAAGTATTAATTTTTGTACATAATTTTATGTATGACAATCCCATTTTATGTATGACAATCCCAAATTTGTTCTTAACATTATATTATTAAATTCATTATAAAATATATTGTGCAGTATACTGATACATTTATAAGTGTATTATATCAGTGTATTTTATTTGTTATTATGTCAAATGTATTTTGTTTGTTTATTTTCAGTAATTTAATAATTTTTTAAGTTAATCTTTTGTTTTCGACTTTTCTAAATGCTCGCGCCCCCCTCTTAGAGTTGTCATGTCCCCCAAGGGGGCGCGCCCCACAGTTTGAGAAACGCGCATTAGTAGTTGTGTCTGAGCGTCATAGAAAATTTGAAGGCCTTTGGTGATTTATTAATCTAATTTGAGTACTTTATCCTGTATTTCAAGGATTATTTTTCAACAATGGATTTTCATCGCTCTTGAAGAACTTTACCTTGATCTTTGAAACTGATAGCATAAAATCCTTGAATCCCAATCTACGTAACAATATTATTATATTATGAAACAAAAAACTATCAGCTAATTCCCATATAAAGAAACGTAATTGCATTTAAAATATTTATCATTCTCATAATCACTTTAATAAAGTACTACTCAGGCTTATTTTTCTTTAAATATTTTGTAATACACTCACTGCTTGTGTAAAGAAACTTAAATATTATTTTCATCATGTTTAAAGTTTATAATAAAATAAGTATGTGAAATTTTATAAAGTACATTACTTATGTGAATGCGAACCATCGTGAAGCAATAAAAAAATTTAGGTATTATATAAAAATTTTATCGCAATTAAAATAATCTGAATAAAAATACTTTTTTATAAAGCCATTTGCCCAGATATATATTTAACTTTCATTTTTTAAGGAATTCATAGAAAAATACTTCCCATTTCACATTCAAAACCGATATTACATAAATTACTCTCTAATTACACTGTGGAATAAGTGACGGATGTAAATATTTTTAAAAACATTTTCTTCACAAGTATACTTGCAGTGTATATGCGTTTATTATATATCTAACACTCCCCTGTTTTAATTATGAGCATTTAAGTTTTTTTAATAAAACAACTATATAACAGAAATTATTTGGAGTAAGAAGTTGTTATATAAATTTCTTTTATCATCACAGAAAAAAATAGTACAATTAAAAGTATACCTTCAAAGATTACTCTATTCGACAAAATTTACTTTATTATATATGTGCATGTCATTATGTGTGGGGGGTATCGTATTATCACCCAAAATAATCGTATACAGAACATTTCAGCTTAAATGAGCACTTTAAAATATGAGAAAAAAAACCTTTTGAAGTTTTGACACAAGTCACCAAAAATGATGCCAAAGTGGCTGTATCTGTAATTCTTTGAATAATTCGTTTTAATCAATTAATTTTTATTCATTATAATTAAATTATAGTATTGTTATTCCGAATAATCGTGTATATAAAATTTCAGTTCAATTGAACGCTTTAAAATATATTTTATTAACTATTGAAAATTTGAACAAGATATAGGGAAATTGTGAACTAATAGAAGAAATTGAAAAGGGTACGAGAGTTAATTCTTGGTTTTGATAAATTTATACACTAAAACAAAATTGTGTGTTATATTTCCGAAAAAAGTACTACAACAAATATTACTAAATGAAAAATACATATTTGCAACTGAAAACAGTTGTACCGTTCAAATGATTCAAACTATTGAATATTGCTGGGATAAAGTAAGGCTAATTATTGATTTTCATTGCAGATACTCTTTAATTATAAATTGTTTCATGTCTCTAAACAAAATGGACACTCAAACTTATTTGATAGGGTACCTCTTGTATTCTGTGTGTGTGTGTATTCCTAAAGTTACTTTTACTAAAAACGTTAATTTATACAAATTAACGTTTAGTTCAAAATTGTGTTTAATTAAGAGACAATAATGTTTTAGTTTAGCTTCAGAAATGATATCTCACTGATCGGAATTTATATTCAATCCTTAAATGCTTTCACCTTGCATTTGCGTCATATACATTTGTTATATTTGCATTTGTGACCCGAAGGGTAAATTAAGACACCAAAATGTTTTCCAATTTGAAATAAAACCCACTTTATCTATGAAACAGCATCCTTCCTGTCTTAATTCAACACTACTATATTTTGCGGTGATGATCTTTTATTTCACTTAAAAGAATTGATATTGTTGAAATTTCTAGTTCGTAAATTATTCAGTCTATTCTGTAAAATTTTCTGGGATTACTGTTTCGAAATTTAAAATTATAAATCGATGGCTGGATGCTAGTATGCTTTATAGCTTATAAAACGTTTAAAATAAATTAAAATGCAGTTAATTTGAAGTTATAAATATTTTTGTTTCCAATTACATGCAATAAAAGAAAAATTAATACATTTTACATTTTATCCTCTTTATTATACGTTTGGTAAAATATTTCTGAACAGAATTAAACTATTATAATAAAAATTAATCTCCAATTTTAATACTATTAAAATTTAATAGCTTAACCCAAAATCCTTTAGGAATATTTAAATAAAAAGTATGTATTACTTCTTTTCAATTTTTCTGTCACATCCAGGATAAAAGTTATTAAATACATTTTCTGAATAAAATTATTGAAGTACTACTTCACAACTAAAATATTTTTGTATTATTTTTTTGCATTTGTGCGTCCTATACAACCGACATTTCCTACAGAACAGCCTAAATAATTTCTCGATAAGGTAAATAAATGTATTTTCGTCACTTTTTTTAAAAAAATTTAAGTTAGTTTTTGGCTAATTATTTATAATCGTTATTAAAAAGTTGGCATTATCAGAAAATATAAACAAATAAAAACACAGACGAGACTGCAAAAAAGAAACTATTATTTGAGAAAACTAATGTGGTTTCTAATCTATTCTTATCTATATTAACTATTTATTTAACTATATCTGCACTAAGCTATACTATTCTCATCTATAAAAACTCTTTTAAATAGTTTTTTTTTTAAAAAAATTATTAGTTAGTTGCAATTTCAATAAACTCTTAAGGGATTATTTATGATACCGAATTTCTATTATTCAAAATGTAATTTTTTGAATTGTTGACTAATTTATTTGCTGCAAGAATACATTATTATTATTATTATTATTATTATTTTCATATTCATGAATTTTTCGAGATGCAGGAATATATTTTAGACCACAGAAAATATTTGAATTATTTTTATAACGACACAGAATAATTTTACCTTAAAACGAATAAATATTATCATAAAATCGTTCAATATAAAATTCCTTGAAAATATTTTAATCTGCTGATAAAGAGAATTTTGTAAATAAACTTTGGGTGGGACCTATTAATTTTCGTTATATTTTAATAAATAAAGTAATATGCACACACAATTGTTAGAAAACATACAAAAACCTTTCAATGGTAGCATGAAAGCCATTAATACTACATAATACTTTTGCGTGTGATTTTTTTCTACAATAAAAGTAAATGTTTCAGGCCTGAAGAATTATTTTAAAACAGGAATGTCAAATTTATATGATATTACGAGCCAAGAGATCTATTTTATATTACGTTGGGGGTCATATGTTTTCAATGCTCAAAGTTAGTCACAAATATAATTTTTAAATAATTGTATTATATGTTACACATTTAATAGACTCAATGTCAAGCTTAATCCGTTATACATTTCACATACCTAGTCAATTTACATTGCATTTTATTTATTTTTTAATTTTAACTATGAATATTCATATTTTTATAAAAGAAACAAAACAAAAATTATAATAACAAATACAATTTAATATTACTTTTGCAATGTTTAAAACTGATGAAAATTTTGAATGGGATTAATATTATCTTTTTCTTTTTTTTCCGTCATTTTTTTTAAATAAAGTAGTTTGTTTCATAAATAAGTGCTTTCGATATTAAATGAAAACGCTTAACAATTAGTAACTTTTTAGGAAAATTATCTACAAATACACATATGTATAAGTATCTGGTGTTATAGCTTCCCTGAATTTTTGCTTCAGCAATAACCGCAATGAAGCTAAATTATTCCATTTGTAAGTTTTCATCAACAATTTCGATATTTAAGCACAAAGGTTAAGAAAAAAGACAAAATTCTGATTATGAGCTTTTAAAATCACAAAATCTTCGAAAGTATTTCATTTCTAACAATATAATTTATTAAGTGTACTTTGTAAATTTTAATTTAGGTGATTTAATACAATAGATATTTACACAGTTTTTTCCCCAAATGAGAGAGAGGGGTTTTTTTCGTTTGTTTTCATCAAAGTAATAATTTTTACGTGAAAGCGTTCAATATTTTCAAATAGTATTGAAACATGATTTTTGCCTTGAAGCTTAAATTAATTGAATGACTTATTAAAATATAACCGGAGAAAGCCAGGTCCTTTATCAGTTGTCCATCATTTAATTCACACACACAGCAACATTCGTTATTTTTCGGCTGCAAAAAAATTAGGATTTCTTCCAGCAACTTGAAGGATCCTATTACTTCATAATCGGAATTTATCAACTCTTATAATATAGTACATCGGTGTATTCCCTTTCATATATCTTCTAGAAAGCAAATTAATAGTGGTTAAGACTATGTACTACAGTAAAATTTATAAATTTATACTTTTTTAAAGAATATGCGATATTTGAAACTTTTCAGCTCAATACTTTTTGGTTATATAATAATACAATTAAAATATTCAAAATTATTAATAGCATGCAATTTGTATGTTTCTTTTAATGTTACAACAACTCCTCCAATCATGTTAGGTGAACATCAGTTACAAGACAAACCACCTTTTCCAGTTGTATTTTATACTTCAAAATTTTCATAAATTCATCACAAATATCAGCTCCAGTAATTGTGTTATGCATTTGAAGGATTTGAAATGTTATTCACTTATTTTTAAATTATAATAAGCTTAATATTAAAAAAAAAGTTTTAAAAAGTATCGGTGGGCCCCAAATTATGTACTGGCGGGCCGAATTTGACATGCCTGTCTTATTACATCTAGATCAGGGGTATTCAACCTTTTTCTGCTGGGTCGCATACATAAGTCAGCAATTTCACGCGGGCCGCAACAGGAGGATAAATGGGGAAGGGGGGAGAAATGCTTTAAGACCAAAATAATATTGGAAATTTAAAATGTGGAAAATTGATCAAAATATTATAACTCCTGTTTTGCATTTTATTATTATTTTTTTGTCACTAACACTAAATTAGAAGCATTTAAGAAACACTCCTTCAGAATGTCTACATCAGTAAACGGTTTCATATGATTACCAATACTATAAAAAACTTCATTGGATGTCTTGGTTACCGCTGGGATATTTCCACTGACAAAACATTTTGTTGTTGTTGAAAAGATTATTCAAGAAAGCCTATTTATTACCTCTTGAAAGAGATCTTCGAGGAAAAGGGTCATTGAATGAATTCTGTTTATTAGTATTTTTTTAATGCAGCACATTCGTGACAAATCAAACAATTACTTAACCCTGTTTGGTTTTCACCACAAAATAGTTAACCTCCCAATCGTCTTGAAACGATTTTTTTTATTTTTCGCTTGCAAGATATGAAAAATAGTTAAAAATTAGTTCCATCCATAAAATTGTCGCTACTTCACTGTTGTCTGTTATCACCTATCGTAATCGTTCCAAGTAGAAAAAGAATGTCAATTGGTACCCGTACGACACCAACAGCAAAAAGCAAATTTGGTTTCATGACAAAGAATTTCCCACCAAACTTTTTAATACAATGTTCTTAAATAAATAAATTTCTCACCGCAATGGACCATGATCAGGCCACTTAAAAAGGCTTGGTAGGCCGCAGGTTAAGTATCGCTGATCTAGATTCTTTTCAAATTGATACATAGCCACAAAACGATTTACTATAACAAATGTTTAGAAATAATGTTTTAATTTTGTAGTTAACTATATGGGCATTCGATTTTTTTTCACCCCATTGTTGCTCATATTTCAAGAGAAATCATAAATCGCTTAACAGTAAATGTTATCGTTCTTTACAAATAATAAAACATTCCTCCACACAATTCTTTGATTTATGTCACACATTTGGGATTAATTACTTCATTTTTCCTAACTGTTCACATATTAAACGAACTACAATAACTAAATGAAAGTTAATCTTTACATTAATGGTGTACTTCATGAAATCAATGTCAATGATTCTATACACTCTCTTATTGTTTTGAAATAAATTTCACATGTTTGTGTTGCATCGTAATCCTTCTTCTTGTTAGAAGTAGATTCCCTTATAAAACATGAGAAGCTTACTTAAAACTTATTCAATCATAAATACTATTTCAATAATTTTATACAGTAAGCAAAATTGTATACATTGTGAGTATTTACAATAGGAACACTCGTATATAAGAAAATTCTAGGTCTGAATAAATGGAAAGAAAAAAAGGAGAGTAATAAAGTTTCTAATAAAGATACGATAATAAACTACACAGCTAGAATTACATAATGTACTAAAAATAATACAGGGAAAATGCACTTAACACAAAAGATTTATCGTACATATCATTTTTACATATCCATTTTAAACCTTAAGTCAATATGTTTTTATAATTTAATAAGCATGAGTAAATATTTAAATGTATAATAACCTCTAAGAAACATAAAAGATAACAGTTCTGGATGAGAAAAAGTAAACTTTAGAGTAAAATTACCATTGGAATGAAATTGCCTAAATCCGCAGTTCTCTACGTGATTCTTAAGTAGAAGATGAGTAGTGACTCTTGGAATAAGACCCAACCCGTAATACACACTAAACTGGGTATTCAAAACCAAAGGAATTCTCGGTTGGTTTTTTGTTGGTTTGGACTACACTATCCGTAAGAATATATATATTATCGCTTATCACTGTCGTACAACCACCTACAAGCTTTTAATCAGGAACTACAACAGAGGGGCATGACTATAACGATCGAAAGCCCGGTGATAATGGACTTTAACCCTTTATCTACCGAAGGTACTTATAAGTACCACTCACTTTAAAATTACACAGAATAACCATTTTTACGAATACTCTGACGATGTTTCCAGAGGAATATACTTTAAATCCACTCTTCCAAGAGATATATGCAGCACGAGTTCTATGATGTGTATTTTAGCGCGGAAGGCGACCGTTTTATAGCAGAAATTGCGTTTTCAAAGTATCGTTAAGATTGTCACTTTTGTCCCGGAAAACAGCCAATGTCAAATTTAAGTGTCTTATTTTTGTATGTTAATGAAGACCTTAGAAAAGATTGGATTATTTATTTTAAGTGAACCGTGTATATAATTAATTTTACAGTGGAATATTTTTAATTAATTTATAAGCTCTAATGGATTACATTTACCAAAGTTGAGTATTTTGTTTATGTATATCCTTTAATTTTCAATGTAGTGATCCAAAAAAATATTACATGAGAAAAACTGCAGTAAATCATAATGCGGTAGATAAAGGGTTAAAACAGTGTATACGGATTCTTTGGAGCAAAGAATCATGCCTTGTTCTGTTTCAATTGGATGGCAAGACCTTGATTTGACGTCTGCCTGGAGAAGGCTTCCTGTCGAAATGTATTGTTGTGCCAAAACTGAAACTCGATGAATGTGCTACTGTGCTATGGGAATGTTTCTCTTGGTATGGTCTGGGAGCCTTTATATTAATACTTGCTATTTCAATCCCAAATCTTTGAATAATCTTGTGCTTCAAGATGATCACGTCAGCCAACATGTTGCGAGATTCACCATGGTTTAAAATGATGACATTGAAGTTTGGCGATTTAATTGTATAGCCCAGAGTCCCAACCTTAATCCTATCAAGCGTTTATAAGACAATTGGAAGGTCGATTGAAAGGGAACCTCACCATTTAAAATCGATGGTTAAACTGACGTCATTTCTCTAAGACCAGTGGAAGGAAATAAAAATGGCTGTCGTAAAATGTTTGGAAGAAAATATGCCCAGTTTGGTCTCCTCTGTAGAAGCAGCTCGTCTGATTCAAAGGGCTACCAGGTGTATGCGTATCAAATCAGACGATTGCTAACAGATGTCGCCACGCATATATGCAAACAATATGAAACCGTCACACGTGATTTTTTTATAGTTTGACCTTTGATACTCATGTTTAGTTTACATTTGGAAGAGTTTCAGCGTACATTGTATTTTTTTACTGAGTTGAACATGTCGAATTTTATGCCTTACGACCACGATTTGCGGATAGCATTAATTTTTTGTTACCATCTGAAGAAAAATGCTGCCGAATCGCATCAATGCTTGTAGAAGCATACGGTGGCAATGCTCTGAGCCGTGCGCAGTGCTACAGGTGGTTTGAAAAGTTTCAAAATGGGGATTTCGATCTGAGAAACGAGGAGCGTGGCAGACCAGCAAAAAAGTTTGAAGATGTAGAATTGCATGCATTACTCGATTAAGATGATGGCCAAACGCAAGAACATCTTTCAGATCATTTGATGTTGACCAGAGCACTATTTCCCGTCTTCTCAAAGCAATGGGCAAGATAATAAAGGCCGGTAGATGGGTACCACACGAGCTAACGGACCGTCAACAGGAAAACCGAAAAATCGTGTGCGAAATGTTGCACGCCCGCTACAAACGCAAGCCATATCTCCATCCTATTGTGACTGGCGATGAAAAATGGGATTTCCATTTCGGAGAACCCGCCTAAATTCCATCGCGCGTTGACCCCGGACAGCCATCCAAATCGACCGCAAGGCCGAATCACTTCGGCCGCAAGACAATGCTGTGTATTTTCTGGGATCAGGAGGGACCAATCTATTATGAGCTTCTCAAACCCGGTGAAACCATTAATACTGATCGCTACAAGCAACAATTACTTAACTTGAACTATGCTATACTTGAAAAACGCGAGCAATACAAGAAACGGCAGCACAAAGTGATTTTCCTTGATGACAACGCACCTAGCCACCGTGCTAAGCCGACTAGGACATCGTTAAGGAGCTCGGCAAGAAGTCCTTAGCGCATGCGGCTTATTCGCCAGACTTGGCTCCTTCCGATTACCACCTATTTGCATCATTGGGACACGCATTGGCTAACCAGCACTTCACTTCTTACAAAAACGTCAAATCTGGGTTTGATGACTGGCTGGCCTCAAAAGACCCATCATTTTTGACGTGGTATTCACAAATTGCCCGAAAGATGGGGAAAATGTGTAGCTAGCGATGGATATTATTTCGAATAAAGAAATATTAACAGTTTTTGCAAATTTTTTGTGTTTTTAATTAATCGTCTCCATTTCATTTGCATACACCTGGTATTTCAGCTAGAATTATCATTGATACAAATGAATTCCAATACATTGTCTTTTCAGACAGATTGTGATTTTGCTTGCAACACCACACGGTTTCCATAAGGGGAAATGTAAAATAGTCGATATGAGACTACATATTTTCTCACAAGATTGTGTTTGACGACTTTCCACAGAATACATTTCCTTTTGACTTTTTGGTTAGTGTTGTAAGGTATAAAGTCTAAACTTTGGTAGTGTTTGGCGCCCTTTCATAGTATTCCATAAGACCAATTATTATTCTGGAAGATATGATAACAGCAAAATTTTACTTCCACGTACTCAGGATTACAGTCATCCAATGGTGCAAGTAATTTTCTTTCGTGTCAGTTTTCTTAAACGGTTAGTATCCTTTTCTTCGTATACCAACGCACTTTACAAATTTATTTAATGAACACGAAAATATAGTAAAGCTATCTTCTTGGTGCTTTCAGTCACAAGATCTTAACATTACTGAAAATGTAGAACAATATTTTGAATGACAAATGAGAGGATAATTTCTGTCTCCTTTACCACTAGCAAATTGTGTGATATATTATAAAAAATAACATATCATTTACTTACATAATAGAGAAATATAAACATTCTTCCACGTCCAACTGTATCTGTCCTTAATTCTTCCGATAGAGCATCTGTATCTCACCCTATCAAAAAAAAATTCAAATTTTAAGTGTTTTATTTTTGATAACAATCAAATGATTTTAAGTATTATTTAACCCGTGGTCACTCACGCCTGTTTTTGCTACCGCCGTTACTCGTGGGGTGTAGAGAACACCCCACACTTTTAACACGCGTATTTAATTATGAAAATAAAATTAAGTTATTATGATACATATTTATAAAGTACAAGATACTTTTTGTATTATACAACTAAAATTATTAAATTTATTGCATACAAATGAGAATAACATTAATTTAAACTAAACATACAAAATTTTCATTTTAAAACACATAATTTTATATTTTTTCATAAACCAGTATATACAAAAAGTATATACCAGTAATAAATATACTTTATAAGTAATGAGATAATGATAGCAGAAAGTAGAACAATAATATTTTAATCATTTTCTAAACATTCAGAGCAGACTGTATACAAATGCTTAACTTCTCGCGGGAGTTCTCAGCCCCCCAGATAAACTTTTGAAGGTCATTACATTCCAATCGTTCGAGAAAGAGGGATTGCATCAGGCCTGAAGGTTCAATGACCAAAAATGTGCAGCTACAGAAAAAATTGTAGTTCTGCGCCTTCTTTTTAGAATCCTGGGAGGATTTTCTTCTTGCTGGGGTGTACAGAACACCCCGCGCGAGTGATCGCGGGTTAACAGAAATTAGTAGAAGCAACTTGTACTTTGTCAATTTCCACTGTTATTCAATTATTCTGATGTAGTGAATAATCTTTAGCAAACTACTAATTGCAAAACGTTTTTATTTCCAAAGTATAATTCAAAAACATTAAAATGCTCAGTAATATGTAAAATAAGCAATAAATCGCATATAAAAAAACTAAAATGTATATCATAGAAAAAGGTTGCTTTACAGAATGTGTAATACACAAAAATAATAAAATAATGTAATTTAAATAAATATTTTTTTAAGATCAAAGCAGAAATTAATAAAGAAATAGAATGTTTTCTTTAATACAGTACTGCAAGGTATATTGTAACATTTCATTCCATATTAAAAAGAAGTTAGTTAAATTAATTATTTATTTTTTTTGCCTTATATACGTTCAATGTAAAAGTTTTTCATGAATTCAATTTCCCTGGAATAAATTTTGCTTTACTTTTTAATGTTTTATTTCAAATTATATATTCCTTAAATACCACGAATCACTAGTAAATGTTTACATTTGAGTAACTGTAAATATAGAACCATTTTTTCAAAATACGAAAGACTTGTATAGCATTAAAATTGAAAGTACTATTTATAATTGCAACATGCGGTTACTCAAAAATATTTCCTTCAGATCAGTAACATTTAATATTTACCGTTTACATTTCTCAGAATTCGTTTTCCTTTGAGTGGCTAAAGTTTTACTTAATTCTGAGAATAACACTGTTGTTAGATTCGGGGGATATATTCAAATGTAATAATACCATAAAGTATTTTACTTTCCTTGAATTATTAAAAATTATTCTTCCATGAATCATTTAAATAATATTTTCTCAGTATTTCTCATCATGTTTTTGTTCAAATTTATCTTTTGCACAATTCATTAATTTTGTAAACAAGAAGTTTTAATTGAAATACCAAAATGGAACTCAAACATTCAAATCCCCGTTCTAAATCTTCATAATACTTCTGCTGAAGATTGTCAAACTCTCGCAAATTACAAACTGTTCTTGATCATATTTATATTGGAAGACACCCAAAGGCATTAGTAAGTCGCAAAGGAGTCTTCCAATTTGAAATCAAACCTTCTCAATCTATTAAAATGACGTCCTGGAGCCACAGCATTCTATTTATCCGCTTTCGAAGATAATGAATTGCAAGCTCTTCTATATACATACCCTTCCTTCCCCACTTTATTGAATCAATATTTGTGCGAGTACTTAGTTCAAATTAG
>BMAV01023137.1:0-165403 GCA_019973955.1 Trichonephila inaurata madagascariensis | reverse complement strand
TACGAATGTTCAGCTGTTGTAGAATATTAAATCCTGTCCAAAGAAAATTTTGTTCCCATGTGGAATAAAAGCCAAAAACAACATTTAAACAACTTTAATTACTTAAAGAAGTATATTTTTTAATATATTATTTTTGAAGTATTATTTTTGTTAAAGTTTTCTTATAACGTGCCAATTAAGAAATCTGAATTAAAAATTCCAAAATATAATCTAATTTATCATTTATTAAAAATTTTGCGGAAGGAATTTTATTTAATAAAAAAACATATTTACCTGCTAGAATACCCGTTAACTTATTTCTCGTACATGGATTTTAAAAATAATATTCAACAATCTAGCGAAAAAATATCATACATTAATGATTACAAATCAGTTGTAAGACAGCTTAAATTACCTTAAAAAAAAACTTAACTTAAATTACCATTTTTATAAAACTGAAGCCGTTTTTTAAATAATTTTTCGAGAATTATTGAATGCCCAATAATTAAGCAGAAATATACATTTCAAACTAAAAAGGAAAACGAACACGCTACGACGATAAATGGAACTATAAATGAAAATAATTCGAAAAATAATTATTACAGAAAAGCAATTACATTGATAAAGTTTGAGAAATAATAATGATAGGTAGGTAAACTATGTTAAATACCATTCCATTTAGAGAAAAAAGATGTATACATTTTCAGTACTACCGAGTATGCATTGACCTACATAAATTTCTTCGTGAAAAAATTTATGTTAATTCTTCAACTTCAGCACAACAAATTGAATAAATTGTCAAATCGAGAAATAGAGTAGAAAAATTGAAATTAGGTTTAAAATTTCCCAATCAGAAAATTGAGAATCTGGAATTGAGGTCATTTAAACTGTGATGGAACATTTAATGGAAAGATGGGAATCTTTAGAATGAAAATATATCACACAGTCAGAATGGTAGCTTCAATAACATTGGATATAAACTTTTGAATGGATAGTATAGTTACATTACATAGTAGAGTAATCTGTATTTCTTAGAAGGATGACTAGAACTAATTTTGTGTTCCAAAATACGTGAAAGTATAACGAACAGTTAATTGGTTAAAACTTGTGATACCTCCCCTATGGTGACCGTATCTTTGATTGTCAGCGTGAGCTGAGGTGAAGGGTTTGCAAAAGGGAAAAAGTCATTTTAGATTCTTTTATGACTTTTTTAAGAATAGAACTTTAAAAGTCAACAATTTAGATAAATTTAAGTAAGCGAGAATCTATAATGAACAAAACACAGTACTAGTTAAACCGAATCGCGTAATTTAGACCACTTTCGGGTTATAATTATTTTATTTGCCTACTCTCATTCTAATAATATTACAAGCCCAATCAAATAATCAGTCCTACCTTAATCCAAACTTAGATTCAATCTTTATGGGAAACGTCGGGGTATGCCCCTTTTTGTATTAAGGGTGGTTTTTTCAGGTAACTTCACGATTGGTTATCAACTCACACTATTCTCTACACACATACCTTTCCCCCAAAATTCCCATCTCATTATGAAACTTCCGTTATTTAAAAGCTATCTTATTTGATTTTTATTCTCATTTCGTTTTTTGGTTTTGTTAAAAAGAGTTCCCATTAATTTTGGCCCCAAAGAACCCAGAGGTTAGAAAAAGAAAAGACACATGAGCCCGTCACAAACTCAATGTGATAATTTCTGGTTTATGATTCGTATGTAAATTTGATTTCTGGTGTCAGAGTAGCTCTTTGGTCCCTGTGTGAACTTGAAAAATCCGAAGAGTTTAAAAAACGCGTGCAATCCTATGAATCAACAACTCTTTCAACTCATTACATTGATATAGAATTATGAGGATTACGAGGCACGATGGATCCATTTTCTTGTAAAAAGAAGATTATCAGCAGTGAAGCGGTGAGAAACTATCACTTGATTGAATCCATACGTTTGTTATGAACTGATTCTTTATGTAGTCCAAATATATTAAAAACCTAATGCATATAGAAATTTCATCAGCGGAACAAAGAATCTTTAACCAATCAATATGTACTACTTACAATCAAAATAATTCATAAAACAAGTAATATAAAACAAGTAATATAAAAAAATAGTTTTTAAGTCAATTCCTACTTAGATCAACAAGAAAAAATTTTTTTTAGCTACTTTTATTAAATCGTTACAATTAATATAAAAATTTTAAACATAGGGACAGAATCGCAACATTAAGTGGTATTGTTTTTTGTATTGTCCTTTTTAAATTTTAGTCCAATTGAATGTTTAACAGGAAAAAAAAAACCTTTCGTTTTGACAAGTCGCGAAAAAGGTCGCTAATGCCAAAGTGGTGAATTTTTAATTTTTTAAATAATTAGTTTTAACGATTAATTTTATTAAATAATTAAATTATTGTATTGTCATCCAAAATGAGATCCTTTTATAAAATTTAACTCAATTCAGCACTTTTAAAATGTATTTTATTAACGATTGAAAATTTACCAAGATAAATAAAAAATATACAAATATATAAATAAATATATATATAGACAGTGCGAGCAATTGTAGAATTTAAAAAATTAACGTCAACTCCTGTTTAGGTCAACAAAAAAAAGTTTTTTTTTAGTTATTTTTTATTAAATAATTAAATTTATATAAATATGTATATACTTTGACAGACTCAAAATTTTAAAAGTGGCAAAATAGAAAGGATTTTCCTTTTCCCCTTTCTATGTATGGTGTTGACAATTTTTTTTGTTTGTTGCTTTTTATTCTTTAAATTTAAAATTTTAATTTTCCAAAAAAATAGAAAGAAAAAGAAATCAACCCGACGACCTTCGATTCGAAACCAAAGGTAAACCCAGGACACGAGCGCACTTTCTTTTATCTATGGTGTTGGACTATTACTTTTGTTTGTTATTATTTATTCGTTAAATAAATTTAATTAATGAATTAATATTTGAAAAACTGTATCAACATCAAGTGTCATTCACTATAAGCTTTAAAAAATTGTTTTTGAAATTGAGTAGATGAATAAAAAGTGTTTTATTAAGGATTGAAACTTTGAAAGATATATATATATATACATATATATTGGGAAAGTGTGAACTAATAGTAGGAATTAAATGATTCTCATTAATCAATAAATATAAAGCAATTTCAAACTGAAAAATAAATTAAAACATTTAAGTAAAAGGTATCTAAAAATGAATAAAATAAGACTTGCTTAGATGACATGCTCTGCCATAAATCATCACAAGCATACAAAATATTATATGTGTTAAGAAGTCTTAAATAGATAAAATATGTCGTGTTTATGAATCTCTTCCATAAATAGTTGCAAACACAAAATAATATGTATTGGAAAATCTTAAATTCAAAAAAAAATTGCAAAATTAACGCACATCATTTACTAAAATTTAAAAACTATCTAAAACTGATTATTCTACTGGATTTTGATTAGGAATAAATTTTTTAAAAAAATACGTGGCTTACAAATTACTAATTTGTCAAAAAAATTAGAATGGAGGAAGTATTAAGTTGGCATGACTTTGATCATATTACTATCAACAATACGAAAGAATACATTAAAGAAGAATCACAATATTGCCTTTAACTAAAGTTATAAACTACTTAAAAGAGATAAATCAAATAAAAATTTTCTTATAATTACATAAAAAAAATAATATAGGCTTGGCTTTGTCTCAGTGGAAAACCAAAGCGGAGAAAAAAAATATATTGCGCAAACAAAAATTTAGTTGTTGAAAGAATAATTTTTCATGGTGGTTTATTCGAAAAAGAATTATAATTGTCCTTCGAAGAACAACAAATGAATGAATATAATGATAACTATACATAAACAAATCATATGCAACGATAAACGTAAAGTTAAGTCGCAGAACGATAAAAATTCGTTTAAAAAATTGAATTTTAAAAATACTAAATTGAATTTTAAATATCTCTTATCAATAAACAGAAATATAACAGAGTATGTAGGTCACACAAAAACACAAGAATAGCAAACTCTTAGCCTTAGGAATTAATATACAGAGAATGAATATGCGTTATTAGTATTCATTAAAAATATGCATTTATTTAAAAGATAATTACATATGAATGCAAATTCTGGCATTGTGTGATAAAGTAACAATCATTCCAATCATGCACGAATTTAAAACTAAAAATAATATACCCAGTGGGTGAGAAAATATAAGTAATTGAATTATATCATTATTTATCATAAACACAGAACAGAAATGATATTTATATAGATAAGGTAATATCTGTGAAAGCAAGCACGCATGTACAAATGCATGTATACAAGCATGCATGTATAATGTACAAAACATTACATAATGTGATGCACAGATAGAATACATTTAGAACTTAGGAAAACATATTGTAATTTTAGTCTGTTTTTTATAAACATATAAGCAGTAGACTTTTCTAAGGGAATTTATATATTTATATATAATAACTACAAATTCACAAACATGATTGATTAAAATAAAAATTCTGTGATTACATCTCAAATATAAAGTTAATATCTTTAGGAATTAACAAAATTCCTAAAAGTATTATAATTCTATTTAGAAAAGGAATTTATATATTTATATATAATAACTATGAATTTACAAACATGATTGATTAACAACAAAAGTTCTTTGATTACATCTCAAATAAAGTTAATATCTTTAGATGTAATCAAATTTTAAAAATTTTCAAAGATTGCTTTATGCACCCAAATACTAATTTTTTACTCTGAAATAATTTATTTTAAATAAAACATTACCAACAAAAACATTATTTCTTTAAACCAAATAAAACCTGCAGAAATGTGTTTTATTTGCTGTTTGAATAAAGCAAATTGCTCTTTCCTCTTTACAGAATCTTATTTAATACTTACATTTTACATAATTACATTTTGCAGATACGCGATTTTGAAATAAATTCGAAAGCTCAGTAACATCACTAAAAGCTCTCAAAATTAACTTCGTCAGATTTCTAAATCATGCCCTTTTCTAGGAAAAAAAGCTGAATAGTTTAGTTTTAAGAGCATTTCCAAAGCACTTTTATTTCCCTACGCGCATTTATTAGATAGACAGAATTTAATCCGAGAATAAAAAAAGATATAAATGAATCCTACAGATTGCAAATGTATTTCCTATATATAATAATGCAGAAAGTCTTCGATATTTTCATTGAAAAGATTATTATAGGAAAATGAAGTATATATCTATACATTCACAATAGCTTTCTTATGTTATATTCTTAGTGATATATAACTTTAAAAAAATCTATTTATTTGCAACGCGACCTCTTAAATAAATGTCAGGAAATTCGTCTTTCAATTTTAAAATAAAATGTCAAAATATTACATCATTTATTATTTAATTCTAAAGACTAAGGTCTTTTATTATATTACAACTATTTCGAAAGAGATACAGTGTAGCACGGTCAAGTAAGTATAAAAATCAATTACTTATTACTTGTCTAATTTAACAGCCCTTTACTCCATGATCAATTATTTATATAAAAAAATAAAACTTTTCAAATGATTATTGCATTCACATTTTAATACAATTTAAAACAATAGTGTAGTTATGTTTACATAAAAATTGAAGCAGTTAGTAAGGAAGTGTAAAATTATGTCAGAAATCAAAAATATAATTCAATTAATTTCTTTCAAAAATTTTGTTCTTCATTTATTTTTATTAATTTGTGATCTGTAATTTTTATCTAAAAATATGTTACCGTTAAGGACAAAGACACTACAAAAAAAAAAACAGATTTTGAGTTTAACTTCAAGAAATAATTTTTCAAGGTCTTAGTAGAAATCAAAGAAATGTTATTTCAAAATAGAGTAACGCTTTTTAAATTGAAAAATATTCACTTTTAATATTTATGCATCTCTTCATATAAATACGAAGTTATTGCCAGTTTCAAGTTATATAAACTAATTACAATGTCTTATGCGATAAATAAACTTGGAAAAGCAAAATTCAATGTCCATAATTATATTGTTTCCTTTAACTCTTTCATGCGCTGAATTTTCGACAAAATTATACACTAGAGGGAAATAATTACCAATATTTCAGATAAACCTCACAAATTATAATTATTGAACAAAAGCTGGTACATAATAATAATATTAAACACTTCTTCAAATAAAGGGTGTCCAAAGTTTTAAAAAATTGGTGGTACATATTTTCTATCACCACGCTTCAAGCAGCATGATAGTTCTGGAAACATGATTTTTTCTTCCCCCTAGGCACAATAGAACTTTACAGACACAACACATTTATTCTGTTATTTTATAGTTGGAAAATAAATAAATTCCCTTCTTCATCTTATACTGTTATTTTTCCCTAATCTAATGTTGTAAGCTTAATTTTAGTTTAGTCCTAATTGACCTAATGCTAGTTTTAATTTTAAATATTCTATTCTATACATTATTTTATTTTACCTAGTTTTTATTTAGTCAACATATATAAGAAGTATATTAGCTGTATTTATTTTTTCTTAAACACGAGCTTTAGCTCGATCAAGACATTAGTATAATTTCGTGTTTCGTTATTTAATAAATATTATTATTATATTTTTTAAAAATGTAACTTACAACAAATCTATCTGGCACAATAAACTTGTTCATTATTGCGAAAAAATAATCGGAATGCATTTTGTATTTGTAAAGAAGATGGTCTTCAATAGCGTGGTGGTACATTTTTTGGACTCTCATATTTTTATGCTAGCAATGTACATGTGAGATTCTAATTATTGTAATATTGACTTATTTAGTTACATAACATGTGTACTTACCTGATTTGTATCAAATATCACAAGAATCACTTTCATTTACACTTAAAAATACATCCCACAGTCACTTCCAAAAAATACCATTCAATAGATTCACAGCTGATCAAAAAATGAACTACTGCATAAACCTCATTGCATACAATTAGCTTCTGACATGTGTTGGAAATTAGAGTAACTGCTAGGAGTTGACCTCTGTGGTGGCTCACAGAATGTACCATCTAGCATCAGTTTCAGAGGCATACAAACAAGGGATACGTTTTATGTACCACCACACAATAAATGAATAAGAAGTGGTGATACAGCATATGTAGCCATAATTTTGTTAATTGAAATTTACTCAAAACACTGTAGGTGGTTTTGAGGCTTCCAAGTTTAATTTTTTCAAACTGAGAGAAAGTCTTCAAGTAACTTCTAACTCTGTTTTAAACCGCATTTATTTATATTTTAAGAAATTTAGTCAAGAAAATATTTATATTTTGTAAACTAACTTTCAGCAGAAAAAAAAATTCTTAATAAGTTCACTTATTTTTCTAAGCAACTGAAAAAAAAGAAATACAACGAATTGATAACGTAAGTAAATTTTCTATATTTTACACTAAAGCAAAGGAATGAACAAATAAGAAAGATTTTTTTAATATATTAGTATGAAGTATTTGCTGTGAATTATTACAAAAAAATTCATTATGATGTAGAATAGTTAATAAAAATTAATAAACAAATAATAGTGTAGAATAAAATAAGCAAACTATCTATCTATTGAAGGACAATTTATTAAAAAACAAATGAATGATGCATCGTTTATGACTAGAATTATTAAAATGTGTAAACTGGAATGTAAAAGACGAAAAAGGAAACTTGTATAATTTGAAAATTATTTATTTTTAACCGTACCAATATAAACGTATAGTAAATGATTGAAATAACAAATAAAAAAAAAAAACTTTTTAAAATGTACATAATTTGTTAGGCAAAATTTAAACAATATCATAATAATTTTATAAACTCATAAATCAATATGCAGCTTATAAGAGAATACCATAGTCATTTAATATTATATTAATTAAATATAAATTGATATCATTAATTCAAATATACATCTGTCAAGCCGCCCATCCGGTATAGTGGTTAGTGACGTTGACTACTGTACCGTTTGGCCTGCGTTCAAATCCCTGAGAAGGCATGGATATTTGTAAATGTTCAGCGCCTTCGCGGTATGGGGGTACCCTAAATAGCCGTCGAACCACAAGTCCTCTCGTGATGCTGGTGGAAGGTGAAAAAAGGTAGGAGGCCCCGGACCACCCTCAGGGTTTTCTCCCGCAAAATTAGAGAGGAACCGAGCCAAATCGCACTGCCACCTGTATGGTGCTCATAGCTCCGGCTAACGATTGGCGTACATCTATCCCTTTACCACGATGAATTTCGTGGGATTCGATCTGACTACTTCAGACAAGTGCCATAAACAACAACAACACGTCTGACAATCAAAAATAATAGTAAATTGATTAAGCTAAAACTAGAAGCAAAATAAGAAACCGTTTACTGTGTGTTTTTTGTGAATTTGTTTAAAATGCTACAGAATAAAACATCAAATGGAGATATTTCATCAAAAACGATTGTAAATAATTTAATTTATAGGTATTTTTAGCTAAAGTTTATACATATTTTAGCAGATAAGAGACATATCATATTAGACAAATAACGTTATTAAATTGATCCCTAAATCGAAATAAAGGATTCTATTTTATCTTCCAAATTAAATGAAAAGCAATATGAGACTGAACGATCCAACAACATTACTTTAGGGTTAAAGTAAAGAAAATTCTTAGAAATAGGAAGTGATCTCAAGAATCTTGTTGATTAAAAAAAATAGTTCTTTTCATGTAAGAAGAATAAGATGAAATTGTCTACGATACTGACATCACTTTTTGTGGTATCGACATTATGGGAAAGTCCAAGCTTTATCTCGTGAGTTAAGATCAATTATTAGGTCAGAATACTTTTTCTTTCACCTACATTATACTAATTTCAGATTTTCTTTGTTTATGATGTTGCTTGGTAGAAAAAAATATATGAGTAATTAATAAGTGACTAACGTTGTCAAACAGTTAAATATAAATAAAATCTTGTCGAATTAAGAATCCAATTTTTCTACATATAGGTAAACATATAAAAATATTACATATGAATATCTATATAAAGTCAGACCTCTATTTAGCGAAGTAGCTAAATCCCGAAAAAACGTTCGTTATATCAAAAACTCTTTAAATAGAAATGTTTCTTTTAATATACTTTAAAAACCACATGAAACAAATTTTGAATTCCTGAACACTATACATTATTTAAAAAAGTAATTATTCGCACTTTTTTTTGAAAATTAATATCGATTCGTTTTATATATCTTACCCATCAAATAGAAATATTCACAAGGAAAACAAGGGTAAAAAAAGTTATTGCCCAGGAATACATTGTATATTTTCAGCTTTCAAAAATAATTTTATGTTAAAACTAATGAATTTTTTTAATGGTTTTTCCTAATTTTAAGCCTACCAGTAATTTTAAACGCACATTATTTCATAACCAGTAATTTTAAGCATAAACTACCACATGCTTTCTTAAATTTAATTACTGATAAAATCTGTTAGTTTTGTGAGTTTTTTGTTTGAAAAATTAGGGCAAAATTTCATTGCTCAATGTCAGTTAGGCATCTGGTAAAACCAATTCAAGGCCATTTGCTCATAAAATGGGCTAAAAGAGAGAATAATTTGAAAAAAATTTCCTGAAATATTTTAAAAATAGGAAGAAAAAATATCGAGTCACTAGAGAAAAAATTCGTTAAATAAGAAATGTACTTCGCTATTTGGAGGTTATTTTGTGGAGAAAATGGTAAAATGCTCTTGTGTGGTTCCTGGAAAAAGTTACAAAATAGATAAATTGGCAAAATAGAGGTTCGTTATACGGAGGTTCGACTGTGTGTATATATATAATGTTTATACACTTTTAATTCTGAAATGAGACAGTTTTTGTGTACTTTTTGAATTGTTTAGTCAAATGTGCATATTAGTCTTGTGAAGTTTTACTGTAAAGGTAAAGAAATAATTAGCTCACAATATTATAATGAACAGTAAAAAGTGCTATCTTAGTCCATTTATTTTATTGTAAACTTATAGAAAGCTTCTGATAGTATCTCCTTTTTCGTTAAAAATATTATTTCATTTTTAAGAAAAATTTATATTCAAGATTGAAGAAGCGTTGTTTCTTCTTTAAAACTTTTATTGTAATATTTCAAAATATTCCTCCTATGATTGAGTCGGAAACATTTCATTTTTGATTCAAAATGAGGATTAAAATTGATACTTTAAATTAGCCTTGAAAACTCAATGCGTGTGTGTGTGTGTGTGTGTGTGTGTGTGTGTGTGTGTGTGTGTGTGTGTGTGTGTGTGTGTGTGTGTGTGTGTGTGTGTGTGTGTGTGTGTGTGTGTGTGTGTGTGTGTGTGTGTGTGTGTGTGTGTGTGTGTGGAAATTTAATATACACTGATGAATGCTTATTTTATCGAATTGCATGAGAATAGATCTAAACTTAATGAAAAACCGCTTCTTCTAGATGAAAACTGCAGATCTTGTACGGCAAATAACCAAGCCTACACGTGTGTGTAGGCGGAGCCCGAAGAAAAATAGGCTTTATAAGCGCCTGTAAGTTAAGACGTATTTCGTTCGCCAACACTTCTTGGCGAATTTCTTGGTGTTATTTTAAAGCAATCGGTCCAGTTCAAATTGTAACAATCAAAATGAGTAACCGCCAACGTTTAGATGATGGAATAAGGTGGGGTTAGTTGTGGAGGCTAGAAGCAGGCGAACGTCAAGTCCAGATTTGTAGAGTTCAATTTAACCCTCAGCGTCGTGTGTAACTTATGGAAACAGTTCCAGGATACTGGATCCATCGAGAGAAAGTCTGGACAAGGTCGTCCAAGAGCCACGACGGCATTTGTTGATTATAGCGAGGCGTAACAGAGGAGCTGCAGCTTCTCAGCTCTCTAGTTACTTGTATGCAGCCACTGGAACCCATGTATCAAGGGTGACTGTTTCAAAAAGACTTCATGAGAGAGGGTTGTTTGCCAGAAGACCTGCCGTTTGTGTCCCGCTCACGTCTACAAACAGGAGAGTCCATTTAGCATAGGGCTGACAGCATAAAGTTTGGAGTATGGGTCAATGGGCGACCGTTCTATTCACCGATGAGTCCTGCTCTGTTTCTTAAACACAGATTCTCACCAGCCACGTTCATATAAGTAACCGAGACCCACTCACCTACCTCCAATGTCCACGAAATTGACAATTATGGCGGAAGAGGTTTGATGGTCTGAGCAGGCATCATATTGGATGGCCGTACACCTCTTCATGGGGGTGCCCGCCCCCCCCATAACGTGCCACGTAGAACTCTTCTGGTCGAAGCATTTTTAGAGAGTGAGGATATTCACCGTATGGATTGACCAGCCATGTCTCCAGACCTCAACCCTGTAAAGCACAAGTTCGGGGATTTTCACCTCTGGAGAGCAACGCAACCGCAACCCCATCCGAGAACGATCTAGGAAATGAAAACAGCGTTTCTGAACGAGGGGGACCAATTGCCACAAGAACTGATAAACTGCTTTATTTAAAGTATGGCATCACCTTGCGAGGCCTGTATAGCTGTAATAGGGACCATACCCCCTATTAACTCATTTTTTTTTGTTTATTTTGCAGCCACTCATACCTTCCAACTCCAACGAGTGTTACACGCTATCATGCGTGTGTATTGCAACTGTTGAACTGTTATTTTTTTTTGTATTGTATCAATGTATGTACATATCAAATTTTATTAAAATCGGTTCAGTAGTTCTAGAGATAATCGATCAACTCTGAAAGTTCTCTTTAACTTCTTACACCAGTGTATATATAATATAATACTCCAAATATGTATATTAAAAATCGACAAAATACAAGACTAGTCTACGAATTTTTAATGAATGAAAAAAGTCCTTGGATTTTAACTCGTATTATTTTATTATTAGCTCAATTTTTAAGGATTAAGTAAAGAAAAGTAGTAAATTATATTATTTTTCATGCTTTTTTAAGTTATTAAAAATAATTTCCTTTAAATTTTATACAAAAAGAAAAAACATAACCAGACGTTAATTTAATAATATGGAAGAATTACAATCATTTTGTAATTTATTTTATTATTGATGAACTTTATAAATATTTCATGGTTTCGACAATTCGAGAGAAAAACATTGCACACGGCAAAAAAGACGAAGTTTCATTAAAAATTTATAACTTGGCATGATATGAGTTATAAATAAATCAAATGCAGCTGAATTATTTATTGATCTAAAATAGCATCTACAAATTACACACACATTTAACAGCAAAACAACTTTTAAATTATCCAATCGTAGTGCAATTTTCTTTAAATCATTGAAAGAGATCTAGTTGTTGTTAATAGAAAACTACGCCATTTCTGTAATGTCTTCATCTTATTATTTGTTTTATCTTGCAATTGGCCATTAGTCTTTTTTAATAATGATGTTAAACTGACATAAAATATTTTTATTCTATAAAAAAACTCGTTAAATTTATTTCTTAATAAAATCAGATACGGTATATTTTTTTTAATTCCTTAAATTCAAATTCAAAGTTCTCACACAGATGTAACACTTTTTGCAAATATTCTAGTTTTAATGGTAAGAAAAGGTTTACACACTTAAAAATTTGATAATTTGAATTAATGTCACTCTAAAGTTATATGAAGGATATAGCCGATTAACTGAACAACTTGTGACATTACCATCTGTCGATAGCTATGTCTTGGGGGTTCCGCGTAAGTTAGAGGTGTGGAATTATCGGAAGGATGAGACATTCTATAATTCTTAATATGACTTTTATTAAGAATTTAACTTAAATTACTTATATATAACGAACAAACTTATATTAAGTGAGTAACAAACCAAAGTACGCCGATTTAATTCGCTTCAGATCGCGCAATTAGATCACTTATCAATATATCTTATATCTGCCTAATCTCGATTCAATATTATACTAGCGTTCAGAATACAATCTTCCTACCTTGAGAATAATCATCGATCCAACCAACTTCAGATATTCAGGTAGACGCGAGTGCAATAGTATGCACCTTGTACAACGGGCGTGATCTCCGTGATTCCTGAGTAGCCGCTCCACCACACTTCCACCTGTTCCGAACTAAGCTTAAAATAAGCCATTCCTGCTCAATTAAACTTTCTATCCTTTTTAAAGGTTATCTTATTTGCATTGTTGCTTCGTTTTTACTTCTTGGATTTGGGTTGGAAAAGTTTTGCCAATAATCGTGGCCGTCAAAGAACGTAGGAGTTATGTTAAAAGAAGAACGCGAGAGATGTCACAGACTTTGAAACCCGATCAAATGGCAAGCACAGCCTGTAACCTCATAACCTTACTTCCCCAACTTCCACTTTTCATCTAACGAGAATTGTGAAATTCGGTTGAATTTATAGGGTTTTGCCTAATTTTAAGTGGAATTAAAAAGTACCTGGTGATTATAATTAAAGTTATACTATTCAGAGGCCTGTAGAACCTGTTCTGCTTATTGGATTTTGATGAAACTGAAAATATATGCTATATGGGCCATGTGGAAAAGATTTCTGTAATAAAAAAAATTAGTACAAACTTTGAACACCAGGTGGCTTTTATCGAATATTCCTTATGCAAATCCGAAAAAAACTCTATGCAAATTGCAGTTATAGCCAGTAAAATCATTCAGCATGCGTTTGTCATCATTAATCATTCCTGCTTTACAGGAACGGCAACGTTTACAAACCACTCTCTTTATGAAAGATGTAGCAACTCCTCATATTGTACGCCAAGTCAAGGCCCTGCTTAGTGCAAAACTTTGATGATAATAGTGATTATCTAAATATTTTCTGAATGCATGGCCTTTCCGCTCACCCGACTTAAATCCCTGTAACTTCTGGTTTGGGGGATTTCTAAGAGACCGTGGCTGTAGAGGAGGAATTAAGACTTGATTTGAAAGCTAGCATTATATGTCATGTGGCTAAAATCCCTCATGAGTTGTTTCGCGCTACCATTGAAAACGCTACAAAGTGCTTTCAACACGTTATTGATGTCAATGGAGCCCATATTGAGTATATTCTATAACTGAATTAATTTTAAGGATTCTAACATATTTTTGGTTCTTCTTTGGGCACCACATTTCCTCCTAGTAGTCAAAATTTGAACTATTTAATTATTATTATTATTGCAGAAACCTTTTCCCAATGGTCCATATAGCATATATTCCAAGTTTCATCAAACTCTGATTAGTCAGAACGGGTTCTACAGGCCTCTAAATAGTGTTAACTTTAATTATAACCACCCGGTACCATGTTTTGCTTCAAGCGAAATATTCACACAACAGGGTCTGAGAGCTAAGTAGTTATTATTTCATTACATAATTTGTAAGTCCTCAGATTCAGAAGTTTCACAAAAATAAAACCAAATTGGTAAAGAAAAACTCTTCTCAATAGAATTGAGATGAAAATGCAAGTTGTAAATATATGAATATTTATATAACCAGGTTTAAAATTATAGTTTATAACAGGGGTGTATAGTTTATAACAGGCACACACAAATATTTTGGCTCAAGGACCACATTTAGGAATCGAAGGAAACCAGAGAGTCCCACCTTTTTAAAAATGATTGCATTCATTAGTTCACCTTACATCTTAGAAAACCGGCTCAACCAGTTTGGTGGATATGACACTCGGCTTGTAATCGAGTGGGCTCAGGTTTTAGTCCCGAATAAGTTATGGATGTATCTTCGGGGAAAGTAGACGGACTATCGCCTAAAATGGATTCCCGTCTCGAATGGAAAGCAGCGCACTACTTCTGTTCTATGCTGGAATCATCGTTTGGAATAAAGTCAATATTCTTCTGTGATTGTATTATATGTTTCCGTTCATTTATCTCTCGCTATTTATTTGTGTATCCCAGAATAAAACACACGACAACAACAAAGTTTTAGAAAATTGTACTAAAAAAATCAATAAATGTAGGCAGTTTATTTTAACAAATTTATAGTGCTAATTTCATGTATAAAGCTGCAAGCGCATTTAATTATAGAATGAATTTTGTGAATTCAGAAGTGAGATTGTTGGTTGAATAAAATGCAAGTTAATGTCAACCAGCCTACATCTATATTTACTGTTGTTGATTTTCACGGAAGAAAACCATTGCTGAAAAATATATACTGACCCAAATATAGAAAACAGTTTCTGTCTGTTTGGTTTCCCTTACTGTCTTGGCAAGCCGGAAAAAAGCCATTTACGGGTCGCTGGTTGCCCATCCCTGGTTTACAGTATTTGGCTTCAGAATATCTGAATATATAAGCCCTTTTCATACCTTTCATCCTCTTCAATTCAAAACATAAATTTGTTCTGTTGGAAACGTTGAAGAATTCCATTTTACACTTAAGTAAAAGCTGTAATCTCATTTCTTTTTTAGGCAGTATTCGACTGATGTTCGGAATGATTTTGCAAAAGCGTATAAATGGATAGATATTTATGATATTTAGTGTCACTTAGATTAGAAAATGTATATAATATTGTTTTAAGAATAGTATTACAATAAAAAACTTTTTAAGTAATAGTATTTTATAAAAATGAACATAGAATGACCCATTTTCAAAATATTTCTCCTTTTTGTGAAAAAATACTTCTATTATAATAATATTTTGCATGTATATAGCTCAGACCTTTGTAAAGAGGCTCAACTAGAATTTTTGAAATGTATAACTTAGAAGTGGTTTTATCTATGTTTTACGACAACAGAGGGGAGAAATTTAAAAGAAAAAAAAACGCCGATAATTATTTCAATGGGTTGTAACTCTAAAAATAATGTGAATTTTTCTAAACTCATAGTTGAGCCTCTGTACAGAGATTTGAGCTATACACAGACAAAATATTGTTATAATAGAAGCATTTTCCCCAAAAGGAGAACATTTTGAAAAAAGGTTATTCTAAGTTAATTTTTTGCTGAAATAGTGTATTTAAATAATTTTTTTGTCAAAATAGCCTTAAAATAATTTTATACATGTATTCTAATCTAAGTGACGCTAAATATCACGAAAACTATCCCTTTATGCGCTTTTTTAAAGTCACTGTTCCGAACGTAGTCAGATACCTTAACATATTTCCATACAAAAACTTCCGGAAATGATTAAAATTAAAACTCAAAAGGTATAAGAGTAAAAATAGAAACCTTAACTGTATATACCCCATATCATTTTTATAGAGTTCTTGTCTTTGACAGAAACAGAATTTGAACTCTTGTTACGTCTCTCCAGACACAAATTCACGACTAATAACAGTGTTACTTAACTTTTAAAAAATTACAAGTAAATTTCATTAGAGAATTTGAAAATATATACGTTTATCCAATTTATAGTACAATTAGCATAATTGCTATGGATTGCGTGTAAAATAATTACCACGACAAAAAACTATTTCCTCCGCTTTTAACTCCAAACCTCTTAGAACAAAATTTTAAAAGAAGTGCATATTTATTAATGTTAATTAAAGGAAATAGAGTAGCATATTAATTAATATGGGAAAATATTTATAATATTTTAAAAATTAGTCTGATGTAGGAAATTTTAATTTCAGTTCAATTTTAACAGGAAAAGGAACAAAAATTAATGTAACTAATTAAACATGTATAGTTTCTTTTTAGGAAGCATTGTTCCACGTGCTTATGAAAAATTGTTCACAGTTGAAACCGTTCCAACTATACTGAGAAATATTTTTTTAGAAAAGCCAGACGAAAACAGAAATTCTAACTAAAAAGGTTAATTCCGAAAAACAGTAAAATGTAGGTCAATGGGTTCTAAAAAATTAAATTATTTTAAGATTATGTTTAAGTGCTTTCCGCGACTATTTTTCGGATCAACCACATTTCTGGAAATAATTTGCATAAATATTCAACTCGATATCTTTCTTTTTCATATAAAAAAGCGTAATGTAAAATTCTATGAAATCGTACAGAATCCTTATATGAGCACTATAGATTTAAAATACAATGCACAGTACCATAAATTTTTTTGTGGACAATGTCCAGTTGTTGAAGAAACTATTTCAAAAAGTTATATAGTGTCCGTGGTAATCTAGTGTTCGGAGAGTTGCAGGTTCAAGTCCTGGTGCCACTGAAGAACCACCGTATAGAAGGGACGGATGTACGTGTAAAATATGTCGAAGCTCACCGTCCTACCGTTGGTATGGTAGTGTAACAGCTTAGTTATCTTTCTCATAATTTTACAGAAGTAAGTCCGTCGCCAATAGCTCTCATGTTGCTTTATAGCAAGGGTGGCATTACGTAGATCGCGATCGACCGGTGGACCACTAAGACATTTTGGGGTAATCGCCTGAAGATAGCATTTAGTAATTATATACGGAAATATTTAAGATTGGCTGACAGTATGCAGACTAAATCTTCTACAGACTATAATTACGAGAACTATAACTTTAGATGAAAATATTTTACTTTTTGAGGTATTTTGAATTGTTTGTTAATGAATGCATCAATTGATATTGATATATTAGTGGCTATTGTATTATTATGCTTGTATCTTGCGTTTTGCTTTAAACGTGGTTTGAAAAGTGTTAAATTTTTTATATCAGTTATGTAGGTATAAGTACTTATCCCATATATTTATTATTAAGTTATAATAAATATTGTAGACCTTTTCCTTAACTCACCACACCTACGACACTGAGCAGTGGCCCACACATAGATTTTCAAAGGGGGAGAGGGGTCTCAGGGTCGAATCTCGTATCATTCCTCAATGCGCAGCCAAATTTTTTATTTTTTTTATTTTGTTGATTGTCGGGAACAGAAAGCATTAAAAAATAAACTGTTGAATAAATAATTAGCATTAATTAAAAATATTCATCATAAATACTTAATTAAATTTTACGTTCTATATACATGGAATTACAACCAATCGGTAAAGAAATCAATGGTTGTGGGGAAGGGGCGGGACCTCGTGGACACCCCCTTCCCTTGTGAGTGGACCGCAACACCTTGAAAAAATTAGAAGTAGCCCGTACCCTGGAAAGTCTTGCCCACCCCCTCGTTTCTTTATAGTGTGGACTTTAATTCCTACCCTGCGAACGGACGTGAATTATAAAACAGAAAACTTCCATATATATTTAAATCTTTGGCCCTCATTTTCTAATTTTATTTTACCCTTTATCTTATTCATACCAATAAAATATTTCCAATTTTATCAATGCTTTTCAATGACAAAGCTACGCACTCAATTAAACCTCTAGAACTGCAGCCCAAGTATTTTAAAATATGGCGCACCAGCATTAAAGCACCCTTAGAATAGCGATTGTAAATGGTTTATTTCCTGTAAAAGGACATTTTTCGAATCAATCGTGCCGTCGCTTACTTGGAATTGTATCCGTATACTAGGAAATTGGGAAACAGATTTATTGAGGGTAAGTGGAAAGGAAGGATGTAGTTCCCCTTAATTTTTCGCTACTTTTGACAAAAGGGGAAACTCTTTTGTGTTCGCTTTCATTTTAAGTTAACTTATCTTTATAATGAAGTATGTCAGTTATTGACTTGGCATGGAGTTACCAAGTCATTTCCTATATATATGATACAGTTTTACGAAATGAATGCTTCTATTTCAGGAAGTTAGGTATCAGGTTTGGGAATTAATTGTGTTGTTTAAAAATTCCAAGAAAGAAGTTATGAAATATGCATAAGGAAATGATTTCGTGAGCACACACTTCGTTAAGTTTGTAAGCCTTACTATAATCTACATATCCTTTTCTAAGAATCTTAAGTATAAAAATAAACCTGAAAATAATAAACAATCTACATTAAAATTTTTCTGCTTATTATGCTAAAAGTATTAATATTTTTAAAGCAATTATATTTTTTCCTGGTATTTTTGTTGAAAAACAGGATTACGAGACAATAATTGATTAATTAACTTTTGTAAGAAAATTTGAAAATGTATGAGTAGATACAATTAAATAAATAAGAACTTAGATTCTCAATTCTTCCTATTATTTCTTTTTATGAAGAAATTAATTTATAAATTTATCTCTTTAATTCAAATTTAAAAAAATATGCTTTAATATTTTGAAATTAATTCTTCATAAGAAAACTTTATTTTATAAAGATGCACCATATATCATCTAGATCAGTGATTCTCAACCTTTTTTTTTTGTTGCGGCACACTTTTAACAATTTCAAAATTTGGTGGCAAACTAACAATAAAACAAGTTTAAAATAATTTTGCTTATCTATAAATAAACTTTATAAAACAGTTTATGACAATAATTTTCAATGTTAAAAAGTAAAAAGTACGACAAAGACAACAAAATGTTTATTGAGAAATGTTAATTACAAATTAATTACAAGAATACATTTAATGTGAAACTTGAGTTTGAGGATTTTTGATAATTTCTTTTATATTTGGCCGAAAAAATGATAATGCCACTCTCATTTCGTCATCTACATTTAAAAGTCTCTATCTTTTTTCCATTTTTATATTTGTTAATGCTGAAAATCCGAATTCATGCAAATATGTTGTAGAAAACTGTAACAATATTCGTAAAGCTTTTTTGTCTATTATGAGATAATCACCTCTAACTTTGATCCAAAATGAATTAATTGACTCTTCAGGATGTTTTGAAATTAAATCTCGATTATTCAGTTCGACAGTACAGTTATATCCATCTATCAACGAAAGGGATAAGTTAAATATACCGCGAAAATCCATTATTTTTTTCTTTTAAATGGTCAAATAATTTTGGACCGAATTTTATTTTTTCACACAGTATAATTAATATTTTTTTAAAAATTTGGGATACACAGAAATTCCCCAGCACAATGGTTGAGAATCACTAATCTAAATTATTTATATTTAAATATATAGTTTTTCTTTGACAAATTTTTTTTTAAATTTATGCAGTATTTTGAAAAAATAGCTGAAAATAAATTACTTTAAAATTCAAGCTAACATTCCTAAAAAAGGTTTAGTAATCAAGAAAATAAAACTGAATTAAAAAATTTTTAATAAAAATATTTTATGAGAGGGAGGATTCTCCATTATTCTTTGAACAAATACATCCTAAAAAAATCGTAACAAAGAGAGATACCACTAATCAGTTCATAATTTGCAAAACTATATTTTTTTCTAAGAAAATACTTCAACTCAAAGAAATTATAAGCGAATAATTGAAGCATACAGTTTAAATAAAGTTTGTTGATTTAGTATTAGCTAATTAGTCATCATGAAAATAAAAAACAATTGACTTAAAGAAATTGCCTTCTACTAAATTTCAGTAGAATTATTCAATAATTTATCAAAAACATAATCTCTCATGAAATATATTTTTTCCAATTTGACAAAGTTAGATAATTAAGTGTAAAAACTCAAAAAAAGATAAATCCATTAGTTTTGAATAAAAAGAAAAAATATATTACTAGAAAGAGAGATTCGATCCTTTGTTATTGTTTTGAAAATAAAGAAGCGATTCTCTCTCTAAATACTTCTTGCTTATATTTTAATACATAAACAAACTTTTTTTTTAATGAAAGAATAATTTACTCGATTTCAAGACATAAAAGCATTGTAAGAAAGAGCTAATCTTAATAATGCTGCAACCTTTTCTTTTTTTCACTGATTTCCAAAAAATCAGAAATAAAACGATTCTTACAATGATGTTTTTAACCTCTTTTCAGTTAAATGTGAGTAATGGGTAGATACGAGTAATTAAATGTTTTAAGTTGAAATTCCTTGCGATGTTAGTTATTTTTTTGCTCAAAATTAATTTAAGACACATTGTAATCAATCTAAAATTTGATTTTCCGAGAAGAAATATATTATCAAGCAAAATGTGTTTTTTCTTTACTAAGTATTGTACAATACAAACAAATTATTGTTCTGTTGCAACATCCAATACAACTTGTTTTTATTATTATTTTTACATTGTATTTTATTAAGACTTAAGATGCATTTATTTTGAAGTCTCAGTTGCACAGAGTTCTGAACTATAGCATAAAATTTTATTCCTGAGCTTCTACTGAGTCTTATTCAAAATGAAAACTTTGCTGTTCCAATATAATAGTTAACGAATGAATCTCTCTAATATTGTGCTACTTTTTTAAAAATTTATTATTATTTCGTTAAAAATGTATACGAGTCATTCAAATTAAGCTTAGTAATTGTACGATAAAAGTTTTCAAGTGTAAAATTAATCCAGAGTTTTTAGAGAAGTTATGGACTTAAGATTTGCATGAAATTCTACTAGCATTTTTTTCTAAGGTTCGACCATTACTTTGTTTTTCACACTCAGAAAAAAAACAATGAATCATTTGGGAAATTCTAAGAAATAGCCCAGACGTTCCAACACTTGCATACAAAATTCGGTCTCAAAGTATTGACAATTTATCGCTTTTATAGTGTCTGAATATTGAATTAAATGTTTCTCAACTTCGTGTAACTTCTACAATAAAAGGGTAAAGTAGTGACACTTTTTAGAAGTAAAAACGAAATTCAATTAATATTTTTAACAGAAAACATTTTCTTAGCCAACCTCGGTTCAACCAATCACTCAACCGAAAAAGTGATTTATTCAAGAACTATCGCAACGTGTTTGTCTACATAGTATCTAATTTTTTTAAAAGAATTTCTGTTCCATTGAATATTGGTTATATTGCTGTCTGAATGTTGTTATTATTATAAGAAGGCAACTATTATTTCTACTCATTTATTTTTGCCTACCGTTTAGTAGTTTACGCAAACAGCATCACTACGTAATCTAATACAAAAAACCCATTGCTTCACTACAACTGTTTTTCCTACGCAACAATATCTAAGTGCAAGTATATTGTGTGAAAGATTTTATGGTAGTAAATAAGTAAAATATTGAAAATGTAATGTCGTAATAAATACTAAATACTCAGAATGGGTATCTTTGGATTAGTTATGTTTATCATCCAAGAAACTATGGGAAGGCTATTAGTGAATGAGCAATTACGAGTTGCAATTTTTAACTATAACCAATCGACATTGAAGACGCCAAAATTAAGATCTCATTTCCAGTTAAACATAGATCAAAGCCTTTTTCTTACCGTACAGCTATAGTTTTAGTGGAGACAGGTTTCAAACCCTTTACATCAGGGGTACTCAACCTTTTTTCTGCTGGACCGCATGCATATGTCAGCTATTTCACGCAAGCCGCATACATATGTTAGTTATTTCACGCGGGCCTCAACATGAGGATAAATGGAGGAGGGGGAAACTCTTTCAGACCAAGATAATATTGGAAATTTAAAATGTGGAAAATTGATCAAAATATTATAACTCCTGTTTGGTTTTTTAATTATTTTTTTATATTTTTTATTTTTGTCATTAGCACTAAATTAGAAGCATTTAAGAAACGCTCCTACCTATTTTTTGCATCAGTAAACGGTTTCATATGATTACCAATAATATAGCAAATGTCTTTGTGACCGCTGTGATATTACCACTGACAAAACATTTTGTTGCTGTTGCAAAGATTATTCAAGAAAGCCTATTTATCACCTCTTGAAAGAGATCTTCGAGAAAAGTGTCATTGAATGATTTCTGTTTATTAGTATTTTTTAGATACAGAGCACTTTCGTGACAAATGAAGCAATTACTGATCCATGTTTGTTTTTAACTACAAAAGAGTCATCCTCCCAATCGTCTTGAGACGATATATTTCCTTCGAATATTTTTCACTTACAAGATATGAAAGATAATTAAAAATTAGTTCCACCCATAAAATTGTCGCTTCTGCACTGTTTTCTGTTATCACACAAACCGTAACCATTCGAAACAGAAAAAGAATATCAATTCGTACCCGTACGACACCGACAACAAGATGCAAAATTGATATATTAGATTTCTTAACAAAGAATTCATCGCCAAATTTTTAATACAATGTTTTAAATAAGTGAAATTCTCAGAGCAATGGGCCATGACTGGGCCACCTAAAAAGGCTTGGTGAGCCGCATGCGGCCCGCTGCCCTACATGGCAAGAAAACCTAAGGTCAAATAGTTCTTGACCATGGATGCGGAAATATATATGTATGTGTAAACTTAAACGCTTTAAAACCCTAATCTATAATAATTTTCTCAAAAATCTACATTTTTTTAAACCCTACTATTCCTTACAAAAAAAAAAACAAAAAATTACTTGTATATTAAAAATTTTATTCGGCTTTCCCTTTTTTCCTGAAATATTTATTAAAAAGTTTTTTGCCGAAACAATTATTTTTTGTGACCGGGAAAATGAAAATTTTCTATAAAAAATTATCGATTATTTTGAAAACAAGTTATTAAATTTAATCTTATGGCATGAAATTGATTTAATGGTACTTTTACTTATGTAGAAAACGAGAAATGTATTTTATAACTTCTTCCATTTTTCTTTATGTATATAAAAGTAATATAATTAATGTAGAACATTATTGTATTGAAAATATTCTTATGTTTTAAACAGCTAATAAAACATTTTGTTTTCCTTTGTCAACAACATTATACATGTACTTCATAAAGAATAGATGAAATAGTTTCCAGCTTAAATAATGTTTGAAGTTTAAATTCAAAATTAAAATTTCTTTATGTTTTGGAAGCTATCAACTGGAATTTCATCTTTTTCTAAAACCTATACATATCTAAATTACACAATATAGACTTTTCGGATAATTTCTATATTATTGCTTTATATTAATATTTAATTAAATTTTAAATTCAGCGTTAAACTTTCTAACTCTTTCAACTCTTTAAAATTGGTTTTATTCAAAAAGTAAAGTGACAAAAAAAACTAATCATTCCCAAAGTAAAAGAAAATTTGCACTTTTAGGTTTTCTATATCATTATAACATTTGAAATAGATCTAATACCAATTTCAACACATTAATTAAAAATAACTAAGGCAATTCATCTTTTAAAAAATGCTATGATTTATGTTCATATATAAAGATATAGGTCATTATCTTCATATATATTTAAAGTTTAATATTTTAGATTAATTACTTGTGGTGGAAACATTGAAATTAATATCTCAATATACAAATATTTTATTGCAACAAATCATAGACAAATTAAGAATTTGGTGCTTGAAATGGCATTTACATTACAACTATTTACGCACTAAGCAATTTAAAATTTAAACTTCGTGTGTAAAAGCATGAATTCTCATTGTTTCTTTTTATAATCACAAACAGAATCAGGAGCCAATATTAGATGTCATACGTTTAAAATATCTCGATCTATTCGTTTATCAATTAAGCCATGCCATCTTTTCTTTATATTATGCGAAAACCATACCTGCCAACATTGAAGCTTTTATTAATTTGGAGAAATAACAAGTCAATTTAGCTCAACAATTATACCAACTAATAATACATATGCTCAACTTTGTTTGCATTAGAAACGTGTCTGTGCAAAATTTCAAAATACATACTTAGGAATAAATTTCTCAGAAATGTAATATATTTAAAATAAGGACTAAATGTCGCTTCTCTTCTGCTGACTTAAAAAGAATTTCAGTTATTGAGAAAATTTTGGATTTCAAATCATTAATACTCGAAAATAAAATCATACTATTTGGTTCATAATCTTCTAAAATCCGAACATATACGCATTTACCTATTGATTCTTCAAAATATTTTCTCTAAAAATCAAAATTTTTCAATAATCCTAAGTGTTTTTTCGTCTGAAATTTCATCCTGACTTGTTGATTTTTTTAAAATATACTTATCTTTGCTTTAAAAGCTATATTTTAAAATTAATGCAGATATTTCTAAGAGCTTTTCCTTCACAAATAATAATTTCTAAGTGGAACAATACCAGAAGAATGTACTTCATTGTTAAAATATGGAAATCCAGGAGTCTTAATGCCTGGGAGCTTGCGACTGGGAGGGAGGGCATGACGTCATTTCAGTCAGTTTCCCCTCCTCCCGCCCCTCAACTTCTGGCAACAGTACTGGCATCCCATACTACTGCACGCCTTGCAGAAACCTGACTGGAAAATAAAAGCCTCAACTCTCAACACTCCACAGGTAAACTCCATCCATAAGATGTCCCTCTTACTCTCTGCTCCTCCTGCTTGGCTACACCCTCTTGCGGCTCATGCAACTTAGTGCCACCTAGGGATTGATGGCAGATAAACTATTACAGCAAGACATTGTTCGTGATTTTTCGAATGACATCCCATCAATAGTTTTGTTAGAGCCACCTCGTGAGAAGGTATATTATTTTGAAAGTTTTATTTCTAAAAATAAATCGTATAAAATATATTATATTTTTATGCATCGATGTTAATAAGAGTTAGAAGAGGAGATTTTAGTAAGATATGTGATTCAATATATTTTATTGCCTATATTATAATTTTAAGCACCGAAAATGAAGTTATTTCGCTCTGTACTTAACTTTAATTTAAATTTATTTAAAAATAATTTGATTTTATATATATTAAGTTGAAGGTATAAGAAAAATATTTTTACGATACAAAATTTTTTTTATTGAGTTACTTTTTTTAAAAAAAACATTACTATGTGTGAATGCAAAGCTGCATATTAATATTACTATTTTCTTTTTAAAAGATAAACGTTGATGAAGAAAATTATCACAAAATTTACAGGTCAACAATTTGTTATGCTAAATAGTTAAGGAAATATTATGATTCAAAATATAATGAATAAACTATTAAAAAATAATAAATGATTTTCATCGTACATTTAAGTATAAAACTTGAATGTATAAGCTGAAAACAAATGAAATCTTTGGAATACTTTTAAAATAAGACCACTTAATTATTTTTACATTTATATTAAGATAAATTATATATTTTTTATGCTAAAAATAATTTTCTTAGAATAGTTGGATGTCATATTTGTATTATTTTTAAAAGGGGTATTTGAAGATTTTGTGTGTTGAGTACAAAATGAAAGTAAAATAAATTCTATATACGATTGAATGTGTTTCAATGAAAGAAATAGTGCAATTCACTTTTAGTTCAATTTAGTATTTTTTGTTATAATTTTGATGTATTTCTTGTACGTCGAAACCTTCAAAAAATTATATATATATATGCTCATACTATATTAACGGTGCAATTTTTATATTTATCGTTGAAAAATTTTACAAGTAATCCTTAAAGTTACTGTTATATATTATAAAATGAATGCTTTATTATTATTGCATCTATTTCTGAGGAATTCTCTTTATTCTGTAAAAAAGATTTTGGAACATTTTTATAGTATTTAATAATAAATATTAACCATCTCTTTAAATACATGATTGCCTAATAAGTAACGGGAGAGATTTGTAAGATCGTTTTTAGACTATCCTTTTATTGTTTCTTTGTTGAAGAAATCTGTATAAAAGTCTAATTCTGTAGCTTAATTGCCATTTCTACACATAAGATAAAGATGTTTAAGTTATAATTATTATTTTTTTAATCTAAATTATTAATAGTACATGAATTGCGCTTCCGCATTTCATTAAGAATAGGAATCCATTAAAGCATTTTTCATGTATTATATAAAGTGTGAGTGAGAATCGCAAATATATAAAACTTAAATCAAAGCACATGGAAATTTTTCATGTAGTATTATTTTGTATCATTTTCATTATTTTTAACTTGATGTTGTCATTTCAGATTTTAATATTAATGTTTAGGTTAAATATAGTATAACGCTGAATTGAAAATAATCGAAAAGGAAAACTTGATAAGATGTAGTTCTGGATATTTAAATATTCTCTCTCTATATGAATCTATTAAAATTATCTTAAAAAATTTAAAGTTTATACACTCAAGCCATTAAAATATTTTAAAAAATGTATTGAATATTCAAATTTAATAAATTTCTTTGCTTGATACCTCTAAAATAAGTTGTATTTTAAATCAGAAAACCATATTATACATTTTAATAATAATAATGATAATAATTTTTATTTCTCTAAATTTTTATTAAAAATCTTTACATTGCTATAAAATCCTGAAAAATAACAAAAAATACAAATTTTAATCCAGAATTGTATAAATATTTGACATCAGAAAACAATGTGTTTAATAAATATATACCAGCTTTCTGGACACCATCATTCAGATAATATAAGAGAATTTATTTCTTTAGATGTAATTCAGAAATCATCTTAGTAATAGTTTAAAAGCTTTTCGAACAAAAAAAAAGAAAAGAATAAATTCTTTTTACATTAGATTTAATTTAACTGGAATATTTTTGTGCATTGCTAAAGACGCAAATTTTTATAGTTTTTCCCCTGTTTTTTCTCAATTTTTTGCAACTATTTTTCTTTCACTTGTTTATTGATTAGAGCATTTATGAGTAATATCACTTACATTTATTGTTATACATATGTTTCACTAAGAATTTAAATATTTTCTGTTTTTAATCGAAACAAAAAGAAACTTGATATTGAGTAGTATTAAAGGTCCTAAATGTATATTAAATATTTAATTAGTGTACAATTAGTCGGTAAAAAAGAAACTTTTTTTTAGTATTTTAATTTACTGAAATGGTAGCATAAAATGCAAAGACGAAACATTTCACTTTGTTTTCATAGAAGAATGTAAATATTAATATTACAGAAAACAAAACGTAAAAAAAATTAGAAGCGTTAGAGTAATTTTTGTTATAGAATCAGTTTGTAATTTATATAAAATAACTGATCTTTAAATCAAAATATTGAACTAATAGCTCAATTTTGTAAATATGTCTATATCGTAACAAAATTCGTAAAAAGTTATCTTGTATAAAGATGCCTCAAAATTAACAAGTACAGTTAAATCTGAAAAGATATTCATAAAATAGCTATACAAAATTTATTGTAATAGTTTTCATAAATTATGTCGCTTTGAAATTTCAAAGTAATGTGATTTGAAAATATTTCAAGGAGATAAATGTAATAGAAATTTTTATTTCTTCCTCAAAATATAATTTCTTATATTTTCACCTCAATAAGATTTTCAATAAAGTATTTTGTAATATACAGATTTAAATCGAATTTTAAAAAAATGTATGCATTAGTTTCATTCAAATCGTTTTCATCTCCCTTTACTATAGTTATAAAAGAAATATTCATTAAAGGTTTGGGTTAATTTAATTTAAAATATAAAATACTTATAAAACAAAGAGCTATAGCTATGTAAAAATTATATTTATTACTGAAGTATTTAAAATAAGCCGAAATATCCAGTAACACACTTCCGTTTTCCTTTATTAAAATCGCAATAAGAATCTTAAATATATCATCCGGGAATTTCCATTAGTTTTATAGGCGTAACGTATTGAATCAAATGTTTAACTATTCCGAAGCGTAAAAACTATTTCTGATTGAAATAACTGTTATTATGTCATATTTATTGCTCGATTTTAATACCTTTGGAAAATTCACTCTAAAAAGCAGTATGAAGGAAATGACAGTTTTGCTGAAATTAAATTTGTGTAAAACTCAGACGCAAATAACGAAATTATCAGAAATTAAAAGCTTAATAAAGCCGTAAAAGGTTAATAATTGCACATTAAATGTTATTAGTAATTAGTGAACTGTTACAGTCAGTGATACATGCTTGTGTATAGTAATGTACGAGTAAAGAGTGATAAATCTCTTATTTCACGATACATTCATTTAACTATTCACATTTGGGGAGGCCAGAATCTATATCTGTCCCCTATATGTTCGTTTGACGAAAGGTCTGGTGATCTCGTAGGGCAGTAAATATTATCTCCATAAGACAGTTTAAAGATGTGCGAGCCATATGCTACCTAGCATTACCGTGTTGGGAAATGTCCCCAGAATGATATGCCATGAAATGTAGCTTCTCTAACTGCTATGCTTACAAGAACAAGCATAGCGGTTGAAGAGTGGTGGCGATCGAATCTCTCAGCAACCCATAACTAGATAACTGGGGGTGAAGATCTGAGTGAACATGACAGCAAGGGCAAAGTCAGACACTTACCTATTATCGAGAGGAGTAGTCAAGACACGACGAAAAACATGCGGTTTGCATTATCTTGTTGCAACATAGCGTCTTTGAGGAGACTGTAAGAAGTTAGTACGCATATTAATGGCCTTAAGGTCTGAGAAATATAACGCTGGCTGTGCATATTACCAATGACACGATTAAGAGGAGTTCATGTCATTAGTATCAATTACCCATGCCCTCCTGGCAAGTACAGGACCACATGACGGTAGCCGTGCCGACAGGCTACGTTCCTTTTACCAGGAGTATCAGGCCACAGTTTCAGCTAAACAGATTCATCTGAAAGGGCTGACTGGCTGGTACCCCCCCCTCCTCCTCTGGATACAATTTTATCGTTTGGCACACTAATGTCTCCGCGCCTCTTTATGCTGCATTGCCAAGGCGATCCACAATAATAGTCACAGTGGGGACAGTATATACTGGCCCAGACGTCGTCGCACTTTCCATGCAGGTACATATCGCTCTTACCAAGAACAGAGCTCCGCCTACGGTGGTTAAAGTGATACTACTATACGATTCTGCGAGCCTGACCTAACAGCATGTCTTTCCAATTAAGTGTTAGTGAGGAAAAAAACCGTTAAGATCATGTATGACTTTCAGTATGACCCTTCTGAACCCATCGATTCCATATTTATTTGTCAATCTTTGGATTCCAACCAATACGAAAAGCAATATGACTGAATGATAAACCGCGATTTTCATACATGACGATCCTGTAGCTATTGAATTCCAATACGTGGTGGTAGTTGCTTTTCTTTCTTGTACAAGGCATAATATGATCTTGTCACAACCAAACTACTTTCAAATGTGATTTCCGATTGAGATTCCTGCTGCGTAACTTTGCTTTTATAGCATAAGTTGAGTTATATAGAGTTGAGAGATACGTTTATCCTTCCCATGTTGTTCGATATCGTTTAAACACTATTTATTTGCATTTCCCAACATTTTCTTCCTTTCAAGTGAAATTAACGTTTTTACCATTCCTTTTTCATTTAGTTGCAAACTTAGTGTAGTGTAGATTTGAATATACTATATATATATATATATATATATAATTATTCGTTAATAAAAAAGTATGAAAAAGGGACATTATTATGAAATAAAAATAGATGTTTTATTCTAAAATCCTCAAAAAAATCATATTTTTACTTAACATTTATTCCACAAGTTTTTTTCCCTGTATTAAGAATATGAATCGTGTAAACACTGAAGAAAACAGCAATTACGGTGCGAAAAAGTCAACAGAGACATAAAAGCAAAACCTTTTGCACTCCAAAACGCTGGTAAAGAAAAAATATTTCAAGGAACTCACAAAAAAATATCAATAAGAATCATCATAAATAACGAGAGAAATATATAGAAAAATAAAATAGAATCGGAGAATTCTAGAAGTGATATGTTAAAAAAGAACATTTCTGTCCAAATAGTTTCAAGAAAAAGGGAAAAAATGCTATTTGTATGAGGCTTCTGATATTTATGTACTATCGAAGTGTAACTCAAAATTTTAACCGATTTAATATTATATACAATATTTTTGAGATGCTTAGTTTATTGTACTTTTTTATTGCACTGTCGTAATAAAAATTCATTTTCAATAAAATATTTTCTCTTTTCGGTTAATATTTTAATACAATAATTTTGGTAAATCCTTGTTTCTTTTACTATCAATTTTGACGCAATTTTCACTAATCCTTAAAATGATTCTTAAAAAAAATATTTATTTGCTTCTAAAGGAAGGTAATAAACAGCAAGTATGGTAAGAATTTGTGCTTAATAATGGAAAATGGGTTTTAATACATGATTCAAATTCAATACATTTATTAGAGCATTTCTTAAATAAATATGAATTTACATTAAGATATTCTATTTGAATTATAAAATAAAACACGTAATAAAATAGCGTATTTTTAAATACTTTAAGACTTAATTTGTATCAAATTATTTTCATTTATTCAATTTTAAATTTTATTTCATGATTTTCTCATTAATGGATTTCAATCTTTCACTTATTAATGGAGAATTTAAATTGAAAACCTTAACATTTTTATACATAGTGCTTTATTTATACAATACCATTTTTACTTTAACTTCAAACCTTTTTACATTTTAAAAAAATCTAGAAATAGTTTATGTCATATTATTTAATCTAACCGAGATACTCAATCCAAAAAATCCCTAAATACAATTTAAAACAATTTTGTGTTAAAATCAGTTTAAAATATTTCTTTATATATAAACATATAATTCTGAGCAAACCCCAACTAAAAGGAAAGCTTAAATATTATATGTTTAGAAAATCGTATTAATCAAATTAAGGTTTCCCTTTCCATGCACTTGTAATTTTATTTTACTTTTTTTTTATTTTCTAAGTTTATTTAATTATTATAAAAAATTTGATTGAAATTTCAAAACTTTCATGTTACTATAATATCAAATAAACTTTCTTTACAATTATAGAGAAGGACTCTTTCGATGTAATTATGCAGGAATTCATTACCTTAACTCATGACTTTTATAACAAGTTTGTCTGATGAAAAAAATGAGTTAAATAAATTCCGATGTGGATTTAAAACTCTAACTCTTGTTGAGCATATATTTCTCACACATTTTAACACAAAAAAGAAAAAATACTGGCATATATTAGAAATTTGTTTTTCCATTTTCAATACATCTCTTATTTGATTATAGTTGATAAATTAAATTTCTACAGGAACAAACATGAATTCTTTTGTCCACGCATCGTTTTTCTGAAATATTTTGAAATGGGAATATTAAATTTAAAATTTTTATCAGATGTTGCTGTAAATCTATAATTCGCGTGTGGCTGAAAAATACAAAATAAATATTTCTTTGCAAGCTCTTCAAGTTTTAAAATGCAAACATTTCACATTTTTGTACAATAAAGTTTTCTTCCTCAAATGTTTTTTCTTTTCAAAAAGGAATGTTTTTCCCACTGTTGGACCGGTTTGTCAACAAAGCAAGTTTTTGAGAGATAAAATTGCTTGCACTTTTAAATAAAGCATTATAAAAATGGGTTAGAGTTTTTGTTATCCTTCTGATCTATTTATTGGATTTATTTTTGAATATGTGTAAAAGAAAATCACATAAAACTAATATCTTTTTTCCCTATAGCAAATCTAATTTTTTTTTGTCAGCTTTGCTTATTTTCAATGATTTGCCCTTATTTTTTCTTGTTCTAAATTTTTGTTTATTTGATATAATGACATCTATTATCTTATTTTTCTTATTTCGTGTTTAAGCAGAATAATAGTTTCGTTTTTAATTAATCTTTCCCGAAGGAACTGAAAACAGTATTTAGAACCCTTAAAACTTCGGGGAAAATTGTCAACGTTTTATTTTATAATCAGAGCAATATCTTCCTGGATAACTAATAATTGGTAGTACTGCCAAAAAGTCGGAATTTTGAAACAATATTCATGAAATTATAAATAAAAATATGCATTGGAGATGCACCTAGAGTGAGAGAATATTAACGTCTCTACAAGGCAGCACGTGGGCTTATAAAGACGGACCTCTTAATTTTAAACCCCGGTTAAGTGACGAGGATGACGCCTGAGCTGGTGATCCTCTCTCTTAACAACCACTCCCCATCAACTGGAGAATATTGAATCTCAACAGATTCAACGCGCATCAACCCCTATACACGGTGGGTCTTCAGAGCACCAGGATTCGACCCCGCGACATTCAGGCCACGAGTTAGGGACCAAAACCACTAGACTGCCACGACCATTATACATCTTATAAAAAAACATAAAGAATAAATATTCTTAATTTTACAGCTTGCGACTCTTTACTGCATTGATTCTCAAAATGTGGTTACAATAGTCAAGGGATCACAGATATCATTACAGGAAATGTTCGATACGAGTTGATGTTTAAGTCCCGATATCACTAACAGTGATTTTATTTTTTGACTCTGGAAAGATTGCACGTTCAATGAAATTGAACTTTAAAGACTTCACGTTGTGTGGAAGCTAGGGTAGTGAATTACGTGCTCAAGCTTAGTCAACATTATTGACTATTGTTTGCACTTGTGAAGCCCATCATGAATAGACTTGAGTGTTACACCAGAGCACAAATATGCAAGTTTGACCCAGGGGCTTCAATAATGTTAACCTAGAGGTACTATTTCACCCGCTGCCAATTTTGAAACAATAGTAGATAATTTTTCGTTTCATTTTATTCTTTAAAAAAATTCATTGCAGAGCGTGTTATATAAATGGACAGGTGAAATTTTCTTGAGAAATACGCTTAGTTGTGAGAATTTGTACATTAATAACTTTTTCATATGCTGAAAATGAATCTGCCCTAATAAATGAGCATAAAGTTAAAGTGGAAATCTCAATGTTATTCACTTCGAATTCTCTTTCCGATTTTATCAAAAAACAGCAGAATGTACGTATATTAACCCTTAAACATCAGTTGAGATTACAATATATATTCATCAACAATATTTTCATCATCTTTTTATTCTGAAAAATATAGAAATGAAAAGTAGGATTTTTCTAAAAACTAATATAATTGCATTTGTGAGAAAGAAAAAATATTATGTAATTAATTAATATCTGATAAGTGAGGGTTTTTTTTCCCTAATGGACTGTTAGAACGCATCACAGCAGTTATGCGACGAAATTCATCCTCGACAATTTAAGGTTAAAACTAGAAAAGCTAGATTGAAAACAAGAAGTAAACTATAGTTTAAGTCAATTTTTAGCAAATTAGCATAAACAATATCAAGAAAAGATCGTGATTTCTGAGATACATGAAGAATTGTACATACCATGCATAAAATAATCGTAGGAAAAGGCGTAAACAAAAATAAAAGTACATTTTACTATGTAAATATACATTCTATGTGTCTTCAAATTACATAATTACCTGATATATCTCTAGGGATAAAAGATCTCTATACTTCTAAATATAGTTACATTAGCTTAGTCCTTCACCAGGGTAAAAAACTGCTTCCAGGTATCTATTATAATTGTAGATACAAAAATTAAATATGGACATAAATAAAAATAAATGGAAATATAAAGAGTGTTTTCCCTGTAAAATATATATATATTATTCAGTCAGAAGGTTTACCTGATAATTGAAGATCATACATTCTATTTTTCGTAGCTGAGTTTTCCTGTCTTTCTCATTTTCAAAGCAAAGTAACACAGAATTGCTAAAATCTATGATTTCTTGATAGAAAATTATCTATATCTTTCACCAAGTGCACTACTTTTTTTCAAATTAAGCTAAATGTTTTATTTTGGTAAAAATTCTAAAGCATAATTTTTTTTATTTTTATTTTAAAATGCATTTCGAGAATAAAGCGCATTTTGATTTTTAAAAAATCCAGTAATGACTCAAAGTATACTATTCAGCAATCATTTACTTGTTTTTGCTTTTCATTTATATAGCTGATAAAATTTAAATTGTTCTAATTTATTCCTCACACACTTACTGATAGCTAATATCCATCACCACTAATTTTTGAATTTCTTTCTAATTAAACTTCAATGTATTAAATATTCATCTTCTTATCTGTCAGATAACTATAATAAAAAAACTGTTTCTTTAATTATAGAAAAGTTAATACTAAATAGCGTTATAGGAATGTTTTTGTATCCCTAAATATTCAGCAATTGTAAAAAGCTATGATAATTAAAACATTTGAATAATCTTTTTATTGGAAGTTATCAATTTATCGCAAAACTCTGCATTTTCATTAGCTCGAATAATATTTTTAATATACCTTCATTTTATTGTAAAGGTATGCAATCAATTATTCTTAGTATTTGTATATTTTAAGAACTATTTTGTACGATCCTTAGAAACCAAGTTGAATTAATATACTAAAATGTATGCTTAAACGCTCCAAAAATTATGGGTGGTTTTTTAGTATTATTAAAGTAAATAAATTATATATTAACATTCATCTACATTTTCTTCTGCTTACCACGAAATAAAAAAGCGTCTTAGTTTTTGTGTTCATTTACGCCATTTCTTAATCATATTTATTTCGCCATCATATAATTTTATAATCTTTTGATATTTAAAGCATTGTTCTCGTTTATTTAACAAAGAATAGATTTTTATCGTATTTATATTTTAATTTGATATCTTTGAGTGGAAAGTTTTAGTAGCAAAGAAATTAATTTGTAATTAAAACATGGTAAATTATTAAATACTTTGATAGTAAAGAGTTCAATATATTTTTCTCATTAATTTATGGAAAATGCACCTTTATTTCATTTGTAATTAAAGATTAAAAAAATATATATTAATCCCAAATAGAATAAACGCTAACTTTTATGGTTAATTTATTAATTTGTCTCTTTAAACAAAAACACATTTGAAAGGAATGTTTTTCTAGACACACTCTACTCACACAAAGAAGTTTTCATATTTCAATACTTATGAATAAATTATAAAATGGATTAGATATATTTTACAAATCTTTATGAAATGCACATATTATGTACATAATTCACAAGTTTTTCAACAATACGTATTCTTCTAAAATAAATCTGACTTCTTCAAAAGAAAACCAACATATTAATAAGATGAAGGTTGACTGTTCGTATTATTCTTTGGAGAAAACTTTTCTTACATACCACATATAATATTTATCTGTTTTTATAAGGTTATTTATTGGATAAATTTGGACGTAGTTTTGTAACTAATGATTTTTTAAATAATATATACGATTTACAACATGTTGTGGAGAATTCTGAGCTAAATATTATGTAGATTTTGGATTGAAGTCATATTTACCTCATAAAACAAGCGAAATGTATAAAAATGTAAAAGAAAGAATTGCGGGACCGCTAGACACGAAAAACCTTTTTTTTAAATGGTGGGAAGTTTTTAAATAACTGTTATCTCTCTGTTAATGAATCAAAACTAAAGCTTCTTCTACAATAATTTATTGTAGAATAGTTGCAAAGTTAAATTTGAAGTTTACAAAAATAAAAAAAATTTAAAATTAAATGGAATATAATACAAGCGTTTAATTATAATAAAAGCGTCGCGCGTAATTAAAATAATTGCCCTTATTACAATTTCCAAAAGTATTTCTTAATTTAATGTTGCCCAACAGATGGTTTTCAAGCAAAACAATTTTTCTTTTCTGTATTAGAAAACCGAAAACAAAGAAAGTCTGCTAGATTATAAATGAATTTTTTCAAAAAATTGAATGTCACTAACAAGGAAATTTTGCAAGCTTTCTAATATAATAAGAATGCTTTATAGTCGCTAATTAGAGCTCTTGTTGATTACTACTACTAAAAAAAATATTTATTTGAAACCTGAAAGCATGAGAATTAATTATACGTAGGCAAATACTTTTCTAATAAAAATGGTTTTTATCATATCTATTTTTCACGTAATTTAAAATACACTCTCTCCATATAAGCAGCATGAAATATTTTTTACACTGATGATAAGTAATTAACAATTATCCAAAACTAAAATAACACACATGCAATATAATCAATTATACAAGAATGTGTGTATATTAAAAAAATTATATATAAAAGTTAAAACAAAATCCTGTTCAATATTTCTCATTCAATATATTTTTTAATTTTTAAATAATCATATTTAAATAAATGTAATTAAATGTTATCTCATATGCTATATTTTAATAATTTCATCAGTTACACAATTTTCCTGTGTTTTTTTGATTTTTTAAAAATTTTTCCTTTAAATCTTTATTTCTAAAATACTTCAATTTGTACTTGACCACTTCTAATCAAAAAATATAAGTTTTATACTTAGATACAACAATTTAATTTAATCAACATATATTTAGAGAAATAAAGTACTATAGTTGTATAAATTTCTTAATTACAAAATTAAATAGTATTTATATTTTATATTTATAACATACATTAGCAGTTTGTGTGAAACGCAAACCTTAATAATAAACTTTATTAATAAATGAAATCGAAAATATATTAACTTGAAGCTTTGAAACAACAAAACTTACTTAGCCCCAAATATTTAACTACAAATTTTGTCCGTATTTTTGAGAATATACAAAAACATAGTATAATATATTTCTCATCCTTTTTTTTTATCTCTTTGCAATTTTTTTCTTTTTCCCGAGAAAAACATTTTAACAATATTTACACATTTTAAGTAATATATAATATAAGTAAAGTTACTAACTAAATGAAAAATTAATGCAATGGAACGAAAAATTTTTAATGCTTTACTTTTCTACTTTTTCAAAAAAAAATGCTCACATTGGCTTATTTTAGCTGTATTTTTTCATTTTTCAAAAATTTGTACTTATTTTTAAAAACTCTCATATTCTATGAAAAATGATAAAGCAATTTTAAAACTGACGATCGCAGTAATTAATCTGAAAATTCTCTCGAACAAAAATAAATGTCCTGTCATCTACAATTTTAATTGAAAATGTCAGCTTCACGCGTCAAAGAACAAAACTGCAACAGACAATTATGTAGCATAACATTTCTCGTTGAATTTTACTCGACTCCTCTTCTTGGAGATAATGTTAAATTTAAATTCAAAATCTTCAGAGCCTGTTCCAAGCGGTTACAAACACCTTCCCGTTTTTGAAGATAATCATAAATTTTCTTCATACCCGTAGTCATTATTTGGAGTTGATGTAGGGTTAAAATCCCCTATTCAGACAGCAATGGAAGATAGCTTTGGAAAATGAGTTATTGTTATGCATCGTTTATTCAGTGGTGCCTCTGAATGTGTTTTATCTAGAATTTATCTGAGTAAAGAAGATAAGAGATCTTCTGAGGTGCAAGATGGATCCATTAAAGAACCGCATTGTCTTTGTATAAATAAGAATATCTTAATACTAAAATAAAGAGAATGTTTGTGAAAAATTTGCAAAAAAAATATAATCCTGATATGAATTTAAAATTGCGAGGATGAGATGTAAATAAATTCCCTCTGTTGCAAAAGAGATATATAAATTTATAGCAAAATTCAAGGTTAAAATTAATTGTAAAAACTTTTTACCTGAGATTATAATATTAAACTTTTTTCTAAATCCTCCCTCTAACAATTAAAATTAATTTGAAGCTTTTTTATTTATTAATTTAGATTAAAATTGCTAAAAACATTTTTATTTAACTCTTATTTGAATTAAAAATAAATTATCTTTCTATATTTAGCAACTTACAATGCGGAATATATTCTAAATGTTTTGTATGGATTTATTTATATTTTTCAAATATTTTAAATGCATGATTGAGAAAATTATATCTCTATTCGAGTTAAAATAAAAGATGAAGCTAAAATTTCCTATGCTGCCATGGACTGCGATTTTAAAATATTTTTCGCTTCAAACGAAAGATAAATAACGAAATCGAAGAACCTAACTTTTCTTTTTCCTTAATTTTAAAAAAATAGTTCAATTTATAAACGGATCAAATGTTATGTCGTTCAGTCAGCATTTATAAATATTTCTTTTTGGTATAGAATTCGATTTTCTTTTCAATTTCCTCTTCAAATTTTTCTGATATTCTAAAAAAAATTTGAAAAGGAAAGATTTATTCCTTTTATGCATTACCCATATTATACACTATGATATGATATTTATTCAAACTCCACATTTTATGTCCACCTAACTCCTTCTTAAATATTTTATCGCAATCTTTTGCAATCTTTTCAGTAAAATTGTCATTCGCCGTATTAAATGAAATATAATAAATAATTAACTTGCATCTCTATAAATCAATTCAGAGTTTTTAAAAGTTAATTTAGTTCTTTCATGCAATAAATCAGACATTTCGCAATTAAATCTTGAGGTATTCATTTATATAAAAAATTCGGTTATCTTGGCTCAAATGAAGAATTATACTCCATTTTTATTCCTTTTTAATTAAATAAAGTTAAAAGTATACTGATTTTGCAACAAATTTATAAATGAAAACATCAAATAAATATAATTTAAGTGAAAGAAATATTTAAAATTTGAATACAATACCTTGTTGCGCGAATGAATAGCGATTATTTACAAATCTGTGGAAACATCAGATTAGAAATTAATATTGTATATGAGATTGAGGGAAATAAATTGAAATATATTTATAACTTTGTATAAATTATAATTTATCTTTTCACAGTTTACAGACAGCATGATGAAATATTTTCATTGCGTTATGAAAGCAATTCATTTTGGGGAACATAAAATTAATCCCTTTATAGGAAAGATACTAATATAATTAGTATGGTTCCTTTGAGATGATCAGAATTAAATTAATATCTTAGAAAAGGGTTAATTGTGAAGTTTGCTTTTGTAACTTGAAGAAAATTTCAACATGTTTATATATACTGTAGTATTAATTGCTTATGAATTTTTCCACAATTTTTTTAAAATAACTACCCAGGTAGTCATTTTATTAGCTTAGCCGTTTTTTTTTTGCAATTTTCAGTTATAAAAATGGCTAAGAGGAATATTATTTTCATAAGTTTCCAGTCTTGTATTTTTGCTAATGGTCGGCTCGGTGGCTTGGAGGTAGCGTAAATCCTCATAAACTCAAGGTTGCGGGTTCGATCCCGCCAGCAGAAGACAGATTTTATGGATGCAAAAATCGTTCTCATGCATGTCATATGATTATGTAAAACCCTTAAGTATCAGTTTTAATCTGGTACTCTCGACAAAATTAAATCACGGCAATATTTAGCATCCGACAAAAGCTTGAATTTACATAAATTCAAGTGTCAAATCTGGTAGCGAGAGCCGCCATTAAAATGGAAACAGCCTCCACAATTGAAATGACTGTCACCCTTGGGGGATTTGCTCTGGCTGCAAAAGCTTGTGTCAAAAATTTGAAAGAAAAGGTTTTTTTGCAAATGATTTTTCCCATGTGTTATCATGCTTTATTAAATAAATTATATATTTTTAATTAAAACGTACCATAATTATTGCATATTTATAATTCTAAGAATAAATATTTATTTCTTGGCACCACAAAAAACCACCAATCAAATAGCCTAATTCACATTTTTTAATTTGTTATTTGTCTTGTAAATGTATCATAATGACACACACATATATATTATTGATATTTATGAATTTATTGTTTATCTATACCGCAACATTGAAGGATGCATTATTTTGCTTACACATTTTACTCGATATAGTTTGGATCCAACACTTCATAAATTAAAATAACATATGCAAAGCCACTTTTAAAAATTGCTGAGACAAAATATTTTTCAACTGAATCATCACTTAAGTCATTGATTAACTCTAAAACTATTTACTTTCCATAAATTTACTTTTTAAATATTTATTCATAATTTTTTCATAAACTTGTATTTCGCACTGCAATTTAATGAAGCCATCGCTAGAAAGCTTTTTTAAAAAACATTTTATTAAATCTAAATGAGAAATTAATTATTATTTCTTAGGAAGCGTGTATTACGTTAATGTGAGCGCAAATGAGACAAAAACTTCACACATAAAAAAAGCATTATTGTTCTTTTATACGATGGCACTTTAGTAAACGAGAAATAATAAAATTGCTGTAGGCCAAGGTCGTGAGACACAATGCAAATAAATATCGGTGCAGCTCTCAAACGCAATTTTTTATCTTGTAAACAATCAGAGTAAAAGGAATCGTTGAAAACATCCAGAAAAATACTTTAAAACTATTCAACCATTTTACTCTGTTGACTTAAATAATGAAATTTGTTTTTGCATATTAGAGTCTGTCAACTAAAGGTTGAATTATAGATTTAAATAGTGAATATTTTATAAGGATTTTAGAAAGTTTCGTAGAGTAAATTAAAAATTCCTCTCTATAATGTTTAGTCAAAATAACAGACCTTTCCTTCATTATAAACTTTTAAAGTCAACAGATACATTTTTCAGTTGAAAATGCAAGCACTACTGAAAATGCTTTTAGTTTGTTGTTCTAGTTTCAGTTAAAAAGTTGCATTTTCTGTATAAAATGAGCAGAAATTTCCTTTGAAACAATTTTTTATTCTAAGAAATTTTAAGTATTACTAGTTAAGTAGTTTCTTAAAAAGAAATGCACATAAAGCAACTCTAAGGACTTATATAGGCTATGTTAAGTAAGAATACTTTTTCTATTTGAAGAAGCACTGTACGTTTTTCGCGGTAATTTTCCATCAAATAGGAGTGCAAAAGATATAAATAATTTTTTATGAATGTATTCTTAGAATTATTATAACTAATTTGACAAATCATTTCACTTCGAGCTTTCTAGTTTTTGTTTAAATAACAGGTTATAATTAGTATAATTAGGGAATTTCATGTATCTTTATTTCAATCAAAATTCATTCAATTATTTATTTATTTTTTAATTTTATTTCTTGAAAATGTTTTAATGAAGCTATGATATCTTTTTACTTTTTATTTCCTTTATAAATGTTAAAAGGACTATCAAATTAATTTTTAATCTTTCAATGCAAAAACTACATTAACATTTTTCTTTCTACATAAATGGATTAAAAAATTTACTCAAAACAATTGTTTTTCTGAGTACATCAGGGATTAGATTATTAATTTTATGTATTTTATGAATATAAATTAAACGGAAAAACTTTTTAAAATATATATATGGAGTTTAAATAAAACTTGACTTTTATTAAAAAGTATCTTATTTTTAATTAAGTAAAAAGAATTATCATTACTCGTATCTTAATACGAGTAAAATAAAACAAAAAATAAGGATTATATTTTTGAAGCAATGAAATAAATTTTTAGGCAAATTTTCAGGAGCCTGTATTTTTAATTGTATATTAATCCCATATATTTCTCTCTCTCTCTCTCTCTCTGTATTTCTCTCTCTCGTTTTCCTCCCTGTTTATTTCAATTAATTATTTTTTCATATAATTTTTTTGAAATTATATTTCTGTAAAATCATATTTAATAATAGAGAGAGCTTCATGTACCATATTAATTTAATTAAACATTATTTTAAAATAATCTAAAAGCAAATTCTTCTTTTAATATTGATTGCTTCTTGTCTAGAGAAAAGAAAATCGTTCATTCTGGAAGCATTTTCTTTTTCAGAAACAAACTTATCTAAAATTCTTATTTCGGATTTCGCACAATTTAATTATGGTAAGGGTCTTCACCAAAATAAAAGTTTTACTTTTATCTCATCATATTAAAAATTTAAAAATTCTTCAGCAGAAAGCCAGTTTCGAATAACGAATGAAAGCTTTTCAATTATTTTAATTACTGTACTTCTCCGTCAGTATTTGCTTTTAAATGATATTCGCAATCTATCGATAAATTGCACTTTCAAATAAGATTTTCGCAATTTGTTGTTGAGTACCTCCATACAAATGAAATCAAGCAATAATTTGAAAGTATTGAAGACAATACTAACATAATTTTGTACCTAAAAATTAAAAATTATTTAATTGCTTTCATTTCAAAAGGTTTTACATTATTAGGCTGAAAACTACTTATTTAATTCATTTGCTTTTCTCTGGGATTAGTTTTATGTCCTTGAATTATGAGGTTCTTTATGAATAAATGAAGTTAAATAAATAAATATCTTAATTAATATTCGGACAAATATTAAGCTCTTTGAATTAACTGATGACAACGATTGAATTCACTTTTATAATATACTATCAGAAGTATAAATAACATCCTAACAAAAGTATAAATAAACTTTGCAGTTTGATTTAATTATTGCTTTACTTATAAAGGCTCTGTTTTATAATGAATTTAATACCTCATTTTGGTAAATATGCATTTTTCTTTAATTACTTGCGTTAATTCCTACTGTCGTAAGTTCAGCATTCATCATTAACTGGGTATTTATCATTTTTCAAATCCAGAAAAAAAATTATGAACCACTTTAAACTGCTTGTGAAAGTTGCAGAATTTTTATCACTCTCTTAGTAGTCTGAGACACTTACGAGTAACATAAAAACAAGTTTTTCATCTGCTCCTATAAAAATTATGTCATATATTTTAAAGATATATATCCCACTTAAAAGTCATTATTTACTAAATCAAAATCTGCTAAAAATCATAGAGGCTTTGATTCTAAGTATTAATTGTTCTACATCAAAACTGTGGCTCATTCAGTACGAGATATACTCCAACACTCCATAATAATACAAATACTTAATAAAAAATATTTTTTAAATAATGTTTTCATTTAAAAATAATTCTTACTTTAGAGAGAACTAGGTTAGTATTATTTTAGAGGTGCAAATTTAATCCAGTTACTGTGACCACGAACATTTTCCACATTTAATAAATGACTTTTTAATAAATGAATGAGTTCCTAAGGAATTTAGAAATCACTGATTCGAAAGGGAGCTGGATTTCCAAGCGACGAGGAAATATTTCCAGTAATGTACGTATTTTGATTAGATTTGGATGCTTGGCCAAGAATCAAATTTCCTGTTCGGTGCTCAAATAATAAAATTTGAAGAGCTAGAATTTCTGATTGAAAATCTCGAGACTTAGAATCAGAGAAGACTAGTGTAGAATATTATATTCGAATAAGAGTCTCACATTTTAATTAATTAAACTTTTTTGAAATTTAAAATATCTATGAAGTTTTGCATTTAATGAAACTCATATTTCTCGCTCTTTTTTAAATTTTTCAATCTGTTGTGAATGCAATTTTTTAAAATCTCATGAGCAAAATATTTTTATAGTAAACTTTGTTTTCTTACGATAAGGGGAAACAGAAACCTGGGACAAAAATATTCTATTTAAATGGTATTTATTTTTGCGTGTGCATTCGGTTAAAATAAATTTCTGAAAAAGTTACCTTTTTAATAGTAGTACCAAGAGATTATACAACATTAGTAATAGTACCAATGAAATTGATATTAATATACCACATTAGTAATAGTAAAAAGATTAGGATAAAATTGATATTAGTGTATCACATTATTGGAAATATTAAATAGCTTCTTATCTTAAAATTCCTTTCAATAAAATATAATTTCTTACTTATTTTAAAATGCGTAAAAATTATTACTTTAATTATGCATGATTGAATTATTACAGCTATAGCTGGTTGATTTGTCACTGGCTTTATACGCCCAAGTCTGCAGGTTCGACTTCGTCCCAAGTCGGTGTATTTTCATAATTCAAAAGTTGACAGAGCCAAGTTGTATGATTATGTGGCATGTAAAATATCTTTGAGAGTCTGTTTGTCTTGGGTGCTCTCTGTAAAATTAAGTTCGTAGTACGGTTTCGCATTGTCAGAATTTAGCTTCCTTCCTCTGGGTAGAAAACTGGGAGACCAAATTATTTGCGGTGATTGGTGTACTACCTATATGGTGCCGCAATAAAAAGAGATACTAGCCCCAAGGGAATGTACTAGGTATGCAATAATAAAATACCAATCCGTATTCCCATTAGAAATAAAAAAAATTCGTTACAGTTTGATGTTATTGGAAAAATAATCCTGTATATCATCCGAAAAAGTAAGAAAATGCAAACTTGTCTCAAAAAAAGTAATACGGATTTTTTCCATATTAAATGTGAAATTCATTAATTATATTTTTAAATACTAATAATCTCTTACATATTTTAGACTAAGGTATTCAATAAATACGATGATAAGTATTTGCAGATGTGACAGAATTTTAAATTTTCTTTGTTAAATTTCTTTTAAGTATTATTTAAGTTATTTTAAAATTCGTATCACATAAACAGATATAAAGCAGGAGAAATTATGTTTCTTCCAGTGCAATTGAAATTTTTATGCATGGCATACTGACATTTTTTTTTTCATAAACAATGTTTAAAATCATTTGAAAATATTTTGAAGAAAGTTATAGCAATTCGCTTAGGCTCCAAAATGCATTACTAGTTTTACTAAAAGGAAAAAGATGTAATTTCATTCTCCCTGGCATATATTTTTGTGTTTTGATTTATTATTATAATCTCTTATAATAATGTTTAAAAGCAGTTATCTGTCTTGTCTTTTTCCACTAAAGAAAGTAGATTTAAAATAAATGTAAAAAAAATGAGTGTGTGCATTTAAAATTCTCATCATTTTCTAAATTGAATGATAAAAATGAAGATTTACAATCAAATGTGATTCAAAGTTATTTTAAAATTTAAATATATAAAGAATTAGATACTGAGATCTACATTAAATATTACAAATATTCTCTCATACAAATTGATATGTTTATAGTATAGCAAGGGAATTATATTTTATGAAGTCAAAATATTTTTAAGTCTTTATTTCTCTCAAACTTACTTTTGTCTGACTTATTTATAAGACTAATTTTTGTTTAACTTTTCTAGCTTGGATTTCTTTTTATTTTTAACTGACATTTACCGTATATCATGCTGCTTTAAAATCAATTTATGCTTCTGGATCTTCCTTTTTTGTTAGGAATCGTCAAATAGTTTATTTCTCCTGAACTCCTTTAAAAATCATAATATTTTAACGAACTAATACTTCAAAACAGAAAAGCCTCATTGTGTGTGTGTGTGTGTGTGTGTGTGTGTGTGTGTGTGTGTGTGTGTGTGTGTGTGTGTGTGTGTGTGTGTGTGTGTGTGTGTGTGTGTGTGTGTGTGTGTGTGTGTGTGTGTGTGTGTGTGTGTGTGTGTGTGTGTGAATTATCATGATTTATATATTACCATTAAAAAGGGAATACATATATTATTTATTGGCATAAAATCTGCTAAAGAGTGGATTTTTTCAATTGTCGACTCATTTTAACAATTTAACACCAAATATCCGATATATTAGCTTCCAATTTATTCAAGTGTTTTTTTCAATAATTTAGATGACAAATAATTTTTATTGCTTATCATCGGAATGAGTTATTAAAATAAAGATTTAAGATTTCTAGAAAAATGAATTTGAAGAAAGAAGTTTAATTATTCTTATTTCTCAAAATCTTTGAAACCAAAACTTGAAGCTTTTTTTTGATGGAATGCTATTTTGTATTTAATTTTTATTGTATATTCGTATGAGAGGAGAATAGAAAATGTTTGCGTATTTTTAATTCTCTTAATATTTGATTGTCTTTTTTTATTTACTTAAATCCTCTCTCTAAGGTTAAAATTTTGTTTTATTTTAAAATTATCAAAAAATGTTACATGTATAAATGCAAAATTTTATATATTTTATCTATGTATGATATCTCACTTAAGATGAATAATCTTTAAATTATATGTTTCAAATGTATTTAAAGAAACTCCAAATAGAAACTGATTATTATAGATGAGTAATAATGAATAAATAAACAAGTGAGATAAAATAGATTCTCTATTGATAGTATCTAATCTCTCAGTAATGTTTGAATAAATAGTTTAATTTTGCTCAATTTTCATGTAATTTTACGCAGTATGTAATATTTCTAAAAAGAAGTTAAACATATTTTCTAAGGAAATACAAGCCACATTATTTTTTATCAAATATCAAATTCCTTTGATTGAATTTTATGAAAATAAAGTTTTGAAACTAATGATGTAAAGGATTTCAAAATAACTTAATCAAACCCTATTCATTTCATATTTAAATAATGTCAAACATTATTAAATATTCTAACCATGCAGTTTTTCATACTTATATCTGAGTACAAAGGATTTTCAGGAAAGAAAGATCCTCAAATTTAACAAAAAAAATAATTAACGATTCAATAAACAAAAACAAAAATTCGAATAGATAAAATATATATATGACAGGCCCCATGCCTGCTGGTAAAATGAGGAAGGCATCATCTCTCTAATAACTTCTTTATTTTGCTTCAATCACATAAATCCAACTTGGCGACACTTTGGCGCGCAACCGAGTAGAACATTAACAATACTTCGGACAAGAGTCATCAGCTAAGCCTTTTCGAGTATACGTTCTTCTTCGTCAGCACTCGCTCCACTTTTTAAATGAAACATTTACCCTGGAAATCCTTACGCGATGGTAAAGGGTTTAGCTCTATTTTATTTGTACTTACTTAATTTTGAAGCTAAACTTTTCAAACCTGACATATATATATACATTGATTTTATAACCCTGAAATGAATCATTCAATTTCAAAAATTGACCTCTAATAAATAATAATAATAATAATCTTATAAAAAAGAACGCAATAATTCAATACTAGTCACAATTTTAGCTCAACAAATCTTGCATCTCATTTTATACATCCTTACATCGTATTTTTCATCTTACTGCTTCTTTAAAATAACAATAAAGAATATTTGTATAATATTCAAGAATGCTTTCTTTTTTGAATAAAATAATCTCAGCATTCTGATTCGGAATTGTTTATCCTTTTGTTTTGAAAATCATAGAATTCCTCGAATTTAAAAAAGTAGAAGAAACATTTTATGTTATCCTTGAAAAAAAAATAATAAATATCGTTGCTGAACCAGAGCATAGTTTTACATTTTTAAATTTCAGCAACATCAAAAAAAAGATAAAAGACGTTATGAATTGCATTTTTAAGAATACAATGTGTGATTGAAGAATTCTTAGCTTAAGGCACGTTTTATTTTTAAAACAATACATGATACAAAATCGTGGTTTCTTCGAGAGTGAACATTTAATTTATGACTAAAAGGTATTTTTATGAATCACGGAAAGGATAATATCATTCTTTTACCTTATGAAAAATACAAACATCGTCCGAATGGGGATCTAATGTATCCTACGTTTGAAATATCGAAAAGAGAATGGGATGAAAAGGATATAATTTAATTAGCTCAGTGAAATACAACGAAAAGCGTGACATGCAATAAATATTAAGAAAATATATAAATAGAGTTACAAAACCTGTGTGGGAATATTTAAAAATAACAGAAAATTTGAAGTTATAGGTAAAAAACTCATATCTGGTAATAATTTTTCAATTAGTTTATGATTTAAAATATGATAAGAAAATTGTAAACAATTAAAAGGGGAACAAAGTGGAGGCCTTATTATCAAAATGTTTGAATTTGCATTTCCTAAAATAATAAAATTAAGTCCACTCTCTTCTCTAGAAAGAAATTTATTAGATTATTTCCTAAGAGTCCCATTAATATGGATTATATATAAAAAGAAAAATTCAATAGCAATTTTGACCTTGGAATGGAAGGTTTCCTTTTTATTTTACAAATGCTTGGATACATGTGATCAATTTTGATATTAAAATTAATTTCTAGATTAATTTTTTTCTGAAAAAAAAAGCATAACAGCTACTATAGTTTGTGACGGATCTATTCGCGTACCTTCACTAATCCTCTTGGGAAATCTTTGGGCTATAGTTCGCGTTTGTTCACAACCAACCCTTCTGAAGAAAAGCAGTATTCAAAATTAAATCTACTATATATAGTCAGGGTTTTTCTAGCTAGCATGAAGAGAAAGGAGAGAAAGAAAAGTCAAGGTGAGATTGCTACTGATCAAGGTATCACTTCAAATTATTGAATATTTCAAATACAGTAGACTATAAAGCTAACACGGGGAATACGTTCCATCAAAGTAGAGCGTAATGCGAAACAGCGCTAACGAGAGGCTATGCAACATGTAAATAATGGGGTTGGGGAAGATGGATAAAAAATTGGTTAGGTATTAAATTTAATAATTATGTTTTTAATAAAAAAAAAACCCAAACATTTATTTTTACAAAAAAAAAAACAATATAAATGAAAAAAAACATGTAAAACAAATAATCAGTCAGATCATTCAGTCTGTTCTGTTTTTCCCAAATTTTTTCTCCCTTTTTTTTGTCAGAAGGCATCTTGTTGTTTCCAAATTCAATGCAGCATAATTTGAGATTATTTCACCAGAATCTTCTTCTTCCCTTGCTTTTGTTTCTAGGGGAAATGCTTTTCTGGTTTTTTTTATTGTGTTTCTTATCCCCCATGATAAAAAAACTAAAGATCAAAAATTTTTGTCACTGTATTAATGTTATAGATTATATAAATTTATACACAATAATGTCAACAAATGTTTCAAATGATAAAAATCGTCCGTACAGCTCCCCAAACAAAACACAACTACACTTTTCCCCGGATATGTTTTTCATATTTTGAAACCTACAATTTCGGGAATCCCCGGGGTTGAAAAAAAAAAGGGAAACCAAAAAAGCGTTAAGCGGGGTCTTAAGGGGTTTGACGAGAAAATTAAAAATACATTGGCCGAAACTTAAAGTAACTTAAAAGGGGGGATCCCATCTTTCGGAACCCTGATTTTGCAAAGCGTGAAAGGATAAAATTTTAGATTTTTGGGTTTGATTAGAAACATGTTAAAAATTTTTGGGGTTAGACAAAAATTATTTAAATACAAATTTTTTGGGAAAAAAATTAACTTGCCCTTTTTTCCAAAGCTCCTTTTTTTAAAAAAAAGATTTATTGTTTTAAAATTTTGCCCGTATTTACCAGACCCTTTTTTTGAGGCTCAACAGAATTTTGAAATGCATTACTTGAAATTGGTTTATCCATGTTTTTACGAAAACAAAAGGGAGAAATTTTAAGAAAATACGCCGATAATTATTTCAAATCGTTGTAACTCTGAAAATAATGTGAATTTTTCAAAATCGTAAGTTGAGCCTCTGTCAGAGGTTTAAGCTATATACAGGAAAAATATTAACTAAATAAGCATTTACAAAAGGAGAACACTTGGAAAAAACATTCTAAGTAATTTTTGCCAAAATATTGATTTAAATAATTTGATAATGTCGCAAACAATTTTTTGACATGTATTCTAATCTCCAATGACACTAAATATCATGACAATTATACATTTATGCGCTTTTTTAAAATCATGGTTCCGAACGTAGTCGGATACCTTAAGCTAAGTGAGATAATTGAATTGGTCCTAGATTAAAGTGGTCGATATTCATAGTTTTCGCATAATTCCTCCATCTCGTTATTGTTCCACTTGTATTATTCATATTGAGACACTCTCTTCTTGAATTTAAGTGAGTCAGTGCTGTTAATTTGGTAGATCAATAAATGATTTTGAGCATGTTTGGTATTGCTTCTCTTCCTCCCACACATCTAGGCGGGCAAGAGAGAGGGGGTAATCCTTCACAAGTTTATAACTTAATTAAAAAATTCAAAGCAAATGTAACTACGACTTAAGAGAAAATACAATAGCTTCTCATTAGTACTAATTATCTTGATTTTTTTTTGTTCAAATGTCGTATTACAAAAGCAGAACTCTTTAGCTTCAGGTAATTGTTACATACTTTAAGGTAAGTAAGGGACTTGAAACTGAAATATATTTCAGCGATCTCTTATCTTACAAAAAATTCTCTTTCTTACCAACTAATTTTTATTCGCTTCTTCCTTTCTTCAGATTAACAGGTACGCTAGAGGTAAAATTTGTCTGTTAAACATGGCTAATTACTGGCTCTAATACCAAAAAAGCACTCCTCCCCTTGATAGGGTTTAAAAGTTTGGAGAGTAGGGTGCCAGCTCAGGTGTTGTCTTCGTCACTGGGCTCAAAATTACGAGGTCCATCAACCATCTTAAATTAAAATTAAATCAAATCAAGACAAAAATGAGTTACTGCCCATTCATTCACAAAGCTGTAGAAGATGGACCTCATATTTTTGAGCTATTTCAAGATGTCAAGAACGATTCTTTACCCAATATTTTACTTGACGGCTCCGGCAGCTTAGAGGTAGCGTACCCGCTTCAAAAGCCCAAGGTTGCGGATTCGACCCTGGCTCGGTTCGATAGATTTTCTGGATGCGAAAATCACGTGGACTATCATGTCATATGATTATGTTGCATGTAAAGGATCCCTTGATTATCAATTTGGCTCTGGTACTCTAGGAAAAATTAAATCACTGCAATATTTATCATTTGACGAGAGCTTGAATTAAAAAAGATTCAAGAACCCAAACTTTTTTTGTTAGTGAGGTAGCCACACACAAACACACACACTAGATGGTGCCTCCATGAAATGGCTCTCACATTTGGAAACTTGTCGTGTCTTCAAAGACTAAGTTACTAAAATGCATGCCTTTAGAAGAAAAAAACTTACCAAACATTTTATGTTAGAACTGTGTGAGGTCTGATTTACCATGCCCAGTGAGCGAGTAAGTGAATATTAACGTCACACTGTTCAGCTACACAAGGGCTTTTGGGACGGACCTCGTAATTTTGAACCATGGTCAAGTAACTAGGACAACACCTGAACTGGCGCCCCTCTCCTAACTACCAGACCACTCCAACGGGAGCTTTCGACAGATCTAACGTGCATCGCTCCCCTACACAGTGGGTTTTTAGTGGTACTGGGCTCGAACTCGCGACATGGCAGCCACGATCCGATACCTTGACCACTAGGCTACCGCGGCCACTTTTACCGTGCGCAACAAACTGCTCTAAATCACACTCAGTGGCCGAAGTAACCTAGTGGTCAAGGTCACGGATATCGTGGCTGGCGTGTCATGAGTTTGAGCCTAGTTCAAATGCCGCTAGTTCAGCCGCTGCACGTTAAATCTGTCGTGGCTAAAACATCCTCTCGTTTGTGTGGTGGGGAAGCTAAGAGAAGGGGATACCAACTCAGGTGTCATCCTGTCACTTGACCCTTGATTCAAAATTACGAGGTCTGTCGAATATAGCCCTCGTGCAGCTTTATAGTGCGACGTTAACACTAGAAAGACTGAAATTTAGTATACACCTATATTACCCAAAAGCAGTCAAAATGACTGCATTGCGAAAGAATGATTAATGTGTAAAAAAATTTGTTAAAATTAACTTTTAATATTTTTCATATTATTTACAGTCACGTTACAAGTTATTAGTAAATATTTACAATAAAAAATTTACTTCACTTGGGAAAAAATATATTCTACAAAAATCCTAAGAAGTTGTGCATTATATATGTAATTGTTTTTCTAAATGGAATTAAAAGCAGTCAAAATGACTTTCTTGGGCAATCTAGTGTTAATATAACACTTAATCACTCACCACGCTCAAGTTCTTGATGAATTTAGGTCCCCTAATCTGGGATTTTACACCATGAATCTTGAGTCTTTAATAACAGAGATAGTTGGGATTGTGTCATAGTATTTTAAATTATGATTGCTTCACAAAAAGTTTCAAAGATGTCCAATCTTTGCATCGCATGTTTGCTTAAATTATATTCTGTCTAGTACAGTGTTTCTCAAACAGTGGGGCGCGCCCCACTAGGGGGGCGTGAAAACCCTACAAGGGGGCGCGAACATATTGGAAAGTTGAAAACAAATGATTATTTTAAAAAATTACTAATTTACTTAAAGTAGTCAAACAAAATACATTCTGACATAGTAAAAAATAAAGTCATATATTTGCATTGACATAATACACTTGCAAATATATCAATACTGCACAATACATTTTATGATTAATTTAACAATACTAAGTTAAGAACAAGTTTATTAAGTAAGTTATGGGCTTGTAATATATAAAATTATTTTCAAAAACTAACACTTATGATAATTTGCCCGATTTACAATTAATTCCTTAAATGACGATTAAAAATTACGCGATTCACTCCCCAATGCCACCGTTTAAAACGTAGGCAAGCGTATGTGGTGTATTGGGAGGGGAATAATCAGCAAATCCTTCGTAAATACTGTCAAGGTCATTTTATTGCATTCCAAAGTCATCGGAATAATTTTGTGGATAGCAATTCACAGAAAATATTGTACTTAGTAAAGACGTATATATACGTCCGTGGCAGTTAGCGCACTGGCTGAGCGAGACGTTTATATACACCGGCGGCACTTAAAGAGGTTAAAGTTGTATTGTAGTTAGCAAATTATAGTATTATTTAATTTAATACAGTATTATTGTATGGAGGGCGCGTTGAAAATTATGATTGAATATTGGGTCGCAAATATTGAAAGTTTGAGAAGCACTGGTCTAGTATAACTCTTTTTATACGAGAAAATGGATATCGCAATGATTTTATAAAATGGATGATTCGATTACGCCCCAGCAATCATCACTAAGATAAAACTGTCAGAATTACTTTACGGTTCGCTAAAAAAAATACGCAAGTTTCACCCACAACGGTTTTTCATTTTTTTTCAATACTGTCAAGGATTGAATATTGTCCGATTCATTCTGAGGTTGGGTCTAACAAGATTAAGGCTGCTGTGTATCTTTTTGCTTTCGATGTCCAACATTTCTTTCTAAAAATAGCCTCAAAAGAAAATCGTTTTGATCACGCTAGACAGGAAAGAAATGTTTTAATGCTTTTGTTTTTCTTTTTGTTATAAAACATCCATTTGATTCTTTGCGATGGAATGAATGTGCTTGAATACCTGCGCTCGAAGAGAAAAACGAATAAGAAGTAAATAAAGTTGTTTGATAAGGGCAAAATCTATAGATTTATCATGATGATTAAAAATATAGTCTCTATATATGTATCTATTTGGATATACACATAAAAATAAAACTTGATTTAATTTCCATTTCATTCATAAAATCTTAAGTTTTTTTTTAAATTTAAAGTTTTGAACATACCGTAAATTTAAAAAAATAATGTTTTCAATACTCTAAACTTAGATTATATGCTTCATTTTGAGAAAAATTATTCGTTTTGAAACCCATTTTCGATGTCTGAAGTAGTCGAATTATTTTAAGTTCTCTGAAATTATTCAGAAACAGAAATAATGAAGTTCTGTAACTTTATTTTCAACAAAAAAATCAGTTTTTTTATTTGAAGTATAAATTTTTTTAGAACACACACAAATTATATTATAGCAAAAAATTATATATCTTGAGAGCAGTTTTCCTTATTTGAAATATTTTATAAGAAAAAGAGTTTTAGATTTCATTTGAGAGTTTTAGTAGAAGTAATCAATGATTTCTTGGTATGAAATTCTTATGATTTTATTTTTAAGTAGAGGAATACAACTCAAAATTATATTTAAGCGTAACTATCAGGGATTCAAAGCTATCCCCGAACTTTGTAAATGTAAGTATTCTATCCAGTATTTAAAATGAAGAAGTTGAAAAATATTTGGATTTTTTATTGTTTTCTTATTTTACAACTATATTTTTAAACCTTATGTCATATATTATGCAAGAAATTCAATTTTCTAATTTTTACTGTAAGTAATGCAATAAATATTGTGAACGTCATGTGTGCATGTTTAAGCTGAAATTGTTAAAATTGTTAGAAAAATACTTTTAATTCTTTCATAACATATTTTAGTTTTTGTGTAAACATTAAAACTACAATGGCTTTTTCAAAAATATTTTTTATTGAATCTCTCTTAAAAAGACTATTTAATTAAACAAATAATAAACAAAATTTATATTAAATAGTTAATTAATGCAATGAAATTCAATAATATCTAATAATCATTATTTTAATTTCTTTTTCAAAATTGAAAACATTTCGAGGTTAAGATCAAAATGTTCTAGTTATTATATTAATTTTTGATGAATTTGCATAAATTATGTAATTTTTTTCCGAATTACGAACGATTCAAAGCAAAACGCATTACTGTCATTTGGAAAATCACAACACATTTCTTAATGAATAATTATCAAATCTATAAAAAGAATTTCAATTCAAGAAGTTATTATTTTTATTAAAAATATATAAATAATGTGATAAAAGACTTAAATCATTTAAATGTAAATTTTTATTGAAAATTTCAAAAAGTAAATGACCATGACTTTAACTTGATTTAAAAAGAATTTTAAAAGAAACAATTATTGTTTTTATACATGAGAAAGAATTTATCATTCTTTCATTTAAGAAATGGTTTGAAATAAATTTATGCCTTACATTGATACAAACTTTAATCTTTATTGAGTTTTAAAAAAGATTAAAAAATTTTTTAACTCCATATGGATTGAAAATCGTTAGTTTTTCCAATTCATATGGCATATATAGTACAAAGCTGAAATTGATTTCTTAATACAACTAAAGCGAAAAATCTATTTTTATTTTTCGAGTTCTTTTATTTCTTTTTCGCTTCTTATTCCTTCCAAATGAAAAACGAAATAATAATTTTAAAACATATTTCTTTGAATTTAATGTAATGAAATTCTCAATTCTAAGGAAGAAGCGACTGAAGGCTTATCACAATGTTTATCAATGAAATTTTAAGAAGATAGAGAATTCGGAACGCATTCATGTTGTTATCCTATTTATATTTTCATCATCAAGTCACTATGGATATTAATTTAATCCTTCTTTCTTAAGTCTTTTGCTATTTAAGAAGGATTTAGTGCTAGAGAGCTTTAAACATTTTTAAAATAACATAAAAATGATGCTAGTATTACAATAAAATATTACAGTTATTGGCCTTTATTTCTCGGAAACATCATTAGGCAAATCATTTGAAATAATATTATTCAAAGACATAACGTCTTTGAAAATTCTAACACATTTGTTTTCCAAAAGGTGAATCTAATATCTATCCAGCCATCTATAAGTAAATTCAAAGCTGCAAAACTAAAAAGCCCATTACGGCTAAATCGCTATGCTTAATAACAATGAATAATAATAACTGAAATCATAAATCAATTTACAACTAATTCTAAATCATATCAAGAAGTAATATTAAAATAATCTAAATGATGATTCTTATTTTTTAATTATTTTAACAAAATTGAAATCTTTATCAACTGCATTTAGAAAAGAACAATTTGTATCTGAATATAAATTTCAGAAAAGCATATATAGCCAATGATAAACTTTTTTATAAAGCAGTACTCCACATATAAAAAATATTAAAAAGTTAATTCTTAAATTTTAAATTTTATTCAGAAAGGTAAATTAATTTGTGTGATACTTTTTATTCTAAAAATAAATTAATTAATTTGTTCTTAATAATGACTAACTGAATTATTATTTCTTTTATTTTATCAGATTTTTGTGCGTTTCTATTTGTTGCTTTGAATGTAATTCCTAATTATGCTTTCTGAGAATAGAGATACGTATATTATAATTCCAATTTAGATTGTAATAATATTAATGTTAAAAGCGTCCATTTTATCACAAATGTTGGAGAAGTAAATTAAATTTTAACTGTCAAGTTTTTTTAGTACTTAAAACAATTGCATAAGTAGGATTACACTGTTTGTTAGAATCAAATTCAAGTAATCTAGATAAAAATTTATAATTAGTTTTGAAATCCTTATTTTTGACAAAAACAAGAAATCAATATGTCGATATAAATAATATTATTTATTACCTACAGAGTAATGTTCATAAAGGAGTAATTAGGTACTAGACAATTACTAATAAATCCTCTTTCGATAAACAAGTCTAACAAATCTAATAAGCTAATTAATTTTATCATAATTTATAAATTCGTTTATTAGTTTTTTTTAAATTTATATTAACTAAAAATTAAAATAATCTTTAATCATATCATTAATATCAATAGAGCTCAAAAAATTCTTTTACAAAATAATACATTTTTAATACATATATACATAATATATATTTTTTATGTTTCAGGGTATCAAATTTTTTTTGTTACTATTTCAATTATTATTATCATTATAAATTTATTTACTGTATCTATACTGAAACCTATTTTCTGACCATTTTAATCTATCTATTTAAATCATTTGCTAACTTTTAGGAATAGATTTTTATGAAATTTAGATATTTAGAAAATATTTGATACCTAAAACTATTAAAGTGAGTTTCTAATTTGCATTAGATTTTAAAATTGGATCCTTAATTTTTGTACCCTTAATTTTCATTTAATAAAAGATCTATTTTTTAATTGCTTGTCTAACAATAAATAAACTACTTATATGCCACTTATAGCACAATTACCAGGTACTTAATATATATATATATATATATATATATATATATATATCAAACTGACAGTTTTGAAATGGATTCATGATTATATCTAAGTAATCAATTATTAGGTCCTGATGTTTCTATTTATAATTATCGAGGGAAAATCAGAAAATGTGTGCCAAAACACAGTATGTATTTTAAACAATATATAAATATAAATAAAAATATGAGATTTGAAATTAAAATCAATCATAAAAGCTTCAGATACTTTAATTTTTGAATCAGAATATTAGAAAGGGGATATGTAAATTGAGAATGAACCGTACTTACAAAATCTTTTCCTCTTTGCTTAGAACAGAAATACTAAATTATGTTCAGCAGAAAATTCTATTCGTTCTTTCTTAATATATGCTTTCATATAATGACAGTATTTAGATTACAACTTACAATAAAAAGATGTGATCATGCTTCTGGTTGGTCCCACAGCTCGCCCACACACAAAATAAAATTAATCATCGTTGTATATTCCATTCATTTTTGTGTCCTTTCGTCTATCCTTTTGTCAAAAAATAATTACTTGAAAACTTAACGGAAGGAATTCATAAACTTATTGCTATCGTAATTTTCCACGTCTTTCATAACTTTTTGATTTTGGCAAATTTAAAAGCCTGCTTGTTTGAATTTTTATGGTAAAAATTTTCAAGTTTAAAAATATATAGAATAAAAAATGATAAATTATGTGTATATTCATGTTTATTATTTTTCTGCAAGATTATTCTATATTAATATTTCTATAAAATCCTTTTGAAGATACTTTCATAATTTGATATTTTTATTGAAAACGAAATTTTTTCAGAGAAAATTTAGAATTTATTATACCTAAGACAAAAAATATTCATCTGTTATTAGTGAAAAGGGAAATTTAGTCTCATACATAAAATAATTCAAAGATTGAAAAAATAAATGGTACGTTAGATAAAAAACATTTCGTAATGTTTATTTTCTTTTTTCTCATGAATAATATATGTGCATTATTGAAAACAATTTTGACATGCAATGAAAAAGTCTTTTATCAGAAAAACGTGCATAAATACAAATAAAAATAAAACTACCAACATTATCTTTGAAAAGAACAATGAAATTTTCAATACAGGTCAATTAATTGCAAAAAAAAGGTCCTATATAATATTTATTTATTTATTTATCGGTAAGGAAAATCTTTTAAATATTGTAACTCTCCATTATTTATACATATATTATTTCATATTTAACGTCTTAAATATTGGCCTTTCTTGTTGGCTAAATAATAGCAGAAAATTGAAATATGTTGAGGATCAGAACATTTTCAGTGGATAAAACATTTTGACAGGAAATAAGTTGTGAGCTTACTTAAAATGTCCCTAAAATACTTTATGAAATGGAGAAATCGTAAAATCATTTCAGAAACGTTTTCTTTTTAGGGTATGGCCGAAAAATCTTTTAATTTTTGTCTTAAAACGTGGTACAGAATGTCTCTCTATATAACTAACTTTTGATCCCTCATATTTGTTGTTTTTAATTTTCTTAGAGTTCTTCACAATTTTGAATTTTATATCTGTACAGGCAGTACATTTAAACGTGTTCTTTAAATTTGAAATAATTTAATTATTTATGATACTACTAAATCAAAATAGATTATTATTATGTTTTGAAATACATTTTTATTTAAAAACATAAAGTGGTTCATAAATTATTCTAAACTTCATAAGAAAACCCGAGGCATTCAGATGTTGAAAAAAAGAGTATTAAGGATAATTTTGCAATGAAACAATAACATAATAAATTATATTTAAAAAAGAGTTTGGTGAATTTGTCGTATATAATTTCGAAAAAAATTTAAGTATTTTTCACCAAACAACTTGCTAGATATATTTATTTATAACAAGATCATTTGATAAAAAAACAGCATATCTATAATTTTTGTAGAATCATAATATTTTTTTAAACTTACCATAACTTTGAAAAAAAAAGTTATATTTATCTTCAAACTTAATTGCTTTTATTTTTATAATAAGAATTGTTTTTAAAAAAACTTCACTCTGGAAGAGTGTCGTTGTTAATCTCTTTTGTAATCTTCAAGACGTCACTTCATAAAATGTGATCTTCAAAATTGATCAGTGACTCAAGTTCAGATTTTAATTAACCAGCGATACTTTGGAAAAAAATTCATGGTTTCTAAAGAAAATCAAAACATTTTAAGAGTAGTGTTTTGAGTCTCATCTACTTTCTCTAAAGTAGATATAAATGTAAGAAAAAAGAAAAACTTAATATTAAAATAGAGAAGAATAGAATTTAAAGAAATATGATAAATTAAAAAGAGTTATAAGTAGCTCCTGACACATAAAAATAAACAAAAAGCTATAAAATAATCTACTATTCACATACTTCTTTAAAAATATGTCTTCGTTCTATTTAATTTAAAATCCTTCGCAGAAAGAAAAAATTCGTAGCTTGGCGTCCATTGGGAAAACACCAAAAGAAATTGATAAATAGCTAGATTTAAAGCAGAAAGAGTAAATGTAATTTGAAATAACTCCTCCAAAAAAATTAATTTATTCCTTTCATCTTTCTCTTGTAAAAGGGAAAGTAAAAAAAAATTCATCTCAAATATCCCCTTAGTTATTTTCTTAGAACTAGTCCTAGTTTAGAGAATGACATGTTCATAAAAAAAATGTATTACCCAAACAATGCAATTCCTACGAATTATATTGTAAAACCATTTCTGAACACTGCACACAAAGAAGTGCACGTTTCTAAGAAAGCAGAATAAAATATATACTGAGCGTTAAATTATTTTATGTTTGATGTAGATAAACAATGTTATCTTACATTGTCAATGTTTTGTCTTTTCATATTAGACTCATTTATTCAATTAATATTTTTATCTAAGTAATGAAAAATTCCATACTTTAGAAAGATATGTAGAAAGAAAATTCATGATAATTTACCAATTATTGGTATGCAGTAGACATAGTATGTGTGAATCAGTTCAATAAAATGTCACATAACAAATTTTTTGGATTGAATAAAATGCCCAATGACTATTTATTTAAAAAAATAAAGAAGACATTGATTTACATATTATTTACTCAATCTTTAAATATTTTTTTCATAGATAGAGGCATTATATTACATCATTGAATGAAGAAAACATACTTATACGAGCCACACAAAATAGCTGACTCAGGTTAAAGTAAAAATAAAATTAATTCAATAAATAGTTTAGATCAACGTTTCTCAAACTTTCAATATTTGTGGCCCAATATTCAACCATAATTTTCATTACACCCCCCTCCCCATTCAAATATCAATGTATTGAATTTAGTAACTTTGACACTATAGCTACAATAGTACACAACTACTTTTTCTGAAGTGTCACCGGCTTATATAAACGTCTAGCTCAGCCGAAGCATTAATTGCCCAGGATATACGTCTTTCCAAAGTACGATCTTTTCTGTGCATTGCTATCCAAGAAATTATTCCGAGGACTCTGAAATGCAATAAAAGGACCTTGACAGTGTTTACAAAGTTTTTACTCTTTTAGAGCATTTCCTTATTTATTCCTTTTCTTCCCTTGCCCCAATAAATTACATACAGTGATTGCGTAACTTTTAATCGGCAGTTAACGAATTAATTATAAACCGTACAAATGATCAAGATAAGTATTAATTTTTACATGTAATTTTATATATGACAAGTCCATGGAGTCACTGTTTATTAATAAACTTGTTCTTAATTTAGCATTCTTAAATTAATTATAAGATACAGCGTGCAGTACCGACACAATTATAAGTGTATTTTATCAGAACAAATCTTAATTTTATTTTTCATTGTGTCAGAATGTATTTTGTTTGTCAACTTTCAGTAACTTAATAATATTTTTTAAAATAATCTTTTGTTTTCGATTTTTCAATATGCTCACACACACACCCTCGTAAGGTTATCACGCCCCCTTAAGGAGGCGTGCCCCATAGTTTGAGAAACGCTGGTTTAGATGCATCACATTTTATATAATATTCGTATTCCTCCCTTTGTGGTCACCGTAGCCTAATGGTCACGGCCACGAGCTCCTGGTTGGCGTGTTATGAGTTCGAGCCCTAGTGATATTGAAGATTCGCTGCGTAGAAGAGCTTATGCACGTTAAATCTGTTGTGACTCAAAGTCCTCTCGTTATCGTAGTGTAGTAGTTGTCTCGATACTTGACCGTGACTTAAAATTACAAGGTCCGTCGCCAATAGCCCTCGTGGTGCTTTATAGTGCGACGTTAATAAACTTTCGTTCTCTCTCACTAGCCCTCAATTCCTTCAGACTTTCTTACATAGATCAAAGCAGCGTTTCTCAAACTGTGGGGCGTAACCCCCTAGGGGGGCATGATAACTCTGCAAGGAGGGTGCGAGCATATAGAAAAGTCATAAACAAAAAATTATTTTTTAAAAAAATATTATTTTACTGTAAGTAAACAAACAAAATACATTCTGACATAATAAAAAATAAAATACGCATTTATACAGATATAACAAACTGATAAATGTATCATACTGCCCACACATGCACACAAGGTATTTAATAATTCATTTAACAATACTATAAAAAAATTTAATACTTAACATTGACCCAATAGACTTATCTATAAAATTATATACAAAAATTAACACTTATCTTGATAATTTGTACGGTTTATAATTAATCCCTTAACTGACGATTAAAAGTTACTCGATTCGCTTCTCAGTGCCACCGTTTTCCACGTAAGCACGCGTATGTGATGTATTGGGGGGGAGGAATAAAAATATGAGCAAATCCTATGAAATAAATAAATCCAGCACAAATACTATGAAGGTCATTTTACTACATTCCAAAGCCTTCGAAATAATTTTTTATGAATAGTAGTTCACAGAAAAGATCGTACTTTGGAAAGACGTATATATACGTCCGGGCAACTAACGCACTGGCTGAGCGAGGCGCTTATATACGCCGCTGGCACTTAATAGGTTAAAGTCGTATTGTAGTTTTAGCGTCAAAGTACAGTATTATTTAATTAATACATAATTATTGTAAGGAAGGGGGCGCGATGAAAATGATGATCGAATATTGGATCGCCAATATTGAAAGTTTGAGAAGCACTGCATCAAAGCATGGAGGAAAAGAGGCTCAAAGATGCCAAAGAATGATTTATTCAGGTTTAAAATAAAATTAATATTACTTTAATACATGATTTAAATACGTCTCTTTTTATACAGTGCTTACATTTATTCATTTTAATGTTTGTTTATACTCTATTTGTGATGTGATCTCGGTTGTTTACGTGTTTGTGTGTATCAAATCATTCTTCCGAAACCAAAGTATATTTTAAGATGAAAACTGTGATGGGAGTTTAAATTGACTCATTTTCAAACGATCCACACATATTTTACATCATATCAGTAATATACGATACTGTATATTTTCATCCGAGAAAAACACCCAGTTCTCGTAAACAAGCCTAAATTTTAATTAAATTTTCGTCAAAGGTAATTCCCATTCCTATCTCTATCAGCGCATTACCACTTTACAAGCATCTCACCACGAAATGCCATCTTACATGCTTGACAGATACTAGAAATCACTTTTCGTTTCCGGAAATGAGCTTCTCGCTGTATCAAGTACTGTACTTACGATGGCGATGTTAGACCTGATCTAATGTTATCTCACACGAAGCACTTCCCTTGATGGCGATAGTTGTTTCAGGATATCTGAAAGGACTCACTAAATCTACTGCGACTAAGGTTTAGAAATTGTGTGACCGGTGGTTCACAGCTAAAAGTTATTTGTAATTTCCTGTGGTGTTTCGTTACCTGAGAAACACTGATATGATTAGAATCGAACCACTTAATGTCATATTTAATCAACTATGAGATTGTTTCGTAACTGATTCATGGATTGTACTGAATTACAATAATTATAAATGATACCAGTATATTACTATGGCATATATCTCTTAATGTAAAATGTCTGGAAATGGTACCAAAAATTTATTTATACGCATTCTGTTACAGCTTTTCAGCTAAGATTGTAAAAACAAGCTGCTAAAATTATTATATTAATTACCAGTATATTACTTTGGCATATATCTTAATGTAAAATGTCTGGAAATGGTACCAAAAATTTATTTATACGAATTCTGTTGCAGCTTTTCTGCTAAGATTGTAAAACAAGATGTTAAAATTATTATATTAATTACTGTATTTATTCAATCTAAGCCACACTTTTTTCCAATGTTAATGCTTTTGAAAATCTGGTGCGGCTTAGAATCGAAGGCTGAAAAAATTCGTTGGATAGAGTGATAACAGGTTAATGCAGACATTTAAAAGTTTTTAATACCTGTAAAATAAATTAATTATTCACTTTTATTATTTCTTATTCGTTTTTAATTAAGTTAGCACCGGATATCGATAAATCTTTTTGCACTATTTTTTATTTTTTCACAAAAACGTTTTGAGAGTTTAGAGCGTAACTTAGAGTCGATGGTGTCTTGGATTCGAATAAGTAATTGTACAAAATTCAGTAAGTGTAATTGCTGATTTAAATTTTGTTCCTCTAATTGCTTTATGTTCCAAAAGAGTTTTACGTTGTCAAACTGATTAATGACAAAGAAATTGGCTAAATTTCAGGAAAACTGTTCTAAGTTTTCATAGTTTTTGTACATATGCTGAAATTCTGAAGTAGTGTTCCCTTTCTATTAAAAAATTATGGTAAAAAAGGCGTTTCCGTAGTAACGTATAATTTCCTTGTTACTTAACTTATGTAAGATTTATACTTTCAAATATTAGTTGTTTATAATGCATATAGTGTTTATAACAAAACAATTGAATTCTTATCTTTTAAAAATTCACATCTGTGCAAACGATAATGGACCAGAAAATAGAGAATATTTCGAACCTCAAATGCTTTATCAGTTGAATATTTTGATTCAATTCTAAAAAAGATCCACTAACATTTCACACTTCTAATAAAACTTAATTTTTAAGCAGATTAAATGAAGAATATTTTGTCGAATAAAAATAGGAATTGCTTACAGGTGAATTTGAGTTCAGTTAAATTGGGCTCATAATAAAACAGTAATAAATTATTTCAACAATAAAATTTCTTCCATATGACAACTGAATTTACTTTCATTTCATCTTGTGACCTATCCAAATTTCCTTTCATAAATATTGGGCAAAAGTAATAAGGGTAAAATGTGAGGTAACTATTTTAATATTTTTTTATGATGCTGAGATATTGTTTTCTTTTTCTCAGAAATAACATAAAACAAAGCTAAAAGTACTTAAAGGTTTCTAAACTATGTAATTTGTTGTTGAATCAGCATTTCTCAACAACAAAGTATAAATCTAGAAGAATAATTCCCCATAAAATCTTTTGCTAGTGTTTTTCTATAATATCTTGATTTTCAAAACTAGATTTTGTTTTCAAAGCGATCAAACCCAAAATGAGAAAACGTAGCATAATAAATATACTATATACAGATGTTAAAACGCACTCTACTTGGAAATACATGTAAGATAAAAAAAATAATTACAATAAAAACTTTATATGTTGTGAAATTAATTTTAATAAACCTTGAACCCCACTAAATACTATGCAGTACTCGATTTTAATAGTTGTGTGTAAATTTACTTTTATTATATGACTTTTGTAAAGTATTCAAATTAGAAAAAATGGTGTTGGCCATTTTAAGTCTAAAAAGAAGTCATTAACTGATCTCTAACCAAAAAAGAAATTTGTAATATGTTTCGCTGTATTATATTTTTATTAAGAGCGATGAAATAATAAAGAAGTTTTTCATTTGTTTGTGCAGTCCAAAATACAAACTAATGGAAAATTTCAATTAAATAAACAAGTAATCAGCAAATCAACAAATTTATCAATAATCGAAAATAAAAAGTTTTTATAGAGATAAAATTATATCTACTTTGTTACTTTGTTTGATACAACTGTTCAAAGTATTTTTATGTTCCGAATAATTGACTCTGCATAATATCGAAAACTGTTAATTTGAGAAAATTTTACCGATTTTACAAATTGTTAAAATTCAAATTTTTTATTGCTTTGGATTCAAGTACTTTCTTGTACTTTGGTACAAGTATTTTATTACTTTGGATTTCAAATTTCAAGTTCTATGACTGAATAACCATGAGATAAGTATATTTCAAAATTCATCAAAATGTCACTTAACTTGATCATAACATATTTATCAGATACTATTAATATTTTGAGATTAACTAGCCCAAAACATACCTTAAAATATTTGATACACAATAATAATAACAGATAAACATAAATTTAAACATAAATTTGCATTAGATTGTATGAGCAATTGAAATTCAAAATTTGTAATCGAAATCAATTTTGTTTATTAATTACGAAAAGATTGAAAGATTATAACTTTCTTATAGCAAAATATACTTTTAACAGTGATTTTAATTAAAAACAAGTCTAATTTTTTTTATTGTGTAATATTAAAGTTATTAAACATCAAAGAATACGTTCTTTATTTCTCAAACTTTATTTAAGTATACAACATGTCAAAAACATGTTTTCCCCAAAAATAAGATAGTTAATTCTTTATTAATGCTCTAAATATTCAACAGAAGTGTGAAAATATAATAACTAGCACCTTTGACCTTTAGAAGGAAAATTCTCTTCCAGATATTGTGCATATTGGATGATATAACACCCTGTAGAACATCACTAAGAACATGAAATAATTAAATATATAAGAGTCTACAAGATTCGTTTAGAAGATAAAGATTTACATTACATATTAAAAAAAAGAAAGGTGATGTATTTTATTTTATGTTGTTGCTTTTTAATTAATTAAAACTAGTTTGATAGGCTAAAAATTGCGTTAAAAAACTACAAATTAAAAAAAAAAGTTTTGTTTTTACATTAATAAATGAGTGTTTTTAATTCCCGGGATAAGTTTGTTAAAAATGTACGTATCGGTCTTTTAATGCATTTACTAACTATCCCTAACTTACATGGCCTATTCTTGTTATCTTTCCTTGGCTATTTATTTTTATAGAAAATTACATTTGTAAACTGAACATTAATTTACTTTTATTTAGGTAACTCTGAAAAACATTTTTAACTATCATATGAAAAATTATTTATAAAATTTATGATGATTAAGAAGTATTTACCTGATGTAAGGCAAATAAAATGTTTTGAGCAGTTTAAGTAAATAAACCCTTCGTAAGGTTTTGTTCTTTAATAAAATTAGTGAAATACCGAAACATGGTTTGCTTAAAAATATCGATTGATTAATTAAATTTGAATACCTACAAATTTTTCCCCTCAATATATAAAAGCTTTAAATATTTTCTAGATAAAGAAAAAAATGCCATAAATTATATTTTTTTTCTGTGAAATATTAGTCATCATAAATAAAAATTTTGAATCATTCATTCGAATGCGTTAGATCTCAATCAATTTAAAACTTTTATTTTTATCATTACATTTTTTCAAACTAATATGACATATTTTAATTTGCATAATGTACTGTTTGTAATAAAACTATCTTTACTTTTTCTCATTACTTTTCCTATAATCTTAAAATAAATGAATATTTGTTTTTTAAATGAAAAGAAAACTGTTTTAATTTTTAGGTATTAGCCAATATATTTTTCTCTACAAAGAAGTTTTTAACATTAAAAGTTATTTATATATCTATATATAGTAATCTACACCGAATCAATTTTACATTACAAGGAACTATTTGTATTATAAATAAAGTCCTATTTACTTTACCAAGCCAAAATTATATTTATTCAAGTATGCATAGTTTTCAGAAAAACTGTAAAGAATTTGAATACATTATATGTTAATATTTACTAACATAAACTATCTTTTAGATTTGTTTATTAACATAAGTTATCCTTAGTATTATTATTCGAAAATATTAATGTTTTTAAAGCATTTATGTTACTGTATAGTACAATAGTATAAATGTAGAAAAAGTTTTATTAAGTCTTACATTCATATATGTACATACATAAGGCGATGAATGCACATACATTTGTATAGACATAAGCTATGTATGTACATTTGTATAGACATAAGCTATGTATATACATTTGTATAGACATAAGCTATGTATATACATTTGCATAGACATAAGCTATGAATATACATTTATATAGACATAAGCTATGTATATACATTTGTATATTCATATAAGTATTTATATATATAACTTCTGTATATTCAGAAGCTTTGTATATACATATGTATAAACATAAGCTACGTATATGCACAGCTACTCACCAGAAACTATCTAATATTAGCTTTATATTTTTAAACAATATTATTGGGACATATATTTAAGCATTTCAAAAATTCTTTAATTTCTTATTATTCACATTACTTCAACCAGCTAATATATTCTGGAATATTCTTATGCTTTCACAAGTTGTAATACACAATTAATGAGTATTAAACTATCTTTAATGAAAATATTGTATTGAGTAAACAAGTGGTATTGCTTTTCAACTAAAGTAACACATAAAAGTTGCACATTTATTATTTTCAAATTCTTATAATGCCTTTCAATCATTCATTGAAAATAACAGAAGCTTCCAAAATATTCCGAAATTCAAGTTAATAACGATAAATAAACAGCTTTGAAATATTACGTTATGCTTACCGGAGCTGTAATCAGGATAACCAGTAACATATTTCAAATCATTCAAAAAGTTCTTAGATTCAGTTGATCTGAAATCTGACTACTTTATTCTATTATATTGATTAATTTCCATTGTTTATATTTTTTTATTAAAATTTCTGGCATTTTCTTACAAAAATACAATTAATATGATGTATGATTTTTTATACTTGAAATTTAAATGCTTCGTTTTTCTTCCAATTTGTTCCTTACATTAATGAAATAATTAAAACATATAATACTCATAAATCATTTATATCCTTAAATGCTGTGGTATATATATTTTGGAAAATTTATATGCGGCTTCAAAACAATAATTTAAAAAATATAGGCTGACCTTTGAAACCTTTTTTCTTACCTAAATAGAATAAATATCTAAAATTAGAAATATATAGTGGAGAACAATTTTTAAAATCGCTTTTTTCTAAATTCGAAAAAGTTCATAATTATTTGAATCTGAAAGATATGCTACACAAAACTCCCATATGGCAATCAACTTTGAACTTTCAAAAACGGCTTTTAGCTTAGAGTTTTCCAAAAAATCCTTAGTAATTCAATTTATTTCTTCTTTTAAAGTGATAACATTCCATGGTAATAAATATCTATGTTTACTGTCTCGATGTAATAAATCTTCACGACGATTAACCTCTTGGCTTACCCAAGGCAATATGTACGATATTATACCTCCTTCATATTATACAGTGAGGTAAGTAAACAGCAGTGCCATGATTAAACTTTAATACTTGAAGACGTAGAGGTATTGCAATAATGTTGACCAAAATTGTCTGCTGAATAAACTGTGACTTGAAACTTATAAATGACATTGGCTGCCAGGCTTACGTAAATGTTCTCTGATTGCGAATACGACAACATGCGCTTGTTTGTCATAATTCATCAAGGGTTTGAAGTTTTGAGTGTTTCCTAGAACAATTCAGATTTAGGATGTAATTAATTAAAATTAGTTAGAGATTTATTTACTTCGTATGATAAGCTAGTTCGAGGTTTTAATATTTTTAATCATGTTGTAACCATTGGCTTAGAGCTCGGATTATTGCTGAAAAAATTTTGAAAAAGTATACTTTTTAAGGTATCCGACTACGTTCGGAACCGTGATTTTAAAAAAGCGCATAAATGGATAATTTTCGTGATATTTAGTGTCACTTAGATTAGAGAATACATGTAAAAAACTGTTTTAAGGACATTTTGACAAAAAAAAATTATTTAAATACAATATTTCGGCAAAAAATTAACTTAGAATAACCTTTTTTCAAAATGTTCTCCTTTTGTGAAAAATGCTTCTATTGTAATAATATTTTGCCTGTATATAGCTCAGACATCTGTTCAGAGATTCAACTATGATTTTTGAAAAATTAACATTATTTTCAGTTACAACCATTTGAAATAATTATCGGCGTATTTTCTTAAAATTTCTCCCCTTTGTTGTCGTAAAACATGGATAAACCCACTTCTAAGTTATATATTTCAGAAATTCTAGTTGAGCCTCTGTACAGAGGTCTGAGCTATACACAGGCAAAATGTTATAATAGAAGCATTTTTCACAAAAGGAGAATATTTTGAAAATGGGTCATTCTATGTTCATTTTTTGTCAAAATATTGTACTTAATAATTTTTTATTGTAATACTATTCTTAAAACAATTTTATATACATTTTATAATCTAAGTGACACTAAATATCATAAATATTATCCATTTATACGCTTTTGAAAAATCACGGTTCCAAATGTAGTCGGATACCTAAAGAAATTCTGTCCCTTCCCTCAAAAAAGCAACATTTCTGGTCAAACGGGACAGAGTTCTGCTCATTCTACTGGAACTACTCTGGCTAAATATTCAAAAGTCGTGTTTCATGATGACAATGGCGAGAAGTTCATAACTGACAATGCCGAATTTGAGGAGGAAGAGGAAGAATTAATCAATATTTTTAATTCAAATTCGGAAATTTTGCCCAGTAATCCATTTTATGAGAGGGGATCTTACAATGAAAATTGTCATTTGTTTTCTAATTCCTCTGTGAATGCCTCACCGGGTAATTCTACAAATGACGAAAGAAAATAATATGCTTGATAATCCTAATAATGCGAATTTGGAAATCCCACCCAATAATCCATTTTATGAGAGAGTATCTCAAATTCCTTTGAATGCCTCATCGGAAAATTGTACGGATGAAGCTGTGAAAGAAAATAATATGCCCCATAATCCCAATAATTCGAATTTGGAAATCTTGCCCAGTAATCCATTTTACGAGAGGGAATCTTACGATAAAGATTATCATTTCATTCCGATTCCCTAGGATGCGTCACCGGACAACCGTACAGATGAAGATGTGCAAGAACATTCTGTCGATTCTTGCTGAAAGAAAAATATTTTTAGAAAGACGAAGTCCTTTTGAAAGAAATTTTGAACAGATAACTGCAATGGCTTTACGTACAAAAGATTTAAATAATTATGGGAGAAACCTATGGCATTCATGATAGAACAGATATTTCTAGTAAAATATAGAACGTGGCAAAAGAATTTTGGAATATGTTAAGAATATTGAATACCTCTTCAAAAAAAATTAAAATTATTCTTTCACATAATTACTCGCTTGAGCGACAAGAAAGTGTCTTCAAAAGACTTACATGTCGTATGTAAAGATCCTCAAATGGGTTTTTAAGCCAATTGCAACGTAAAATCCCTAACGAAGGCCTGAACATCTAGCATTAAAATGCCAAGCGAGGGCCTGGACATTTATTCATATTACTATTAATAGAAGGCCAGGACTAATAACTAGCATTAATAAGTCAAGCGAAGGCCTGGACTATAACCTGACATTAATATGTCAAGTGAAAGCCTGGACTATTATCTAGCATTATCAAGTCAAGCAAAGGGCTGGACTATTATGTGGCATTAATATGTCAAGCGAAGGCCTAGACTATTTATTTATATTACTTTTATAAACAAATACCTGGTCTGTTTATTCATATTATTATTATTAGCGAAGGCCTGAACTGTTACCTGACATTAATGTGTCAAGAGAAGACCTGAACTCTACTTATTAACATAAACATGTCAAGAGAAATTCTGGATTGCTGGCATTATGTCATGCAAAAGCCAGCTTGTTCTCTTTCTTCACATTATCATATCAAAGAAAAATGGGAACAATTCCTTTATAGCTTCTTTAGGAAAGTATATTATAATGATGTCTACGGTTACAATCTACGAAAACAGTGTTGATTTTTGCATGATTTTAACATCTCAAGATAAAAGCTCAGCTGATGTATGGTAATAACATCTCAGAAGAAGATATAGACTGCTACTTGATTGTAACATCTTATTAGAAGGCACGGTATAGCTACTAGAACATAATTGTCTGAAGATCATGTGAACTGCTACTTCTATGGCTGGATTCTCTCCTACTGTGATATCTTCCTTAAACCTGATTATAGCCATGTGTATGCGGCGCACATGCACATGGTTGAAGTCATTTGAACTTCTGGAGCGAAGTTTTTAATCGGAATTCTTCAATTGTTAAAAAAAAAAATTCTAATATATATGTAGGTTATTTTTAGCATATTTATCAATATAAATATTTTTCTAAAATAGTGAAAATTAGGTAATAGCTTTATTGTTCGTAATTTCGAAATAAAACGTTTCGGCGTTCAGTGTGCTTGCAATGTGTCATTCCTTTTGTAGTATGCCTCTATGAGAATTCCTCAATTTGTTCCTTTTGAAAGGATTATTCACATTTTTACTTTAAGTAACATATTTAGCTAGCATATCTTAGATATTTTGAATCTTACGTTCTTTTTAATTGCATTTATTTCGATGCATGGGCATGTAGGAGAGAGATCAAATATATATATATATATATATATATATATATATATATATATAACAATGTTATAAACAGAACTTGGCAATAAATAAATTATTGAGAATTCTTTCTTTTATCTTCTGATACACAATGAATGGATACAAATTCATTTCAAAGCCCTTTTGATTAACAATAATTTGTTTTCCTTTCATACGTCATAAAAATATCTTGTCACTGGATACGAAAGCTTTTAGAAATTATATAGGCTGTGTCACTTTTATGAAAGTACACTTGAAATTATCAGAGCAAGCCAAAAGAAAGCAAAAATGTTAAAATATTCCAGCAAGAACTAGTTATGAATGAATATTTAAAACACTTCTTTTTTTTCCTTGGGAACAAAAGTAGATGCCTCAAAATTCTATTAATTTTTCCTGAAAAAAAAACAAAATTATTTTTCTTCATGTAAAGTCAGAGTTTTGATACATTTTTTATTGAAAAAAAATCTAACACTGATTTTTTTTTTTCACATTTATTCTCCAGCATGAAAAAAATTATTTATTGCATATTGATATTTTTTATTATTTGGTTAGTTATAAAAGATATGCCACTTTAGTCTTAGGGAAATATCTATTTAGCATATCAATACTACGTATCTCTTTTAAAACTATTGGTCAAGAAAAATCAAACATATAATTCACATTAATAAAAAAATATTCATATAAAACAGCAAGTAACGTTTCTTACAAAATATTAGATGTACAATCAAGAAAATAATTTTTTAGAGAAATGCACTTATTTACGTTAACAACTAATAAATCTTTAAACAAGATAATAAAACTGTGAGTTTTATTTATTAATACAGAAAGGTTATATATAAATGCTACTTTAAAAACCATGTTTTACAAGAAATTCTAGTAGTTAAATTTATTTTTGAGAAATAAAATCAAAATAATTTCCACGTAAATTCTGTTTAATTAAACCAATCATAAATAAGGGAAAAATAAATAACTTTAAATACGTTAATTCTCAAATAACTGTAAATATAAATTTGAAAAGGTAATTTTCACGGTAATAACTTGGGCAAAATATCTGAACGTTATCCTTTTCATTAAAACCGTTTTTCGTAACACAATGTGACAATAGAAGACATAAAATTCAAAAATGAAAAGAAAATTAACATTTTATTATTATTAGCGAGCGTATATAATGATTGTTTTGTTTTAAAATGCTAAAAGATATTTTTTTCATTATATACCCATAAGCATTCCTATATAATATTCTAATCTTTTCGATTAACGTTGTAAATTATTTTTATGGATGTTTGAAGCTTTTAAATAAATAATTTACATTTTTATTTTTCCTCTGAATATAAGTTTAAAAAATATATTGAGATCATAATAAAGAGAAATTGGTGGTGAAATTTTAAAACTTATAATTAAAAATATATATAAAATATATATAAAATATTTATATAAACTTCAAACTAACAATTTATATTACTTGGTGAAATTTTAAAACTTATTAATTCCCGGCACACACATATAATCCTTAACTCATGTTTCTATATAAATGTTACATTTTTTTTAAAGTTATGGAGTAGTAGTTTTTTTTATTGTTATTCTTTTGTTTTAGATGATTTTCAACCTTTTAAACGTACAGAATAGTAATTATTCAAATTGATTTTTTTGAAGAATTTTCTTAAAAAATTCTTCAAATAAACAAATGATGATAAGCATTTATCACTACTTATTAATGCTGCTTAGTCAGTTTAAAATAATTATGAATGGCTTTTATTGAATGCAAGAATATAAATAAATAAATTTAGTCTGTTTCATTAATAATTAAGTGCTTCATTATAAGATAAAGTAGAATCTCGAAAACTCGGCACTCGATAATCCAGCAGTTCGAATAACTCGACCACACCTTTGAAGGTCACATATTCAGAACGCTACCTAAGACAATATATCCGACACAGAAATTATTGCTGCTTTCACAGTTAATGAAAAGAATGTTGACAAATGCTAAGACTTTACGTTGGGGACACCGTACAAACTCCTAAAATATCACATAGTGAGGGACTAAAGGTTGTCGAAACCACCTTTCAGTATTTTGAGCAACAAGGTGGGTCTGTAATGGATTTACTGTTCCTTCGTCGTCTTCGTGATGAAACAGAGAACATGACATTATGTCTTTCTTTACAAAAAATAGCCAGTTTTTGCCAAGTTACAAACTTGCTTTTAAGAAATAAAGTTCACCCGTTTTCCAGACCTTTTTATACACTTTTTTGTATAGTTCATATCATTAAGATTTTCAAAGCTTTTAATTTCTTTGGGTTAATTCTAGAGCTGTTATATATTTCAGGGAACTTTTTATTTCTCATATAAATATATGCCAATAGTGTACGTGCCTGTGTTATAATGTAAACTATCGTAAAACAACTAATAACATTAATTTAGAATGATTAGAACAATTATCAACTTGAATAATAATGACTTTAAAAAAAATCAGAAATTTTCTAATTTAATAAAGAGACATTAAAGAGTATTACATAATTTGTGTGTGTGTTTGAATGATTAGAAAAATTTCGTTAATTTAATTAAAATAAAATATTGGGTTTTTTATTATTATTTTATTATTATTATTCAAATGCAAAAAGTGGAATCATAATTATCAAGCAGGTTGTATTATTTAACTTAGAAAGATTACTTTAATTATTTCTTCTATCAATGGGTATATGGTCTAATAAAGATATATATTGCGAATTAGCTAATAAAAGCAATATATATATGAACTAATTTTTTCTTTGGAAAAAGTATGGAATTCAAACTTAGAAAGTATATCTTTATTTTCAAGAAATTTCCATGTAATTCAACAGGTATATACAGCCTTATTATTATTTTATAATTCTTATTGTGTCATTGATATTCTTTTCTAATGAGTACTTTTGTTAATATATATATGAAGTCTTGTGCTTAAAGAAGAAAGCTATGGTTTTGAAGTTTGAAGGTGGTATAATTTCACTTTTTAATATTAAGTTTTCTCTCTCTCTCTTAAATACACAATAAATGTATCATAAAGCTATTAATTAAAAATAAAAACAAATATTTTTTGATTGTTGCTTGTCACTAAGAAAGAATAAAGAAATGATGAAATGCTTTAATACATTAAATCATACATCAGCCATCAATATTTTCGTTATTTTAAAATAACATTTTCTCGCACATAGTAACACAATTGATAATAATTAAAAAACAAACTTTGTTATTTTTTTCTTAAAATCTTACTAACCAAAAAAGTTAATGTATTTTTACATATGTTATACAACTCATAAACTTCATTATATATTTTCCCTCTTATTTTTAATTAAATAATAGCAGTGTACCTTTTAAATCGTTTCTATGACGATTTAATCAACTATTCTTTTCACTTCGTACCCTTTAAAATATACAACTCAGCACATTCTCTTGAACACTCAATTTCCAAAAATCCATTAGAACGGAAGCTTCCAACAGCTTGAATTTTTTATCACACAGCATAAGCTTCCATATATGGTACTGAAACGTTTCTAAAAATGGCTGCACTTCCATTGATTCTACCTTCATTCCCTCCCTACACCCCCGCAATGGTGAACGCATATTTCTAAAAATAGAACTCTGCTCCCCCACCGTCCTACCTGCCACCCGATTTCTCGGAAGGCGGGATTATTCTAAATCCCTTGTGACGATCTTTTATCAAGGCATGGACATCAGGTGGTTCAAGTCCCAGTTAATAGGATCTGAATGGGATTAAACCCTCTGAACGTCTCTGGGTCGAAAGAACGGAATGAGAATGCTACCTTGCCTCTTCAACTTAACATCCTCTGGCCATTGTTTAAGGAGCTGCTTTTATCGGGAAGGAATTAGCACAGCTTGGGATCTGATATCTCTTCGAGAAAGTGTTTTCTCAGTACGAAGAAGAAATGCTTGATTGAAGTAAACAAACAAAAAATTTAGAGAAAAACTATTTTAAAAAATACGAATACGAGAGAATGAGAAATTTTCGGTTAAAAAATAATCAAGAAAAATTATGTTAAGGTATCTGTGACTACGTTGAGAACCGTTACTTTTTAAAAGAGTAGAAATAATTTTTTTGATGTTTAGTGTGTCCCCTGAATTAGAGTATGCATGTAAAATTATTTTAAGAATATTACTACAATGAAAAAATAATTTAAATGCAATTCTTTTGGCCAAAAATGAAAAAAAGAATAACAGATTTTCAAAAAACATTCCCTTTTTTTAAGAAAAAGGCTTCTAGAACAATATTTTGCCTATATATATGATTCCTGTGCAGGGCTTCAGCAAGGATTTTTGAAGTAAATAATTTAGAAGTGGGTTTGTTTAAATTTTAATGTGTTAGAACAGAGAAACTTTAACAGAAAACCATTTATTATTTCAATTGATAGTAACTCAGAAATAAGTCGCCCAACCGACGAATCTCGGGAAGACATCGAATCTCGGGAAGACATGGATGTTTGTAAATGTATAGTGCCTTTGCGACATGGGGGTACTCTAAATAGCCGTCGAGCCGCAAGTCCTCTTGCGTGGTTGGTGGAAGGGGTAGAGAGGTGGGAGGCCCCTGACCACCCCATAGGTGTCCTCTCTCAAAATTGGGGTGGAAAGAGCCAAATCGTACTGTCACCTGTATGGTGCTCAAAGCTGCGGTTAACGACAGGCGTCACTTAGCCCTTTGCCATGATGAATTTCGTGGGCCTCGATCTGGCCTTTGCCGATCAGGTGGCATCAGTAACAACAACAACTCTGAAATAATATGAATTTTTCAAAAATCCTAGTTCAGGCTCTGCTTAACTATATTATAAGCAAAATGTTATTATTATGGCACAAGAAATTAAAAGAAGAATGTTTTGAAAATATGCCACTTATGTTCCTTTTTTGCCAAAAATTGCATTTAAATTGTTTTTTCTTGTAATAATATTCATAAACAAATTTTTTACATGTATATTCTAATTCAACTGACACTAAACATAACAAAAATATCCATTCATTCAGTTTTTTTAAAAAATCATAGTTTCAAAAGTATCAGCCACCTTAAATGCATTTGGGGGTGGGAGCAAAAAATCAAAAAAGAACATTTTTCAAAACATTCTCCTTTTATGAAAAATACCTGTATGAAATACCTTCTTTTATGAAACTATAATAATATATTGCTTGAGCTTAATTAACACTTCTGTACAAAACCTGAAAAGGGATTTTTGAAATATATAATTTAAAAGTTGATTTATTCATGTTTTAATGCATCAGAGAAGAGAAATTTTAACGGAAAGCATCAGTTATTATTTCAATTGATTGTAACTCTGAAAATGTTGGAAATTTTTTCAAAATATTAATTTACGCAAGCTTTATAGAAAAGTCTTAGCTTTATAGAAAAGTCTTAGCTTTATTATAAGCAAAATCTTATTTTTATAGAAGTATTTTCTATAAAAAGAGGATATTTTTGAAAATGTGTCGTTCTTTCTTAATGTTTGGCAAAAAATTACATTTAAATAATTTTTTATTATAATAAAATCCTTAAAACAAATTTATATGTACATTCTATTTCAATTGACTCTAAATATCGAAAACAAAAGCTGTTCATTTATACGCTTTTTTAAAATCACGTTTCCGAACTTAATCAAATATCTTAGAATATAGAATGCGTCCAATTTTGATTAAGGCTGAGAATTACGTTATTTAGCGTCACGCTTCCTTTTTGGCAAAAAAAATTACATTTAAATAATTTTTTATTATAATAAAATCCTTAAAACAAATTTATATGTATATTGTATTCAGACACTAAATATCGAAAACAAAAGCTGTTCATTTATACGCTTTTTTAAAATCACGTTTCCGAACTTAATCGGATATCTTAGAACCGGGGTGGGCATTAAGTTGATCGCGATCGACAGGTGGACCGCAAAGTCATTTTGGGGTGACCGCCTTCACTAAGACCTAATAATCATTCCATCAAACGAAGGTTTTGAAATTCCGTATTTATTCGAATCTAAGCAGCCTCCCAAATTCTCTACAAGATTTTGTGAAAATTAAAAAATAGTCTAAAATGTTTTATCGATATCTAATTTTGTGAAATTAAAATAAATTTAAAAGGAAAATTAATAAGAAGGGAAGTATTAGTTATTTTATCAGTATTATAAATACATGCATGAAGCTGTAATTTCTGTAAATAACCCATCCAACATTTCTTTTCTCCATCAAATGTAAGCCACGCCCGATTTTCAGAAGCATTAATATTTGACAAAAAGTGCGGCTTCGATTCGAGTAAATAAGGTATTTTAAAAAGTACGGAGGAAAAAGTCGAAGCATAAGAGAAAATTTTGTTGAATGGAAAATACTCTTCGATATTTTTTATTTTTTTTTATTGAGAACATTTATAACCCTGTACACCACAAAGTATCACACGGGGGCTTACACAGAAGTAAGTGTGAAGCATGCATCATAAAGAAGAGAAGGATTACAATACAAAAATCCATGTCCTACCCGGGATTCGAACCCAGACCCTACGGCACCACAGTCAAAGTCATTAACCACTATACCGGATGAGCGACGTCTTCGCAGTTTGGAGGTTATTTTACGAAGAAAATAGTAAAATTTTCTTGCTTCCAGGAAAAAGTTCGCTAAATAGAAGAATTCGTAAAATAGAGGTTCGTAAAATAAAGGTACGACTGTATTGTATACTTTCTTTTAGCTCACTACACGTACGCCACTAGACGGACCGCAGCACCTTGAAAAAATTAGAAGTAGCCCATACCCTGGGAAAGTCGGCCCACCCCTGTCTTAAAATATAGAACGCATCCAATTTTTTTAAGGCTGAGAACTACGTTATTTAGAGTCACGCAATAAAAAGGAAAATTGGGTGTAGATGTATGTATGAAAATTGGCTGTTTTCTTTTTAAAAATATTAGACACGCACTTTATTTTATGTTTGAAGAAAGAGAATTAAACTAGGTTAAATATTTTTCACTGATTAGCACTGAAGAAATTGATTCAAAATTATTATTTCTAGAAATAGAAAACATGATTATAAATGATAATCTTAAAGAAATTTTGTGAAAATTCTTTTGAAAACTGCTTTAATCTATTTGATACTAATTGAAAAAGGAGATTAGAGTAATATTTACTTTTTTAGAATAAATAAAAAATTAAATTTGAGTGCCAAAGAACACAATTGAAATTTAAAATAATTAAAAATCAGCCAGGAATACGAATCCTATTGTTTGTGTGTGTGTGTTTCATATTTGTCTGTTAGACTTCCATAAGATTTAATTTTTTTTCGTAGATTAGTACTGAAAAATAAATCTGAAAAACAATGATGAAGGGAAAATTTATTTTGGAAAAGCGTGTTGAAATAACTAATAATATTTTTGAATAAAATTTGTATTTTGAACATTAATTTGTGTCGAGTTAAATTTAAATGAAAAGCAAATTGCTTTAGAAGCCTGAAGAAATTTGAAAAAGAAATACAAAACACATAATTATTGTGAAGTAGTAGTTTCTAGGTTGAAAAGAAGGATTTCTGTATAGAAAAGAATAATTCTTTAAAAAAAAAATGTTTTATTCATTTTATTCCGAATTAAATATTTTTTTTATTTCACAAATGTCACACACTACAATAGCACATATGTCATTAGTTCACGTGCTCTCCATTGTTTTTCGACAATACAATTAAAACTATTTAGTGCAGGACACACGACCAAATGTTCAATGGTCATAAACTGACCAAAGTCACACAGAGTACAGTCCGGTGAGTCAGCGATATCAATTCTGTAGAGATGAGATCTCAAACAGCCATGCCCTGTTAAAAGTCTAAGACAGCAGTTTTTCAAGGATCCCCAAGGACCCAGGACGGGCTCTTGTTGAAGATTGCCCAGTTCTTGTCCTTCGATATCTTCGTAGCTTCCATTTTAAAAGTATGCTTAAGGGACATATTAGAAAAAAGCCTTAAGGAATTAAAGGTTGAAACCCTCGCAGGTCTTTGGATCACACGGGCTCCTTTCTTAGCAAGAAAGTCAGCATGTTCACTCCCAGCAATGTCAGAATGAGCCGGTATCCACTGAAAAGAGATTTTTTGAGGAAAATCTTTTAAGAACGATCTGCATTTTAAAATTCTTTGTGATTTAGAGGTAATTTTGAGATAGTGCTTGTAATGCTGGTATAGAATCGAAAAAGATTACGGCCTTGTTGAATTCGGAGCTTCTTAGTGATAGTTGCTCGACCGCTACTACAATAGCTTCAATCTCGCCATCGAAGGCATTAGTAAAAAATACCTAGTGGTAGGTAAAAGCTAAACAATTCACGAAGATACCGGCTCCAGCATCATGATATCTATCTAGAAGGGAGCCATCAGTAAAAACATGTGGCCATTCACTTGTTGGAAATCGATTGTCAATAGTTCCCAAAGCTATAGCTTTCAGGTGTAACGAAGCAGGCCTCCTCGTGGTGCACTCTGAATAACACAAATTCTATTGCAGCTTTGCCCCTTCTCCGGATTAAATATAGACGCCATGAACACAAAGAGTTTATTATTTTTATATAATTATTTAGCATTAATAATAATTATATTTATATTTTTAGCAATGTGCAACATGAATTATTATATATATAAATTAGGATTTATAATAAAATGTATATTAAAGGAGAAAAAGCTACAAATTCCTAAAAGAAGACATTCAAAAACACTTCTTCAAATTAAAACTAAAATTATAATATTCATATAATATTCTGAAAGTTTGAAATAAATACTAACATTTTCATAGCATTATAAGCTTCTAGAAAAAAAAATGTAAAAGATTCTGAAATGTGCAGTCTGCTCTGTGTGTGTATCCTAACAATTTTCTATCTTATTAATCTAGACGAGACAAATTATTCTAATAAAGGTAATAAAATTATTGTATATAACTTTTAATATAAGTATTAGTAGTAGCACACGCAATAACTCTATAATAATAATTACTCCTATTTTACAAATTTTATTATGCGTGCTTAAATAAATATTAATGGTAAAAATTTATAAATTTCTGCTAAGGGACTTGGTGTTAATCATAACATGGAATATAAATTCAATGACCCCTTCCATTATTCCAGCAAACTTTCTTAGTTTCCCATTCTTAATTAATATTCTTTCCTTATTAAGGCATATCTGCATTAAACATGCAACACGGAGTGATTAAACCTCAAGCAATAACTATTAGTTTTTAAATTTTGATGGTTAATTTTGATTAGCTGATTATTCAGTATAAATTCTGTTTCTGTCTTGAACCACAGTAGATGTAAAAAAAAATCAAAACATCTAGCCTCATTTAATTAAATAACCATCTCTTTAACCATATGAATTTATCTATTATTTATGAATATCATTATAAAAAAGAAAATATGATAGTTTCACCAAGTTTAAAATCTTTTGCTCATTTATCGTCTGAAAATTGCTAACGCTTTGAAAAGATCCTGTTTCATGTCAAAACAAATTATGTCGTATGAAATCTTTCAGAAAATTCCTTCATATAATAAGCTACCCGTAAACAAATTAATATATAAAATATATATCTTAAAACATGTTTATAAACATGCTTATATTTGGCATGTAGTAAGGTTAAACTTACAATACTTTTTTAATTACCTAAAATTCTCTTAAGTTCAACGTTTGTTATATGAAGCGAGTAAAATTTATAGTTATCTATAATACAAAAAGTCTATACTGTAAAATACTGAACTGATACTTAGTTTCTTACAAATATTTTCTACTTTTATGATTATCTTTCTATATATTTTTACATATTTTCTTTTTAAATAAAAAGATGCTTTATGACTGTTTCTTTTAGTATTTTGTTTGAGTGTGTTCACAAATTCTTTCATTTTTATTTATCCGTTTGTTATTGTAGTTTTACATTTTCGCATTCTTTAGAACGTCAAAATTATTAATTTGATATTAGTTAATTTAAAATAATTCTTTAAAATTTTTTTTAAAAACTAATACATTTTCAATTAGTTATTATTATTTAAATAAATAATAAATATTGCCTTAATATAATAATTAGTTTCATTTTTTCCATACTATAACTGTATAAGCTTATTATGACAGGTCATTATTTTTTTAATATCTTAAAATGGAATTATAACGAAACATTTATGCTAGATTATAGTTGAATACATTCATTATGCATTTATCAAAGCGTAGACCTTAAATTTCCTTCTTGAAATGATATTTTCCACTAAAAATGAAGTAAAACTCAATTTCTGAGCACAAAATACAGATACATCGTTTTATTGAGAAGAATTATCAAATTTCTTTAAAAGTTATTTACGAAAGATTTAAGAAGTACTTATATCAATTAACACGTTTCATCTGAGTCTTACTTTGCAAAAACTTTAAATATCAGAGCAAATTACCGAAAAACTGGCGTATAATGCGCACTTTTAAAACACAAAGTACGATCCATATTTAAGAGTGGGTATAAAAATAAGGGTATAAAAATGAGCTTAAAAAAAATATAAGTAAGACGAGCATGGAAAAAAATAAACTTCTGTATATATCGAAATACTGTTTATTTTAAAGAAATGACATTCCTTATGAACTTAAAAGGTTGCGTTCTAGAAATATACTGGTTTTTTTTCCTAAATTTTGGAAGAATACTTAGAATAAATGACTTCAAAACATAAAAGTGTTCACACATACATTTCAGATTTCTTCGTAAAAAAGGGGGTGCGTGCTATACGGCGAATATACCTATAAAAATTGCAGCTTGAAAGTATAGGTGCGCGTTATACGCCGGATTTTACGGTAATACAATCATAATCAATGTTATAAGATAAATTTTCGTTATATAACAAGCAATTATATTCATTAACGTATATTTCAAAAAGTTTTCTTTTTCCTTAAAATCCTTTGCTTGAAGAATGCAAAAATAAAGGTACTTAAACTTACAAATTTAATTATTAGTTGTATCAAAATGTATTGATACAAATTGAAATTTGTGTGTTTATTTGTTAAGCGTATATCTCCCCCTAATTTTAATTCAATTTACCGTAAAATATCTTCTTACGGTAAACGGTGAGTAGGAATATTTGAATGTGTGTAAAATTTAATACGTATTTTATTTCTAGTCACCAGTTTAGAAAAAATTCTGAAAGTAAATCGCTATAAAGTATTTTATTTTTATTTTTTGCACTAGTGCGTGGGTTGTCTTCATAGAGAGTTAGAGTTTTACGAAACAAAATTTTGAGCTTAGTGTAAAGTAAAATTCTTTGAAGAAATATGAGCTTTTAGTAACATGAACATGTTTGATGTAAGAGAAAACAGATTTCCTTTCAAGCTTATTATAGTAACATTCCCAAAACTAATTTGAATAAAATATTATTTTTACTTGATCAAAATAATGCGTGGGTTGTTTTCATTCAGAAATTTTTTGAAACAAAATCAAACAAAAAATAAGCAGCATATTATTTTCTACGACAAGAAAAAAACAACGTGGAAATAGGATTATATTTAACACTGCTAAAAGTTTTATAATTTTTTTTAATTTAAAAAAATTAAAGTAATAGTAATTTCCTAAGATTAAATCTAAGCTGCCACTACTTTAAAATAAAAAAGATTTGAATCAGAAGAAGTTTTGTATGATATATTTTCGTGTAATTTCGTCCTTGGGTAAGAATTCGAGTGAGATCAAGAGTGAAGAACTGAGCCTTCCCCGTCCTCTTCCCCCCACCCCCAACCCATATTTCTTATTCTAAAAAAAACACTATCTCCCCGTTTTAATAAAATTGTTTTAAGAAATTTACTATCAAGTGGGTGTTTAAAATTTCCTCTGTCTTTTCAAAATTAAGTATCAATTCAAAGTATTTCCATTTAAAAATTTGACAGGCACTAAAAAATGTTATGCGGAATAAATATATTTAATTTCCCACTTACGGTTGAAGCTCAATTTTACGAACTTCTATTTTACGAATTTTTCTACTTCAAATTTTTTTCTGGAATCAAGAACAGAAAAATAATGAACGATGAACAAATTTTCCCCATAAAGAATTTTTTGGGGGGATTTAACGACTTCGTAAAATAGAAGTCCAACAGTAATTGAAGGTGAAATCTAAAGTTACAACACAACCATATATTTTTTTTTTTTAAATACTTGGACAGTTTAGCGTAACATTTTGAGATTATTTTGAATAATTTTTAAGATAAAATATATCTATTATGAAAACTATATTATTGAACGCCACACTACAAACCAATTTATTGTTCTTATAATAATTTCTAATGTATCTTAAAGTTTGAACTTATTGAGAAAATTAATAATTTTTAAGGGAAACATTATATAATGATAGTAATTGTGTATCAATCCACAAAATTTAAACTAAAGACACATTTACTTCTTCCCTCTTTGTCCAGAATACGTCACTGAAAATCTCCGAAAAGACATTAGATATAATTGATATGTTTATAAAATCACATTTTTTTTAAAAATTTTTTTAAAAAATTTAAAAAATTTTTTTAAAAAAAAATTTTTTTTTTTTATAAAAAATTTTTTTTTTTCTACTATTAGTTCACACTCTCCTATATATATATATGTTATATATTGGGAAAAGGGGGTTTTTATTTTTTTTTTTTTTTTTTAAAAAAAAAAAAAAAAAAAAAAAAAAAATTTTTTTTTTTTTTTTTTTTTTTTTAAAAAAATTTTTTTTTTGGAAAAAAATTTTTTTCAAAACCCCTTTTAAGGGAAAAAATTTTTTTTTTTAAAACCCCCAAAAAAAAATTTTTTATTTAAAAAAGGGGGAAAAAAAAAAAATTTTTTTTTTATTTTAAAAACCCAAAATTTTTTTTTTTAAAAAAAAAAGGGGGGGAAAAAAAATTTTTTTTAAAAAAAAAAAAGGGGGGGCCCAAACCAAAAAAGTTAATTTTTTTTTTTAAAAAAAGGGGGGGGGTTTTTTAAAATTTTTTTTTTTTAAAAAAAAAAAGGGGGAAAAAAAAAATTTTTTAAAAAAATTTTTTTTTTTTTTTTTAAAAAAAAAAATTTTTTTAAAAAATTAAAAATTTTTTTAAAAATTTAAAAGGTTAAAAAAAAAAAATTTTAAAAAAATTGGTTTTTAATTTGTTTGAAAACGTTAATTTTTGTCTTTCTATATTCCCCATTGTTATTGGGAAATGGGTTTTTTTTATGTTATAGTTTCATTTAGTTTCAATTTTTTTTATTGATTCCTGTGTTGTGATTGAATTATATATATTTAAATATATATATATATATATCATTTTTGAAAAAACGACGTCTTCAGAATAGTTTTTTACCTCCTTTTATTATGAGCACACATCAGAGATTAAAGTACAATTATTACTTTTTCCATTGAATAAAACAGCGGCATTTTGGGGACACAACAAAAAAGACGAAAGCTGAAGTATTTACAATCTTACATGATGGGGAAGCAGAAAAAGGGGCGATTACATCAATTTTTGTGTTTATATACCAGCGTAAAGCGCGTGACAAAGTAATAGTAGTTCTGATTGGCAGAATGCGCGGGATGGGGATTTCGGTTTAACCGAAGATTAAGATTACAAGTTTATTTTAAACCTAAAATTAAAGATTTTTTTGCATTAAAAAAAAGTTAATTAAAATTATGTTAGAGGAATTTTATTATTATTATTAATATATATATGTCTTGTTCAAATTTTCAATCATCAAAAAATATTTTATTCATCCACCAAGTTCAAATGACTTTTAAACTTGAGTAAATTTACACTTGATGTTAATTCAGTTTTTCAATTTTAAATTTCATTAATTAAACTTAATTAATGAATAAATAATACCAAACAAAACTAATAGTCCAACATCATATATAAAAAGGAAAATCGCTTGTTCTGTACCTGTAGTGCAATGGGTAGCATTTTGGACATCTAATCCAAAGGACATGGGTTCGAATCCTACCTGGGATGGCCTAATTTTTGAGAATGTGATTAATGAATGAATAAATAGTAAGAAAACGAAAATAATAGTAAATATATATATAGCAAAAAATCGCTTTCTATTTTGTCACTTAATATTGTGATTCTGTCATATGTATATACATATTTTTATTAATTGTAATTATTTAATAAAAAATAACTAAGATAAAATTTTTCTTTGTTGACCTAAGTAGGAATTGACTTTATAAAAAATTTATATTACTTCTTTAAAATAACTCGAATGTTAAATGGCCGTAACATTTCTTACAGTACGGACATAAATCCACGTTATATTAAAGAACCATTATGAAGGCGTACAAAGCTCGTGATATCATCTGAAACATTTATCCTCATTGTCCTTGTAGATAATTATAAGAAAACGTAAAGAAATATCAGATATTTTTCTTTTAATATTGATTAATACAATAATCAATTTCCTTTTCCAATAACTTCTAAAATAGCCGTGAGTCAAACTACGTTCGATTGCCTTATTTAAGAGCCAGCTGTTGTATTACCCACATTACCTTCTTTTCATTAAATTCAAAAAATCATTCGATAATTCTCTTACACGAAAAGCGTTATTGATCGAAAATGAGGTAATTTGGCAGTTGAGAAGTTTGAGAGAAAATCGTAAAACCTCTTCTTATTTGGAACATTTTTCATTATTTTATAATTAAATCATTCGGTTATTTGTAAACGAATCAAGTGATTAAATTCTCATCACAAAAACTGCTTTTATCATGAAATAGGAGTATTTGAAGGACAAATATTATTTATTATTTGAAGTACTATTATTTATTATTTGACTTCAAATACTTTTTTTCAGCTTTTAAGGATCACGTTTTGGAGCGTAAAAATGCGGGCGAGTAATAAAATGTCGAAATCAAAAATGAATTGATTTGCAGTGTCCTCTGGATAAATAAACCTTTCTGTAGCATATTTTTTCCTATAGTGTGAGATCATGTGTTTGATTATTACAGTTGATACATGTACAAAACTTCAATTTTTTTTTAATTCAATTGGTAATATGTATGATAAAATAATGATAATGCCCAAAATGGCAACTAAAATAAGTTCCGTTTTAAATTACCAAGACAGTACTCATACTCTCTCTCTCCCTGATCCTACAGTCCCCAGACCTTAAATCAAAAATCCTCCTAGAATTTCTTTAATTTTAATTCCTTAATGTTCTAAATAAAAGTAAAATATCTTCATTTTCTTATCACTTTTTTTTCAATTCCTCTACTGTTAGTTCCTCTCCCTATATATATTTATTTGTATATATATCTTGCTCAAATTTTCAGTCATTGTTAAAATACTTTTTATTCATCCACTGAAGTTCAAACACATTTTTAAACTTGTAGTGGAGGACTCTTGATGTTAGTATAGTTTTTTTCAAATATTATATAATCCATTAATTAAATTTAATTAATGAACAAATAGTAGCAAACAAAAATAATAGACCAATACCATATATAAAAAGAAAAAGCGTTCGTTGTGTCCCTGTAGCGCAATGGCTAGTGCGTTGGATTTCTAATCCAAAGGTCGTGGGTTCAAATCCCACTTGAAATGGCCTAATATCTGAGAATGTGATTTCTTTTTACTATTCTGTTTTATTGGAATAATTAAATTTAATTAATGAACAAATATTAATATAAATACACAAAATAATAGTCCAATACCATATATAGAAAAGAAAATGGAAAATTGAAAGGAAAATCGCTTTCTATTTTGCCACTTAATGTTGTGATTCTGTCATATGTATATACGTATTTATATTAATTATAATTATTTAATAAAAAGTAATCACAAAATAAAATTTTTCTTTGTTGACCAAAGTAGGAATCGACTTAAATTTTTTTTTATATTACTCGTTCATTTTGTAATCATTTTTATATCATTTTGTAGCGAACCTAAGTTTGCGTTAGGGTGAGGGGTCAGCAAAGGAAAAGACAGCTGTAAGACGCACACAACAACCTTTATTCAAATTAATTCCAAATATAATATGTGTGTGGTTTGAAAATAGCTGATGGGATCTAGTTATCCCTTACTAAGCCCTTCTGGGATCATTTTATTTTTGGATCATGGATCAAAAAATGTCAATACTTTTTATGCTTATTTTCAAACATGTTTATATCTTTTTAAACATTATAGCACCGTTCGCATACAAAATTTCCTGTATATTAAAGCAAGAAAACACCTATTTAAATAAATGAATTATTTACCTGTGAAGAGAGTTGGCTTTCTGTATGGCAGAAATCATTAGACTTTGGAGTCAATTCCCACTAACTATAAATGTAAAGCTTAGAATACCTAGCTTTTATCTTCAAATACAAATTTTATTTGCATCTTTTGTATTTACATAAAAGATTATGAAATCATTAATCAAAATTTGATTGTGTATGATAAATTCGAAAACACGGTACTGCACATATAACCCAACGTCAAACTCTGAATAGTAGAATCTTGTTTCTCCTTCTTACCTTCTTTCCTTTACTGTTTCTCTTTGAGCAGCAAATATTACACTGTCGTGTTGATTAGTTTCTTCACTGTTCGGGTAATGCAGTCAACAAAGTGTCTTTTCGACAAGCGTGAAGAGGGGTGATCAGTAGAAGGACGTTCTCTTTTTGAGAAAAATTCCACCGAGTGGTAATTTTCGAATTATTCGAGACCATAAAAAGCACATGTGAAATAATTCGGGAAAGATCGATTGTAAGGTATAAATTTTCACAGTGATACTCGCTCGTTTTTCTACACTCGAGATGAGTCAGAATGGTACGTTTCGCCTGCCCGAGCTCAGCTAGGAAAAACCATTAAGGGTTAATTATAATAATTATAAAATGTATTTATTATCCATGTGGAAAAAACGCAGACGTACAAGTTATCCACTCTGGACACTCATAATAAGGCTCCAAGTCTTATGCCAATAACAAGGCTCCAAGTCTTATGCCAATAAAAGGCTCCAAGTCTTATGCCAATAACAAGGCTCCAAGTCTTATGCCAATAACAAGGCTCCAAATCTTATGTCAATAACAAGGCTCCAAATCTTATGCCAATAACAAGGCTCCAAGTCTTATGCCAATAACAGGGCTCGATCTTATGCAATAACAAGGCTCAAGTCTTATGCAATAACAAGGCTCCAAATCTTATGTCAATAACAAGGCTCAAGTCTTATACCAATAATAAGGCTCCAAGTTTTATGCCATTAACAAGGCTCCAAGTCTTATGCCAATAACAAGGCTCAAGTCTTATGCCAATAACAAGGTTCCAAGTCTTATACCAGCAACAAGGCTCCAAGTCTTGTATGCCAATAACAGGCTCCAAGTCTTATGCCAATAACAAGGCTCCAAGTCTTTATGCCAGCTAACAAAGCTCAAGTCTTATGCCAATAACAAGGCTCAAGTTTTATGCCAATAGCAAGGCTCCAAGTGTTTATGCCAATAGCAAGGCTCAAGTCTTATATGCTCACAAGGCTCCAAGTCTTATGCCAATAACAAGGCTCCAAGTATTATGCCAATAACAAGGCTCCAAGTATTATGCCAATAACAAGGCTCCAAGTCTTATGCCAATAACAGGCTCCAAATCTTATGTCAATAACAAGGCTCCAAGTCTTATGCCAATAACAAGGCTCCAAGTCTTATGCCAATAACAAGGCTCCAAGTCTTGTACCCAATAACAAGGTTCCAAGTCTTATGCCAATAACAGGGCTCCGTCTTATGCCAATAACAAGGCTCCAAGTCTTATGCCAATAACAAGGCTCCAAGTCTTATGCCAATAACAAGGCTCCAAGTCTTATGCCAATAACAGGGCTCCAAATCTTATGTCAATAACAAGGCTCCAGTCTTATGCCTTTAATAATCCTAAGTATAACCCTCACAGATGCTCCCATAACTCAAACTAGCACTAACTACTTGTGAGGGCTATCTTCCTCTACGGTATCGGCTTAGTTAACTTTAAATAGCAACCATCGCGTTTACATAAATCGAAGTTCCTTTGTGAAAGAGGCTCTCAAATCAAGAATTTTCTAAAAAGTATTTCTCGTTAGTAGAAGTACACGAAGAGAACCCGTTACAATTTCTATACAAATTAATAGCAAACGCAAACGTAAAAACGTAAGCATATATATTGCAAAACAGATTACTTAGAGAGCTAGTTAATAAAACCTCTAAATTTAGTAAGAACAAAAAATTTTCAAATAGAATTTTAGACGGATTTTTTTTCAACAAATATTCCAATATAACAGGTAACGTCAATAGAATTTTGCACATTACATTTTGTGACATGTGATGAAAAAACGTAAATTTATTGATTTAAAATAAGAAAACGTAGTATATTGTGTTGAAAGTACACAAAAATGCTTATTTTATCCATTTAAAGATAAGACATATGATAAATTTAATCCATGTATACTTATCATATTCCCGTCCTTATGTGTATTCCCTTGATACGTGACTTGTTCATATTTTTCACTTTCGGATTTCTTTATTTCCCTAATGCATAGAATAAAAACTAAATTTGAGTGCTTTATCATCCTTTTTGTTCTTTATTTTCCTTATAAGAATATATTTTTTCTTATTTATGCATTTGTATTTCTTGAATTACCTTTGAAAATAAAAGAAATACAGTACAAAATTGTAAGCAAAAATTTCGAAAAGTTGGTTGGAAAAATTACAAAATTTTATACAAGATAGCTTAGCTAATATATTTATTTAATTAAACATAAAATTAAATTAATTACTTAATTACACGCATGAACAAGTTGACTCGGGGAACAGAAAAGAGTTCGGTTCTTGAATGAAAACTTAATTAAGTTAAATGTATTCAAGAATTAAGGAGACTTTAGTATTATCTAAATGAACGTAACTTCAAATTTAGTACAACTCTTTTTTATGCTATTTTGGGAACAACATACTGTCAACAAATTCGTTAATTTTAAAAATATCTTCAAATTGTTTAAAAGAGATAAACACATTTCATCACATGGTTTACTTTTAAAAACAACACTACTTTTTTTAGGGAATTTGTTTATAAAATAGTAAATACCTAGTATACATAAAAAACTAAAAAAATTAAAAAGCCATAATTTATTTGTTTATTTCAATTCTCCTTTTCCATACAGGCATTTTTATTTTAACATCATATTAACTAAATCAACAAGAAATAAAAAAACTGCACTTAAGAATACCCTAAATGTCTGAATAATTAGTGGGATTTATTTCTCATTTCTACAGAAAAACATACGAGTTATATTAAATTTGTGAACTAATTTCCTCGTAAGTGTTCATTCTACATAAAAGCTACTCAACAAGAAGTTGGAAGGCAATCGGTAGATGTGATGTACATGTATTAAAACGAACATTGGCGTAGAACCTGAGAGAACCTTGTATCAAAGATTTTTCGAGGACCTTTATTTGGGCTTCTTAATAGCTTACGACTTCTTGCTTACACGTGTTGGGGCCCCTGAAGCTTGGAGGCTCTATATCATTGATAAGGCTGATACGGCGGTAGCTACGCCCCTGAAAAAGAATCACCTATGGCCGGGGTCAATCGCGATCGACCGGTGGACTGCCAAGACATTTTGGGGTGATCGCCTGAAAATTTTACCAGTTAGTAATTATATACGGAAAATTCAAGATTGGCTGAGAGTACGCAGACTATATATATATATATATATATATATATATATATATATATATATATATATATATATATATATATATATATATATATATATATATATATATTACTATTTATTTTTTGAATCGACTTTAAATCTATATTGTGAATACTAGTAGGCTATAATTTTATCGTTATATTTTATTAGTATAGTGATTTTATTTGTAATATTTAAATTTCTCTCTATTCTAATATTATTCTTTCCTTTCCCCTTGGCACTTTGTATAGACAAATTACATGTGAATGTTGGCTAGCCACTTGTTTAAACCTGCAATCTTGGTTCCTAAGGCCAGGAGTTTGTTATTGTACTACTGTGTATAATATTTCCTATCTTGAATAGTTATACTTAAGTTCTATAGCTATCTGTGTGTATATATATATATATATATATATATATATATATATAAGGCTTCTACTGACTATACCAAAAGACCTAACTTTAGACAAAAAATGTTTTATTTTTAAATGTATTTTGAATTGTTTCATAATAAATGTATCATTTGATATAATTATATTTGGGGCTGTTATTACTAAGTTTGTATCTTGCGTTTTGCTTTAAACGCGTTTTAAAGTATAGTTTGTTTGTTTTTTTTAGTTCTGTAGGGAAGTACATATATTCCGTACTTATTATTAAGTTATAATAATGACCTTTTCCTTACCTCCCCACCCCTACGACTTTGGGCAGTGGCACAAACAAGAATAAATAATTAACATTAATAAATAAAAAAAGATTACTAATATCAAATACTTAATTACATTTTATATACTATGTACGGGACTAAAATGAATCGGAAAATAAATGAAGGGTTATGAGGGGAGGGTCCGGACCCGTGGGCCCCCTCCCTCGCCCTTGTGTGCGCCACTGATACTGGGTGGACCGCAACTTCTTGAAAAAATTAGAAGTAGCCTGTACCCTGGAAAAGTCGGGCCACCCCTGACCTATGGCATCATAAGAATTGGATGTCGCATTCAGGGGACAGCTACAAGAACAAAAAAATATTAATAATGCATTACCCTTCCCTCCTCTCGACTTGGTTCATGCTATTATCTGGTTGAATATTGATTCGTAGAGTTGATGGATGTCCTCCTGTGAGATTACTCGCCATACTCATTCCAATTCACAAGTTAAATCCAGATATGGTCGGAGACGCTTACTCATCAGAGCCCAAAAGGGCTCTATTAGGGAAAAATCTGGCTATCGCGTTCACCAAATATATGGGATAAAAGCAAGACAAGCGTAAAAAGTTTTTTCTTGTGCAGATAAGCACTATTTTGTTGCAATGTAACTTCAGTGGTCTGAGAAAGGAAAGTCAGCACCAGAGGATACAGAATCTCGTCAACGTATCTCCATACTATAAGAGTGCAAGAGGCCAACCAAATGGATCCAGCTGTTGAATTAAATCGCACCTCATAATTCTGGTCCTGGGTAAATGATAGTCAATTCGGTATCCAACCCGTCCTGAATGTCTCCAGACACTTCTCGGCTGATCATCGGGGCTCAAATCGAAAGGGGTCATCGATGAAAATAATTTCACTCCAGCCCGTAAAATTATAGATCAAATGCGATCGGCACCATTGTAAACACACCTGGCAGTATTCAACCATGAGAGGCAATCAACGTAGTGGAATCAGTGAGCTAAGCCCCCGTTTGCTGAACTGAATCGCCTATAGATGGTCATTGCAGTCACAGGTGTCAGTTCTACTCTGTGGGGAACTGGAACTGCCTTGAAAATAAATAAATAAAAATCACAGAATAAGGATGCAAAAGGGGCTTTAAGCGCCTATCGGTCGATCTCATTGTCCTCGTTTACTGACTATATTTTCGGTCTACTGTTACCCTCTTGACGCTATGTACTGGTTTGTTTAGCTTGTAATTTGGTTTCATGCTAGTCTTTCTCAAACATTTCACAACCTTAAAACCTTCTAAGTACTTTTACCTGATACTATTTATTTTAACACCAATTTCCTATTCACTTGTTTTTATAAGATCGATGACAGCGTAACATTTAATTTCCGCTCCAGATTATAATATCCCGTAAGGTCCTATAAGGATTCATGTGATAGTGTTTGCTTACTCTGAATCATGCAAATCCGTTCGGAAATCACTAACGGGGAAATCGCAGACTTACAGTCAAGGTCAGTTACCAATTACTAGAACCCTTTCCCCAATAGGGTTTTTGGGGTTTAAAATTTTAAAAAATCTCCATTGGTGATTTTAACACGAGAAGCAATGCTTCTGTTCCATTTATTTATTTTTAAAGAAAATTTTGTTTCTCCTAATGGCATTGGAGATCTTATCTCTTCTATTGATAATGAAATTTTTGCTTGAAATTTTGCCATTGTAAGCTTCTCCTCGTCTGCTAGCAATTAAAATTTTATATCGTGATAAAATCATTTAAAGTTAGGAACTCATTGGAAAACCCTCTGTAAATGAGTAAATGAGCCAAATAATAATTTGACACGTTCTCTCGTTATTGCAAGTTATTCTTCGAAAGGACGGATCAAATTGTTTTTATTTCTAAAATGTTACATTGTCACACTTTTTACAAAAAAGAAAAACTTTTTTATCATTGTTATTGTATGATATGGTTTTTTTTTAAAAAGCGTGTAAAGGGATAATTTTTTGATATTTAGATAATTTTAAAAGAGACAATGTATATAAAATTGTTAAGAATAATTAAATAAAAAATTTTTTAATTTTTGATGGGTTTTTTCCAAATTTTTCCCTTTTAAAATGTTTTTTTTTTTTAAATTTCCCGATCTCGACAGGGGCCCTCAACCAGAATTTTTTGAAAGCATAACCTTGGGAAGTCGGTTTATCCATGTTTTACGAAAAAGAAGGGAGTTTTTAAGAAAAATACGATAAATTTCAAATGGTTGAACTCTAAAAATAATGTGAATTTTCAAAAATCATAGTTGAGCCTCTGTGCAAAGGTCTGAAAAGGCAAAAATTTACAATGGGCTTTTTAAAAAAAAGAGAACTTTTGGGAAAAAAAGGTTATTCTAAGTTAATTTTTGCCAAAATATTGATTTAAAAAATTTTTTTTGTCATAATGTCCAAAACTATTGTATACATGTATTCTAATCAAATGAACTAAATATCAGGAAAATTATACATTTATGCGTTTTTTAAAATCATGGTTCCGAACGTAGTCGGATCCCTAAATATCCAAAAAATAGTAATAAATAAATACATTTAAGTATTATTAAATGTGTGTATGTGATATTCATTGCAAAAAAATTACCTGAATTTAGTTTATAGACACAAGAAATGATTGAAAATACTAATAAAACTTTTACTCATAAAATATTTCATATTAGAAGTACTTAAACCGTATTTTGGAAAAAAACCTTTAAGTCTAACCAGTTCTTCTTTTATTAAATTAATTACTCAAAATTAATTTAGGAATGACACATATGCAATTTTCTATTAGCATTTGATTTTGATACAACACAGAGAAATATAAAAATGTTCATAATTATCATCTCTAATGTTATGGAGAGCATGAATCCATCTATTAAAATACTTACGCAAGCTGTTCAAATCTGAATAACGTAAAAAGTGGCTTCCGAAAGTTCACAACGCAGTCAACTTCTTCCCAAATGCAGTGTCCTAGCAATTAAAAATATTTGAAGTCGTTTTAAAACATAGAGATTAAGTTAAAACCGTATTGATTTATAAAATTTCCATTTGATTTACATGTGTTTATTTAAAATAGTTTAATTAAGAGGAATTTATTTAAAATATTTCTAATTAAAAGGAGCTATAAAAAATTAAAAAAATTATAACTTGAATTAAATCTTTATTAATATAAAATATTGCAAAAAAAATTATAAGCGAATGAAACAATCTTTGTTCGTTTATATCAGACATGTCAAACACTCGGTCAGTGGGTTACATGCGACCCGCCATACATACCGTAAATGCAACACCCTGAAGGAAACATGCAAATAACATGAAATTTACAACATGCATTAGCGGAGGTGAGATATGCAAATGATTAGAATTTCAGCGCAGATACACATCACACGCGCCTGTGGCGCCACCTGATAGCGCTATTTAAGGCTTGGAGATTACGACGATTTCAAGTTCGGCAATTGCGTTTTTCTTGTGGTTTTTCCAAAAAACGATCAGTTATGTCTCGTAAAAACAGCAATCAGCTTTTGGATCAAGTATCCGAGTTCGACAGAGAAAAGGATAGTGGCCTACCGAGATTGTGGATTATCTTCAGGGAAATCGGTAGTCAAGTGTAGACGAAATCAAACAACTGTAATGCGGATATGTGACCGTTGGATGCAGAATGGTACGACGGACCGACGTGGTCGATCGCATCCACCTCAGTGCACCACTTCACGTGAGGACAGGCAAATTGTGCGCATGGCAGTGACGGTTCACTCAGTCACATCACGAACCATAGCACAGCACATTGAGTCTGTAACGCATCATTCAGTGTCTGCGCGCACCATTCGACGCCATCTACAGCAGAGTGGTCCGTCCGTAAGACGTCCATTGCTTAGTCTACCTCGACGCAGAACCACAGATATCTCCGCCGCCAATTGTAGCAGTGAAAGAAGGATGTGGGTGGCAGCAGGAAGGAAGCTGTCTTTACTGACGAGTCCACGCATTTCCGTTCGCAACACCACGATGGTCGGATTCGAGTCTGGAAACACTGTGGAGAGAGTGATGCTGAACAGTTGCGTTATGCACCGCCACAATGGTTCTGCACCGGGTATTATGGTATGGGGCGGTATTGGATATCACTCGCACTCCTCTATAAAGTAATCTACTGGTACACTTTAAACAGCCAGTGCTACATTCCGCGTGTTGGAGCCAGTTGTCCTCTACTCAGGGCTTGGCCACAGCCATATTTCAACAGGATAATGCATGACACACGTGGCACGCATTGGGTTCAAAGGTTCTTCGTCAATCAGAAGATTGGAATTACTTCCCCGCCGGCTCGCTCTCCGGATCTTTCGCCGATAGAAAGCATGTGGGTCCATGGTTGCTCAGCGATTGACCCAGATTACACCCCCAGCTGCCACACCAGATCAACTTTGGCAACGTGTGGATGCTGCTTGGTCTGCTGTACCCCAAGAATACATCCAAAGTCTCTTTGAATCAATGCCGAGGCGTGTGCAGCGGTGATCTTCAACAATGGGGGCTACTTTGGCTACTGATCTTGGCAAGAAACACACTACTGTTATAAATTTAATCATTTGATACTTGGTCAACATAAGTATCTACAAAATAAATTTTGTTGTGCTATCTCTTGTCTTTCTTGGTGTTGCATTTACGGTGGCCAGCAGTGTATATAGTCATTTAATCGTATGCAGACGGAGAAAATTTACTGAAGGGGAATTTATTAGTGAATGCTTAATTAAGGCGATGGAAGTATTATGCCCATTTCAAATACTCTAGCTAGCAGAGTTGGTAAAATAGTCAAGAATTTGAGAAATTTGCATAATTTAACATCAACATCTCCAGCCTAATTAATTTCAATTGAGGACTGTGGTAGTCTAGCGATTAAGGTTATGAACTTGTGGCCTATGTTGTCGAGTCACGGATTCAAATTCTCATACTACTGACTTGCCGTATAGAGAGGCTGATGCACTTTAAATCTGTCCAGGCTCAAAGTCTTCCCGTTGACGTTGTGTTGTAGTTTAGAGAGGGGGTATAGCTAAGATTACGTCCTGAGTCTTGGACGAGGTCGGTCTCCAATAGCCCTCATGTTGCGTCAGAGTACGATGTCAATTAGCACTCACTAGCTATTGCAATTGATGAAAGTCTAGAAATTCAAAATATCACTTAATGCGATACAAATTTTAAAATAAGCGAAGAACTCTTGGAAATCATTCATATGCATAATATAGCCAATGAGGATGATATTTTTGATGCAGTTATGAAAGTTTTAAAAGAAGTATTAGTCACCATTGGAAAAGTTGGTTTGTGTTGCAATAGATGGTGCATATGCTTTGATTTGTGTTAGCACCTAGTTATATTCCGGCTATTGTCACGCCCTCCGCAACTTTCATTTACTTTGTCTTACTTATACCGAGCTGACGTACAATATTGGTTGTCTGGATTTACGGAAGTGCCTCTTGTGAAAATGCCCCCTTAGGGTGCCCTTCTCTTAGAGTATCTGCGTGAGCTAGAGGTGTAGGTTCAACTAAAGAACGAGAAGTTTCCATGTTCGTAAAATATCTTTATTAAGAATTAGAACTTAAGCTTTTAACAGAGTAGTTAATAAATATATGTGAGAGAATCTACGAGGAACAAACACACAATACAAGTAATACCAAAAGAAGTAACTCGGACCACTATCAATATCTAGCCCGCCTAATTTTAAATTTCCCAATAATACCGCAAGTCCTAATATTAAATAGTCAATCCTCCCTTTAATCAACGTTGATCCGATATTAAGAAAAAGGTTTTTCTCGATGCAATGGTTACCTTGACCCAATGGGTTTTATCTTCGGGGGTCTCGTTGGGTGTCACTTCAAAGATCCCAAAACCCCTATTAACATTCCCCCAAAATTTCCATCTCACTTACTAAAACTTCGATATTTAAAAACTATCTAATTTGTATTTTATATTCAGTTTCATTTTGGGTTTTTTTGGAAAAGTTGCCATTAATCTTAGCCCCAAAAAGAAAAAGGACATGTTAATGAAAAGACGCGTGAGTCCATTACACTCTTGTCATAAAATATTTTCCCTACGAAATATTGTTGATATTGATTTTTTATGCTAGGGATAATTAATCTAAGTTTGTGTCAGATTTAAGTTAATTTTTCTCTCAAAAACTGAACAATATCGACTTTTGTTTCAATGCTTTAAAGCCAACGCGTTGATTAAATACCATCACATTTAATACCATCACATCAGTTTTAATAAACCTTATTTTGAAATAGAAGAATACAGATTTGAAATTGTTAATGTCTGAATTGAACACACTCAATGGCATAATCCCAGAGGTTAACAATAAAGTCACTGCTGGTAACGTATCTTTTTACGGACTTTTCAAAAATATTTAAAATCTAATTTCATCAGCAGAAAAAACAAACTACTCATTTACAAAATTTTTTAAAACCCCTTCTCCCCCACACATATGCTGGGGAAAGTAGGCAATGACCGGTGACAAAGAACTTTTTTATACTTGAAAAAAAGAGTCTTTTGAAGTATTTTTTTGGGGATTTAAAATATGATAACATTCAGAAAGAACCAATTTTGGAATTATAAAAATTTTTTAAAAAAACCCAGATGTTTCTAAATTGTTTTTTAATACAAAAGGGTTTAAAAAGGGAACACTTGATAAGATTGGGCAACAATCGAATTGCAGAAAAATCTTTGTGGCCAAGCTATATAACTAGAAAAAAAGAGGAAGACCCCAGGTGGATCGATTATCTAGAAAAAAATTTGAAAAAATATTACTGCCGGGAAACTGGGGAAAAAAACAGGATAGCCTAGAATGGGAATTTTCAAGGCCCCGCTGGGCTATCTTTATTTGAGGAATGAAGGGAAAACCCCAAGGATTTGGGCCTACAGTCCCTTTTTTAAAACCGAGATTAATAAAGGGTATTGCAAAAAAAAAATTTAAACATTCAAAAAGCAAAATTTTAATATTTTTTTTGCATTGTTCCCCAAAACAAGGCCCTAAGTTTTAGAAAAATGAAGGAAGAAGGTTCGTTCTGGGTTTCCTTCCCGTTCCAAAACGATATTAACCAATCACGCCAAAAAAATCGTTTTTTCGTGATGTTGGGTTTGTTCATATAGATATCACACCGCCACATACCCCTTGCCAGTGTTTCCGAATAGGCGAACAAACGATACCATATTTCGTGGCGAGCATGTAAGCAGTTGCGTCATTCGTGCGGGCGGGTTTTTAGAATTGCGTCATTTTTTATGATTTTGATTGCGTCAGGGGGACGACTTTAAACCCCATTTGCGTCAATGTTTGACGGCTTTTGTTGCTTTTTTCAGGGGTAGATGGCGCCACGACCGTGGCGCGTGAAGGGGTGGTTCCCTTTTCACGGCCAGGGTCACCAATGAAGGAAGAAGGTTGTTCTTTGGGACCTTCCGTTCAACCGGAGTACTTAACCAATCACGCGTGATGTTGGTACTAGTTCATATAGATATCACACCGCCACAGATATCAGATTTTTTTTTCAAAATGTAGTCAGCAAAATTGTAAATTATGTTCGAAAATATAGACTTAAGGTATCCGACTACCTAAAAATCATGATTTTTTTCAAAAATTGACAAATTTTTTCTTATGATTTTATTTTATAGGTCATCTTATTAACTCTAAAAAAAATACCAAGTTTTTTATTTTACATTCACTAGAACAAAAACTACAAGTGTTTTTATAAAAGAAGATGCCATAACTTTACACAGGATGTCAAACTTTAAAATGCGTTTTACTTGAAATGTGTTTTTTTCGAAAATCTCAAACGGAAACAGCGATTTCTCAAAAAGTTTTGAAAATAATTTGCTGAAATTTTTTGTGAATGTTTTGTTTAACAGTAGAAGTGTTTTGACCATCAGATTTATCAATCCCTGTTTTATTTCAAAATGTACAGTCCTTTATGTGAATATAATCACTGTTTTTTTAAGCAATTTCACATAGTCACTAGGGGCCGCGGTAGCCGAGTGGTATAGGTATCGGACCGTGGCTTGCCTTGTCACGTGTTCGAGCCTATACCACAAAGACCCGCCGTGCAGGGCGGCGATGCACGTTAAATCTGTCAAAGGGGCGGGAAACGTCCTCCCTTTGGGTGTGGTGTGGTAGTTAGGAGAGGGGTGCCAGCTGAGGTGTCGTCCACGTCACTTGACCATGGTTCAAAATTACGTGGTCCATCGCCAAAAGCCCTCGTGTAGCTGAACAGTGCGACGTTAATATTCAATCAATCAATCACATAGTCACTAAGATAGAGTGCTCTGGTTTTTGTAAAAATTAAAATATCTATTATCCTGTGAAGGTCATTTCAAACATGAATAACAATGTTACACATTAAAACTGAAAAATTGAGAATTGGTTCAAAAAGTTTTTGTACAGAGTGGGCCCCTTTAATGCAATTTTTTTGTACATTTTCAACAGTTTTTCCCCTTTTAATAATAATAAAAAAAAAAAATTCTGTTTTCGATTTTACGATTTTTTCCTTAAAATAGACTAAATAAATTTTAAAATCAGACAAAAATCCCCATATCTCCATTTTTTTTAAAAAAAAAGCTGTCAAGTAGTCGCGGAAACCTTAATCACCCCTCATTTTCTTCATTTCTGAAGTTTCAGAATGTGAATACACCAATAAATCATATTATGCAGAAGTTCAAGGCTATTGAATCATAAAATGTTAAAAACGATATAAATTTTATATGATCACGTTTTTTGAAGGAGTCATAGCTTATAAGTAGGTATTTTTTTCAGAATAATTCATAATAACATAACCATGTTAAATACATATCATTAACATAACCATTTAATATATAACCACGTTTATCTTCACCTCTTTCTATTCATACTAATGCTATTTTTACTTAAACTCTACCCAAAGAACATTTGTTTCAAAAAAATTTGGCAACCAATTTCATCAAATCAAAAGTCGCCAATTGCCGTGATATATAGCCAATAGTGGAAACTGTTCCCTTGGATGTCCGAAGACAGTAATAATAAGGATAATAGAATTTGGTGAATTTTTTTGACTTGGCGAAATTAGTAGACAATATAATACGTACTAAGTACCCAAAATCTCAATCAAATATCAATTTGTGTACTCACAGACTTTTGAAGTATCTATCAGAAATCCCAGTCGCTATTACAAAAGGAAATAAATAACGTAAAGTGTAATTTGACACTTGGATGGAACAAATGCGTTTCAGCAGGCGTAAGAAATAGCATATAGGCTGTGAAACTTTATTTCCTATACTCTAGCACTTGCTTCGCAATGTCTTTATATTGCTTTTAAATTGCGTGAGTGCAAGCGATTGACTTGATTCCTCTATCTGAAATACAATCCCACGCTTTTTCGAATTCCTTGCTGAATCGATCTTTCATTTAAAATACGTTTCTTTACAGAAGTCACAAGAATAACGACAGAGTTGTATTTTCCACCTTATTGAGTTTGAGGAAATGGGATGAATGTCAATAAGTTAGGAGCAATGGAAATCAACACATCATTCAACGAAATTTTTATCACTTAAAAAAGGAAACGTCCTCCATCAGATAGAAATAAAAAATGTTTGCGGAATTTATTTGAAAAATTTATTTGAAGGTTTTCAATTAAAGGGGAAAACTAAAATTTAACGCTTAAAAAATTCAGATATCTTTTTCAAATTATTTTGTAAAATAAATATCATAATGTACAATATTTTGAAAACAAATTTTATTTATTATATTTATATAACGTTATGTTAAAAAGAACAGCTATCAAATAAATTAAAAATGTTATATTTAATGAGTTAAAACATTATTGTCATCAATTTAAAAAAATATTTACACAATATTGATTTATTTCTGAATACCAATGAAGAAGAAATCATTTCAAGGATGGAGTGTAGCTCAAATATCATTTGCTCGTAATTCAAAATTACAAGAACCATTGCCCATAGCACCGTGTGCATTTAAATCTTACTTTAGTAAGCAACCAATCAAAGAATAGTTCTATACGCACTGTATAGACTCATAAAATTATTTTTTTAGCGATTTTTCTACTTTTTATTGGGGAAAATTATTTGCTGAGATTGCCATTAGGGTAACCATACTACGGAATTATAATTGTTGTGAATTGTCATGTGTAATAAGCGTAAGAAAAATAAATTTGAGTGTTTAACATGTGATATATATTGTTTAAATACGTTTATATTAAAATAATTCCTTTTCAAAAAGTTTTATCGTAAAAATAAATTTCATTCTTAAAAATTTTATTATTATTATTATTATTATTATTATATTTATTATTTAATTTTTAGTATTATAAATGAATATGCATGCACAAAATTCAATTTGAGAAATAAGCTGTAAACATTTGTATGAGGGAGAAAAAGAATATTTATAGTATGTTTTGCGATTCCTACTATTAGCTCACACTCTCTATTTATTTAATTATTTATTTATCTTGGTGGAATTTTCAATCGTTAATAAAATCCACATTTAAAGCGCTCAATTCTAGCTGAAATTTTATATACCTTGATTTGTTTTGGTTTGATACATTTAATTATAATTAATAAAATTAACAATTGATTAAAACTAATTATTTAAAGAATTACAAATACCACGTTGGCATCATTTTTGGCGACTTAGCGACCATTTTGGCGACTCGTTTGTCAAAATTTGAAAAGGTTTTTTTCCTCACGTCTTAAAGCATTCAGTTGAACTGAAATTTTATGTGCACGATTGTTTTGGATGACAACACGATACTTTAATGATAATTAATAAAAATTAGTTACCACTTAATGTCGTGATTCTGTCATATGTATATACATATTTATATTAATTGTAACTATTAAATAAAAAGTAGCTAAAATAAAAAAAAAATTTGTTGATCTAAGTAGGAATTGACTTAAAAAATTTTTTTTATATTACTTGTTTTAATACAACTAGACTTTCTACTTGTTACTATGTTTTGCAACTATATTTTTTCTAGAGTTAATATTGCTTTAAATGCTCAAAACACTTTCGTAGCAGTTTATACAACCTTCTTTTAGAAGGGATAATTGATGCCCGTTAAATCTGTTGAGACTCAAAGTCTTCAAGTTGGAGTGGTGTTGAAGTTTGGAAAGTAGGGTACAAGTAAAAGTGCCGTTCTCTTCACTTGACCGAAATTCACACAGGTTGCACCAAAAGACAGAAGTACGAGGAGATTTAATCAGATCAGATTCGGGAGATATTACGTAGACCATAGGGTCTTGATGACTGCAAAACGCGCTGCATACTTGCACCATTTACATTCCTTTACGACCAACCTTGTTTATATGTTACCGTGTATTGCCAGAATGGATAAAATCGGAAGACTATTTAAAAAAATTGATTTTTTTCTTATTGAGCAACAGAAAAAATGCAGAAATTCTCTTTTAGAGAAAATTTTCCTATTCAATAATATATATCCTTCGATAAAAAAAAGTAACAAATATTCAAAAACTCTTCTTAATTTTGATTCGCGAAATCATTGTAAAACATAATTTTATTACAATTATTTTTTTTTTCGTCACTCTAGTAAATATTTAGAAACAATGATTTAATTCCCAAAAAAAATTGTATGAATCCCTGAAAATAAATTTAAAAAGAACAAAATTAAATTATTTTGGAAAATTATTTAACAGATTTAAAATATCTATACCAACGAATTCTAAATTTTTAAGCAATTAATCTTTCACTTACTTGAAACTAAGAGCATTTTTTTTTCAATTTTCTTTAATATTTTTGCTTCTGCATTTCTTTCTTTCTTTTTTTTTTTTTTTGTCTTAATTTTCTCACCGACTTTTCTTTCAAAATCCGCTATAAATTTTAGAGCCGGTAGATGGCGGCACGAGCATAGTGTAATTCGTGATTTTCATCATGAGCAAATATTTTGTTTATCTGCTGGCTTTTATTTTTTCTTATATTGTATTGTAATAAGCATTCAATTTTACATATATTACACATGGAGAATATGATTATAAAATATGTATATGATTACCAAAAAACTACATGAGGAACAGACTATTAAAAACAACGTTAAACCATGATATCACAAGGTGTAAAATTATATTAACATTGAATCTTGAAGAAATACAAAGGGAAATATGATAAAATCTTTGTTTATAAAGTCTATTGTATAAGATTAAAATTCAAAAAATAACGAAACTTTTCCTATTATTTATTCATTTATTTATTTATTTTTTAAATTCAAACTTTTGACAAATTGATTATTTTTAGAAATATAAATATTTTAGAATTTCATTCCTCACAGAATACACTAATTAATCTTTTTATTTTTCAATAATTTGTAGATTTAGAAATTATTTGTACTCAAAAATTGTTTAAATATCTTGTGGTTTACCTTTATTCATGAACGAAAATATTTCCTGTACAATGGAAATAATAGTTATAATAAAATCTCCTAGATGGCAGCACTTAAATTTTTATCAGCAAAGGTTCTTTCGTGACTGTTTTTATATGAAATCAAATATTTTGGAGCAGGTGCCTGTGTATAAATCCATTAAGTCCGCGAAAAACAAAATATATTAAGATTTTTGTTCACCTTTGTAATGAATTTTATGCATGAAAATTTTTAAAGCATAGCAGCATTAGAATTCAGAACACATTTTTTCAGAAATGGTTGATGATCTTCAAAAAACCAAAAAAGTTTCGTATAATGTTAGTTTGTATAGCTACCTAGGAGTTTTTAAAATAGATTTATATTTAATTTTATGAGGATATTAAGCTCTACAATAAAGAATTTTAAAAACTTCCAGAAAAACAGTTTTCTAACCATGTTTTTTGTTCAAAATAATGGGGTTTTTTTTAACTACAAATCTACTTACATAAACGTGCATATGTATGTAATAATTAATATTATATTGAATTATTATAAATCTATCTTAAGTAAAACAATCAACAAGGAAATATTAAGATAATACAGGTCAAACTAATATTAATTTATTAATATCAATTTTATCACCATCTTTATTAACTAAATAAGAACTATGCGTTGCAAATAGTTAAATATCATATTCCTATGATTGATATATGAAAACTTCTGAACCTGATTGGAATTTCAATAATGATAAAAATTAAAAATAAGCCATTTTGTAGAAAATATTCTTTTTATTTTATAATACATTTAAGTTGTAACTTCTTGCTAATCTATTGTAAGTTTATTATTGATTTTAATAGAGTTATAAAGTAAGATAAAACTTAATTTTTTTATAGACATTACATATATATATACACACACGCATATATTTATACACATATACATATTCACCATGTAAAAGTCGAGAATGCTCGGAGTTTTTTTAAAGTTAAAGATAAAGGGGTTAGCTTATACATACAGATCCGCTAGTCTCGAAAAAATATAGTTTAAGAAAAACAGGGTTTTTTTAGCATTTTCTGTTAATCTTGCATTGGCCATTTGAATCGTTTAATTATTTGAGAGTTATGCATGGAACTTTCATTCCAAAAAAAAAATTAAACACATCTTTTAAAATCATTGTCTGAATCCGAGAGAGAGAGAGTTTGCGCGTATAGTTCGCACAATTCACCACCAGTGAGTTTTTCCTTAAAAGCATGAAACATATGTCGACGATCACGGCTGTATTCTAATTCCTTTTGCAGTTCATTTCCCAAACAAAAAATGTTTAGAAAGTGTACCTAGTACAAATAATTTTCCAGATAAATACCAGGTATTTGAAAGATGTGGACCTTCAGATAGAGGTTATCAGAAATACAAACATTGCCATTGGCATCTGGCATTTTAGATAACAGCAATTTAAGCAGAAAGATATTCCACTCGTTTAACGACATTTTTGTTCTTATTTGAAAATAATAGGACTTTTTTTTCAATTCGATTTATATATAGAAAGTACATTTTAAATAAATTTTTGAAGAAATATTGGGTTCTGGGCTTATATTCGGAAATATACGTAATATATTAGAAAACATGCGTCAATCATTTTAAAGTAGAATTATTTTAACCTCAACTCAATAATAATTTCTAATAAATTGATAACAAAATTCCTTTAACAAAGTATTTTGACGCAAATATACCGGTTCAAAACAAAAAACGAAATCAATAATGCAAAAGCAGTTAATGCCCATTAAAATATTCGTATATAATAACACCAAATATGTAATTTCAATTATCAAAACAAAAATTATATTCTAAAAATTTATTTAATCAGTTTTATTTTTAGCATGAAGAAAGCACTTTTCATGATAAGTTATCATTATCTCCTCCCCTCTCCGCCTCCCTTTTTTTTTCAGTGCAGCTTTGACGCACATAGCAAATTCATTTCCAAAACAAAATGCTTGTTGATAATTCAATTCATCAACCTGCAAATCACTTATAAATGCAAATAGTTCCATCAAGATTAATTTTACCTTTCCGTTAAGAGAATCCGAATCAGAATTTCCCCAAACAGGTCAACTTACATTTGCCTCTAAAACTCGTTGGCGTGTGTTGTTATGACGTCAATCGAACAGAAATCCAGAACCTCATTTTCACTTTTGTTACTTTCCCCCTCTATGACTAACTCACCTCTCCGGCTCACAACAATTATTTCGAAGAGAGTGAACTGAAAAAATCGCATGCTCTTCAGAACAGATTGACAGCAGTTCAGAACTAATCATGATGCTGATGAAAAGAAAGGAGATTTTGCCAGTCATTTCCAGGTTTTATGATGGAATTGATGAATCGGTAATCGATAATCAAATTGCTTATATTTTTATTATTATATTTTATTATCGGTAACCATGATTTGACTTTCATTTTCGATGTCAATGAAAAAATGAGAGGTGAATTTCAGTTCACCAATCTGGACAGATTTAATGGTTTTAATATTAATACCGGTTGATATATTATCGCTAAAAATTAATAATTATTACTCGGGTTCTCTTAAATGGTACACACTAATAGAAATATTAAGTATTTATTTATCAATTAATAATTAATTTCTGATTGTTTTAAATGTTATATAACTATTATTATTTATTGTATATATATATATATATTATGTACTTTATTATTTAAATATTATTTTTCTTTTCCTAAATATATATTGATTATATTTTATACGTAATTATTGCGTTTTCTTATGTATAACGCGCCGATGTCGTAATATATTTATTAATTACTTTTTAATTTACTTAACTCTTAGTCCAACTAATGTATTAATACACTTATTGTTTAAAGATTAGTATTGAGGCTTTTAATAAACATTTGTAGGTTGGTGCAATATATGTTTTGCTAAAGAATCATTATTTTTAGTTTTCTTAAAAAAATACTTTAAATTACTTTTATTGTATATTACGTCTTTGCCGATTCATTATTAATCCAACAAAATTATTTTCAAATTAAAAGGAAAATTTCAATTTAACTAAAAGCAAAAAATTTAAACATATATAAATATTATTACATTCTAAAAGTTTAAAAAAATGTAATATTTTGTGATTAACATTTTTTTATATTTTTAAACAACATTAAAGCATGTGTGTACGGATGAAAATTTGTTAAATTTTTAATTTCTCTGATTTTAAAAAAAGAACAAAGGGTAATCTTTGAATTTCCAAGAAAAAAAAATTTTTCCCCAAGTAGATTAGTTCAATGGTTTTAAATTTTTGGAAAAATTTGAAATAATTTTAAATGGCTTAAGAAATGTCTATAATGGTTGTATGTCTTATATATATATATAAAAGATAAAGTTTTTTTAAAAATTAAATTTCGTAATATAGTAATTTATGTTATTTATTTTTGTTTTAATTGGAAAACAATTAATAATAATTCAGTTTTAATGTATTGCTTTGTTGATTTTTTTAAAAAACTAACAATAAATTGGAATAAAAAAAATTAGTTTCTGAATAAGAAAAGGGAATTATAAAAATAAAATAAAATTCAACATTTGTTTATAATTAATAATCTAACAATCATTAGACGTAAAATTAGATAAATTTGACATTTTTCGTCAACATCATTTATTAGATAAGAACAATATTTCTTTTTATCCTTTTATTTTTAATTCTGTTGTCCGTCATTTCCTTTTTGGACTTTTTCTTCATCTTTTTCTCATTCGTATTTTTTTTTCCCCGATTTTTTTCCTTTTATTTCAAAATATATTTCCTTCATTTATTCAAGAAGATTTCAAAAAATACAAAAAGTTTTTTTAATTTTTTGGGGTTATTCAGTATACTTGTTTAATTAAATTTTTGTGTAGTATAGTTTAGCTAACCCGCATCCCTTAGAATGGTTAATAATTCTTCTTTCTGGAAATAGAGAAATTTCATATTTAAATTTAACTTGAAATAAATGCGTTATAGGCTGTTTGTGGAACAGTTATTTCTTCCATTCGAATTAGAATTCATTTTATTTCTTACAAATACAAAAATATTATCTACATTAACAGGCAAAATCTAAACACTACTCTTCTGGAGCAGTTACTTTCAAACTAGTGTGTCGCGAGAGGATCTTAGAACCGCAATCTTTTTTAAAATCCTTTAATGAATTATTTCCGAATGAAATGCACAACGTGATACATATATGAGAATATAATATTATTGTTATAAATGCAACGCAAGGCTTTTTTCAAAAGGAATTGGAAAAAGACGACAATATAATAAAGTTATTAATTATATACTCAAACAAACTCAGTGGCGCAACAGCCCATGAGGGCCAGGGTCTTCCCATCACATTACTGACCATTGGGGCTAGATCATGACAATAAGTCTTTTGATGTCCCCCCATGGGGGTACCCTTTCTCCCACCCTATCCACGCGATTTCTGAGGGGCAAAAAAACCACTAAATTCTGCCGTAATAAAATAGTTTATTATGATCTTAATTTATATACAATACAACAAAATACTAGTCTGGGGGGGATAATGATCAAGAGTGCGAGAACCCCAAAAAAAGTTTACTGATAAATACGCAATTAACCACTACATCTATCTTTATAGATCAATTTCTATCTTAATAGTATCCGTTCTATTCTTAAAGTTTAATTGAACAAGCTTGCCGCTATTTCCTAGGCAAGCGGCTACGGTCCGTACAACATCAATTTATCCTTTAATCTGGCTTCTCTAGCTTTGGTCTCAGCCCACTTTTGCTTATCTTCAGTATCACTGTTAGACCGACTCACAAAATTAAGACCCTTCTCCTAGACTTCATCTCTTCTTTTTAGCGATCATCACGAATGCTAACTTTCCAATATTTATGATTCCTAATTTGCATAAACACGCTCCCTTCTTGGGTTGGTTGGAAAGAATTGCCATTCAAGCCCCAAAGAAATCCCAAGAGGACAATTAGTAGAAATACTGATAAAGCCCTGTCACAGTCTGAAGAGAGATCCCCATTGTTTAAGTCCCCAAGCAAGTTTGGTACTCATTTATCAACCCACTGCAGGAGGGATGATGGTTGAGTGGACCTTGCGCAGCCCGAGGATAGAACCTCGAACCTGTGGTGTGGAAGCGCGATACGCTGCCACAGGGCCTATTATTAATTATATATAGACATAAAAAGATGTGTTTATTTTTTATTCCGACAAAATTTATTTGCAAAATTATGCTACAAAACAATTGATGAATTAAGAGAAATGCACAAGCAAGACATTCAAGAATAATCTTTAGACCTAGTTCAATTCAGAAGATCGAATGACGGTTGGGAGTTTGACAGAAGGCCTCAGTTTAATTGAAAAAAGTCTTACAAATTTTAGAAAATCCGTACTCCATTCTTTGTTTTCAACAAAACAAAGAATAAAAATTATTAGCATGATACGCGGAAATTTTGTGGGAGAAAAAAAAAATCTTTGAGCCCGTGGGCCACTTGTTATATTTTATGAAATCTTCCACATCAAAATAACTTTGGTTTGCTATTTTGTATTTGTGTTATCTAAGGTTTAATTACAAATTTTTAGTTCTAAATTATTATTTTCTTTCGTCCCCAGCCCCAACTAAAATACTTTATATGTATTTATATGAGAAATTATACCCCGACTTACGTGAATTCGATAAACGCGGTTGTAGCCCCGCCCATCGCCTAAGTTCGGGGTATTACTGAATTATCAAATCATTGTTGCCTCACTGCATACATATGAATATTTATTGTAAGTTCCAGACTAATAATTTCTAACGAACGTCACCGTAATTTCTAATCGTATTACACGAATAATTTACTTTGGAACAGGCTTATTATAATTTGATGAAATGTGGAATAATCATTTCTAGCGAGATATTAGTATGTTACATTTTATTTTATTCTAAAATCGATAAATTGAATTACAGAATTTCATTCATTTAAAGAAATCTTGTGTTAGATATTGCTATATTGCTTTATTTGGTAAAATGTGAAAGTTCTCAATCACTAAAAAACAATAAAGGTTTCTTAAGGAGACACAGGGCGATTCAATTGACAAAAATCGGTCAAAAAACCAAATCTAATTTATCCTTTATATGCGTTTATATAATCTCACAAAATGTGAAAGCTCTAAGTTTAAAAAACATAGAGTTATGATACGTTTTACGTTTTTATTCACATCCCAATGGTAAGTCAAAACTTTAAACTGACTCAACTTAGAAAGAAAACTTAACTAGTTTGTCTTTATCTAAAATGCTAATGCTTTTTTTTCTGTTGTGCCAAATGCTTTAATATTTTTTCAAACTATTTTATTAATAATTCATATAGCAAAAGTTGGTATGCTTTTTTGAATCAAAGCAATACTAATTCTTTTAAAAATAACTGAATTTAGAATTTATACATTTTAAGAATTTTCAAAACGCATTCGTAAAAAGAAGTGTTTGAATAACAATACATTTTATCAAAAAACCCATATAAACCTTTTGCTATACATAGCTTGATATACTCCTAAATCAAATTTCATGTGTGTACGTAAATTTTTGTAGGAAAGGTGGCATTTTAAAATCACTTCATAAGGTTTAAATTTTTTCTTTAAAAAGTTAAATGAATACCTTTTTACAAAACTTTGAGTCCAAAATTTGTTTTACATATTACATAAACATAGGGGGCAACCAAAATTTTTAGAAAATCATTAAGTTAAAAAAAAATTTGTAAAGTCCTACCATGTCCCCTTAAATTCAAAAAAAATTAACGCATTAAGTTAAATTGCGAAATGAATAATCTAACTTTGAATTTCTGATCAAGCAATAAACGTACAGTAGTTTGTGATATGAATTATTTTTAAAATGATACTGCAATTTCACATTTTTTTTTAAAACCTTCCGGATAAAATTGTCATTTTTATTTTGGGTTTTTTTTCAGTAACAAAATATCTTCAGATAATATAATTTATATTTTAAAAGGAGGATAAAAATAAAAAGCTAACACTTTCAACTTAAAAACAAATTTTAAAGCTTTTTTTTTTCAAAAAATGGAATGTTGCTAAATTTATAAAAAAAATGGTATTTATATTAAGGAATTAAAATAAATTTATGTTTAAAAAAAAAAATGTTTTAAAAAATTTTTTTACAAAAAAGGGGGGAAAAAAATTAAATCTAGTGACAAAAAGTCAAATTTTATACATATAAATTTTTTAACTAAGCTGGGGTTGTTTTTTTAACCCCAGCATTAATGACTTTTTTGAGAAAAAAATTTTAAAGACTTTTTTGAAAAATTAAAAGTTTGTGCGTTTGTGTGCACGCATATAAATTTACAAAACTCTCATTTTAACAATATTGCTACTATAGTGAACAATTAGCAATCAGTATTGCATGAATTTACTAAATAATATACATCGTATAGAATTCATTTCTTTTTAAATTTTAATATAATTTTAATTTAAAGAAGTTCTTTAAGTAATATATAATACTTTTAACTAAAGCAACATTACAAAAAAACCGTACACTGTTAAACGTATTTATATATCTCTTATAAATTCTTGATATATTTATTAACCCGCAATATATATTTATAGAATTTTTGATAATTTATAAATGGTCTTAACATTTATGATTGAAAAATCTAAAAAGAAAACTTTATAACGGAGAAATGATCATATATTAGAATAATTGAAATTAAAACTGCTGTTGAAAGAAATGGAATCTTTTTCTTAATCTTAAATTATTATTTTTTTAATAATGTGCTGAAGATGATAGATATTTGCTTACTTGAATTTTATTGATTTCTTAAATAAAAGATCCAGAATATTAAAACTAAGTGACATTTCTTAACCGAAACTCATAAAGCATTCGAAAAACACTATTTTTAACTTTGTGTTTACTAATCTTTTTTCTGTAAAATAGGAGATGCTTATCATAGCTGTAAAACTAGCCCGTCAATCTAAAAAAATTTAAAGAATTTAATATTATTTACTCCACAGACAACCTTTAAGGGAATTAGGCAGTGTTTAATATTGATTCAATTTAAAATTGTTTCGAAATGAATATCCCTTTTCTTAAAGAAAACTTTTCGACATTGTCTCAAAATAAATCAATTTTGATTTCTAAGTCTAATTTCATTAATGAAAAGAATGCTTTATAATCCTTTCGTTTAGTTTAATTTTAATATATTTATTTATGCATATATATATATATAAAAAAACATTTTATATCGATTGAATTATTTGAATAAAATTAAATCAATTTAGAATCAATTAATGTCTTCTCAGAAGTTAATTTACAGTTCTTAATTGAAAAGAATTCTTTTTTCCCTTCAGAATTGATGTTATAGAATTGTTCTCCATGATACCTAATCATTCTGTGATAATTTATCTCCTATATCTACCTAACTTTTGCGTCTTTAACAAATCATTGTAAAAGTACGATTACTATGACAAAGAGATTATTTACACTGGTATATTATATGCGTATGAGTTATTTAAGCTAACTGCTCCCTATAAGTTATATGCTCATTTTTTTTGTCATTCTTTTAAGCCTCTTTTACCACATAAACACTTTTTATCCATCAAAAATATATTTCTGTTCGTCATGATATTACGAGAAACTTGTAGAAGTTGTTTAACTCATACTTCAAGCAAAATATTTACAACTGTCTGTGTTTTCTTAAAATCATAGCTAAAATATCTCAGACAGTTGCGGATGTTTATTGTAACCACATCCGATATCCAATGGAGAGCAAACTAGACAGATGAAATTTTAAAGACGAACAGTTATTTCTTTTTAAATATAGAGCACATTATACAAAAAAAATTATCTACCTCTTAAAATTATTATTTCTTACCTTGGAATTTTAAAATGATGCATCTTAACACTCGCGTACTGAGTGGGCCCTGTATCAAAATTTCTTGGGAACACTTTTCTGGAGCCCCTTACACACTTTTGGGGCCCTTGAATATGGCGGTAGCTACCCCCCTGCATCTTAGGCACTAAAAATGCCTATATGATAATCCTCAGGCGTATAAGATTGCGACATTTCAGTTTTTCAAGTTGTTATGTACATAAATCATTTATTTGTGAATTAGTTTAAAAAACACTAAAATGTTGTTGTTGTGGCTAATGCCACCTGTCTGACGTAGTTAGAACGAGGCCCACGAAATTCATCGTGGCAAGAGCTAGAAGTACGCCTGTCATTGGCTTAGGCCTTGAGCACCTTACAGGTGACAGTACGAATTAGCTCGGCGAAATTCCCCGAAGATACGATAGATAGCGACACCACCTATCTCCACCTCCACATTTTGCCATGGCACTGGAGGGGAGGGAAATATTCTCCAGTCCCCTGCACTCGTGATTCAGCCAACAAGACTTTCGGACCCACTGATTTAACGAACACGTACTCCGTGTGTACTCGGAGGGTATTTGGTGGCATCGGGCATCGAACCCAGGCCTTCCGGTCTGGAGTCCGATACTCTAACCACCAGGCTACCCACGGCCTAAACATTGAAATTGCTGTGCTTTAGTTACATATCTTGCTTCCTTCTTTTTTAGGGAGTTCTAACCGGAGAGACGGAAAATAATAACGCAAAATGGACGCTGACCGCCATGGAGAAGTACATGCGGGACCAGAGCGAGGCAAGTGTTGCTCTGGGGCTAGTCTCCCAGCCTCCGACCAGCTACAATAAACGCAAGCCGGCCACTGCCTCGCCACAGCAGCAACAGAATCATACTCCTAATGGAGATGCCCAGGAAAGCGCTGGGGAAGAAACCAGCCCATCCTGGGCCTCCAGCAGTACCGGCAACACTCCTTCCTTCGGAAGCAGTGGCGTTGCCTTCGAATTCAATGATGAGAACGAAAAAGGGACCCCCATCATAACCACGACCACATGCACCCCTCATTCAACACCAGAAAACAAAGGCCACCGCAAAAGTTCTGGAGCCGTCACCACGCTTTCGTCAAGTACCGAGCTGTTGGAAGCTTTGGATTCTGGTCTTGAACTCAATCTCAACAAGCCAAGGAAGTCCAGGAAAGATTCTGATAGCAGCTTGAAGGGCAACAGCAAGACTTCAGGGTCTCACGGAGGTACACCAACCAAAACGAGTAAACTCAGCAAACTGTTGAGACGGACTCACAGTGCTGGATGCTCCAAGGATGTATCTACCCCCAGTTTGTTCATGAAAGAAAAAGCGGTAAGTTTTTTTCTTTTTTAATGTACTATGACTTTAACCACACTTTCTATTAGAAAATGATATCAGGAAAGATAAATGTGGGATTATATATAAGAAATCTTCCTCTTCGATGCCCAATTTGTCCCTATCTCCAACTGAATTCGTTTATAGAAAAATATCTTATTGTTTCATACTTTACAAAGCACATATACATATCTCTGAATGTGTAAATACTCGCACGCACACATGTACTGTAAAATCCGGCATATAACGCACACTTTTAACACAAAAAATATCGATATATACCGGTGCGCGTTATACACCGGGTATAAAAATGAGAGCTTTAAAAAAAACACAGGCGAGCATAAAGAATAATTAGACTTCTACATAAATCAAAATACTGTTTATTTGAAAGAAACGACATTTGTTATGAACTTAAGGGGTTGTAGTTCTAGAAGTATACCATTTTTTCAAAAGCCTGGGATAGTACCTCGAATGAATTACTTCAAAACATAAGAACATATATCGCGCATGTACATTTCAGGTTCCTTCGTAAAAAAGGGGGTGCGCGTTATATGGCGAATATACTTAAAAATTAAAAAATATAGCCTGAAAGTATTGGTACGCGTTATACACCGGTGAGCATTAGACGCCGAATTTTACGATATATGGATTTGTCAAAAAAGCGACACCAGTACCACTGCCTGAGCGGTCCCTGTATCAAAATTCTTTAGGGGCCCTTTTTCGGAAAAGAGATAAAAGACATTTATTTCAAAGTGTCAGAATGCTACACATTTTGTGGCCCTTAAAGCTTGGGGCCCCATATCATTGATACAGCGGTAGCTGCGCCTCTGACCATTACCTACTTTGTACCTATGACTTACTTTGTCATATTCTGTGCTAAATACATAATTCTTATTTGATTAAAGTATGCATCAATTTTTCTGTTTTATTGAAATAGGTTCTTTTAGTCATTCTAGCCTTGTAACTGGTAAGAAGTAAAGATCTTTGAAATTAGTATGCATAATAAAAAAAATTTTACTCAGTTATATGAATTTTTTATAAATTCAAATAAAGTAATTTGGTCGACTTTATTAAGCTATAAATAAATGTAGGCAGTCTCCTAGGTGATACGTAATCTTCTCTAATCTTCTAATTTTAGAAAATTCCTGGACTTTAGAGTAATGAAAGAATTCAAGATTTTTTTTTCCACTGTAGTAATGTAAGATTTACTTATGCACAGACTATTCATAATACGTTTTTTTATTGGATTAGGATATTCTTATAACAAAATCTTATTCACTCTTAGTAAGATTTTAAATTAAACAGTTTATTTGTGTGATATTAATCTAACAAACATAATATGGAAATAATGGAACTGATATTTTTGACATTCTTCCATCCACATTAACACATTAGAAATTTTTTTTATTAATTTAAGGCATTTAATTGCAAATTGAATACTTAGTTCAATAGTTTTGGTGTTATATATATGTATACTAGAGAAGACGGTGTGTGTGTGTGTGTGTGTGTGTGTGTGTGTGTGTGTGTGTGTGTGTGTGTGTGTGTGTGTGTGTGTGTGTGTGTGTGTGTGTGTGTGTGTGTGTGTGTGTGTGTGTGTGTGTGTGTGTGTGTGTGTGTGTGTGTGGTGTGTGTGTGTGTGTGTGTGTGTGTGTGTTAGTTAATGTCACTAAAGAATATATTTTAAAGATTAAATCAAATAACTCAAGTACGTGTTACGTTTTTTTTTCTGTCATAATCCAATACATTTTTATAGGGAAAAATGCGATTAATTTTGTTATAAATTATTCAAATATACATCAGGTTTCATTTTGTCAAGAATTTGCCCTTAAATAACAAAACAATATAACTATTTCATACATATTTAAAAAGATTAATTCAACCTGTTTCATATGCATGCTTCATCAAACGGACACATCATTCTTTCAATAAATAAATATGTGAATAACACAAATCAGTATACGAAGGCAGATAAAATTACATAAACTGTGTTTCATTTCATACTTCATAAAATGTGCATATCTTTTGCTTCAATAAGTAAAAATGCGAGTGAAATATGGCTCATATCACACAGATCAGTTATAAAAGAAATATTCAGATATATTCACCTGATATAAAAACAGTGTAGTACTCATAATTCATTCTTTCCGATTATAGATAAAAACGTAATGATTTTTGAAAAAGGGAAATCCGTGCGAAATTTTTGTTGATGTCTTAATCATGAATAGCTTTGTGTGCGTAGAATTTCACTTTTAGTAGTTCTATTTATAAGAAAATTGCTATAAATACTTCACACGCAGAGCCATAATAGAAACAGTCTATTTTTCGATGTTGTACTTAATATGGATAGTGGTGGTGATTTCTGCACCGAAAATTAATAAATCAAATCAACATCCACGAGAATTCGAATTCCCTTGGAGGGGCCCCTCCTCGAAAACGATAAATCTTAACTGTCCCACTTCTAAGAGACCAGTCTATGGCGTTTCTCGTATATCTAGGTGATGTTAGATAACATCTTGGTCCACAGGATGCAGCATGCGATCCTTAGCCAGGGCCGTCAATTTTGAATAACGTCATCATGACGTCAATTGTGACCCTGGAATTACGGAAGAGGCATGGTTAGGTAGGCACACCAGTCAGGCAGAACAGCATTTGATACCACTCTCTGTAAATAACAAAACAAGCGCATTGGAATTTTTAATTTAGATGGCGCAAATGGAATAACGCTACACAGTCAGAGTGTACCTCTACCAAATTAACATTTTTGCAAATGTTCTTTTTTTATTTGCAAAATATTACTAAAAACTAATAGATCATAGTTCTATTTAGATAAAAATGGGTAGTTAAATATCAATTACTAAAAAAATTTTTTTAACGGTGTAATCATTATTTCGTGATTTTTTCATAATCAAATAATTCATGTAATTATCTTGATATATAGGGTAAGAAGCATAATAATGAGCTTCTTTACGTCATAGGATTACGTATTTTCTATTAACGTCAAATTGAATTTCTTTTTAATCCCATGAATGTAATAAGAATTTTGATGAAAAACTAAAACCCTTAAAAAAATAGTTCGACTACTAACAATTACTGAATTAAAACGATGAAAATGATACAGTTATAACGCCTAGTTCTGCGCAAATGGAAAACCTCTACTTAAATTTAAAAATGGTTAGGATTCCAGCATTTTTTTATATATATTATTACTTTTGGGTTAATATTAATAATTATTGAGCTATATAAAATGAAATATATAAAATTTTATTTGATAGAAATTTTTAATTTAAAAAGCTTGAAATCAAATAATTAAAAATCAAATTTAATAATTATGTTTTATTATTAATTGATTTTACATTTAAATCAAAACTAATAATTACTAAAACAATTTAATCGATTATTTGATTTTGAAATAAAAATTCTTATTAAAATAATCTTGAAGCATAACCGCGTAGAAAAAAAAATCTGTGTAACAATAATCCATAAACAAATAACGGTTGTATATCGTGTGTTATGAAACAGATTTCTTTTTAAATTAAATTAAAATTAAAAATTTTTTTCGGTTTATTTCAAATTAAACCAAAAACACGACTTTTGCATTGTTCAACATTTTTTTTTTTTTTCAAAATTATTTTTTTTAACAACCGTGTGTAATTTAAAAGTTTAGTAGTTTTATGTATTTGTTTTTTTTTCGCAAAAAATTGGTCTTATGTTCCCTTTTTAGGTAAAAATTTTTCACCGAAGTTGATCGTTCCACACTACAACACTTCACGATAAAAATCCCGGTTTGAAAAACCGGGTCCCCCGCAGCTTCCTGGGAAAAATTGGTATTTATTCCGTTTTATTTTAAAATTTTTGTGTGAGCACGCCTTTCTTTTTTTAAAGATACCAGTAGGAATCGTTGGGTATTTTTCTGAAAAAGCTTGAAAATGTAGCCCCTACCCAATACAAAAAGGTTTTTTTCTTTTCAGCGGAATTTTTGGGATGGGGGAAAAAAAAAAAAAAAAGTTTTAATGTTTCTTTTTTTCCTAAGAGTGTGAGTTTTCAACTGGCTTGTATTAATAAAAAAATGAAAAAAACCCAAAACGCGGACAATGGTTTTGACGGGGGGGGGTAAAAGCCGATTCTTTTAAAAAAATGATTTTAAATCTTATAAACCCCCGATGAATCGATTCACAAAAAATCGAGGTCGAAAGACTTTCAAAAAAAGATTTTTTTTCAGTCTATTTACAATGTAAATATAAAACCATTTTATGAAAAACAAGAAAGATACCATAATAAACGATATCTTATCAGCAAAATCAGATAATTTTTTTTGTTCAGGGAATTCGACAATTACAATTATTTTTATTACCATATCAAAGTATCAGGTATAAAAGAAGACATTTATTTTCTAAACGTATTTGTTACATTAAAAAGTTTAGAAAACAGATAATATAGCTTATAGTTCCGAATGCTTAATATCTAAGCTTTTTAAAAACAACAGTCTGTCAAGTCTGCTGGGATCCAAGTGGTTCCGCTAATCACTTGCGATGTTACCGGCAATTGAAAAAATGCGCTCACAAAGAACAGATGATCCAACGATACTCATATACATCATGGCTATTGAGTGAACGTGATGATAAATAGAGTTTTTTTGTTCTTGCCAGTAAATTAACCCTTTAACCGCCAACACCGTAATATTACGGGTTTTAAAGATGGTACATTCAACTAATAATAACTAAATAATTTTATGGTTTTTGCCAAAAACAGAAAAAATCGAATGTCGATTTTCTAGGATGAAATATCGATTCACTGAATCGATTCAGAGCTACATATCGATTTGAAAAATCGATATTTTTTTTTTTTGCTCGAGAGTACGATTTTTCGATTAATCGATCTCAGATCGCCATCCCTAGGGGCAGGTACTTTAGAAGTGGTCCTGAAAACGAAGCCTATGATTGTCAATTCAGCGAGTACGACGCAAGCAAAATCGTGACAGCCAACTTGATGAGTTATCTTGAACGTTGGTATTGTTGCTACAATACCACAGTACAGTGGTTCTTAAACTAGGCTTCGTAGCGCCTTTCTAGGGGGTCTGCGAAGGTCTCTTATCTATTGTTAAAATTTCCCTCTCGTACAGACTCTGGTGAACCTCGTGGAAAAATTGAAATATGTGTCATCAGGACTAGATCCCCAAATTATTCCCAGTAAAAATATCTACTAGAACATGTATTCCAAGAGAGATCAAGAATATCAATTCAGTATTTTATTGTTTGCAACCACATAGCCATTCCTAAAATATAATATTTTCAAAAAATATATAGAAACACACATGTGCAAAAATTAAGAATTGAATTCACACAGAGCGCCAATACGATAACGATTGCACGCATCTCAATTTTATAATCGTTTGTATTATTTATTTATTAGCCCTACATTATTTATTTGTTTCAAACTAGTATTTTGTAATATTTTTATATACATATATATATAATTAGATGTTTAAAATGTTTTCTTAAAGGGGAAAAAGAAGGGTTAAAAAAATTCTCTATAAATACCAGAGGCAGGCTTAGGACTATTGGGGAACCTTTAAATCACTCAGCCGTGCGTACAGTCAGGGAGAGGTGTTCAAAGTATTAGGGCTCCGCGATGTCAGATTGATTCATAATGGCGGGCCGGCGATCGAAAGTTTAAAACCGTTGCTATAGTACGTAAGAAATTTATTACAACATCATAAAAAACTTCTTCAAGAATGACAGAGATAATTATGCACGTTCACCATCACATTTAAAAATATTATGTGAATTTAATCCTTTACCTACCGACGGTACTTTTAAGTACCACTCACTATAAAATTACATAGAATAACCATTTTTACGGATACTCTGACAATACTTATCAGGAATATTCTTTTAAATCCATTCTTCCAAGATATATGGCAGCACGGGTTCTATGATGAGTATTTTAGCCGAGAAAGCGAATAGTTTTATAGCAGAAATTGCGTTTTCAGCGCATTACGGAGATTGTCATTTTTGTTCCGAAAAAGCAGTTAATGTCAAAAGGTAAGTGTCTTAATTTTTTTTTCTTTTTTTATGTTAATAAAATTAGAAAACGTTTTGACTATTTATTTTGAATGAACAGTGAATATAATTAATTTTACAGTTGAATATCTTTAATTAATTAATTAGCTCTAACGGATTAAATTTCCCAAAGTTGAGTACTTTTTAATGTATATCCCTTAATTTTCAATGTAGTGATTCAAAAAAAAATATTGCATGAAAAAAACTGCATTAAATCATAATGCGGTAGATAAAGGGTTAAATCAATAAATTCATGAATGATTTTTGCAGTCATTAATGTATATGCCACTCCAGAGTTATTAAATAAGTAATGAAAATCAAAACAACTGTATTGCTCCCGAGATTACCTCATCATATTATCAATATAAGCTCAATATAAAGTTTAAAATAGCTACTCTAGATCAGGGTGAACAAACAGTAGCCTGTGTGTCACATACGGCCAGCCAAAACCAAAAATATAGAGAAAATTTCTCTACATTAGGGTTGATTAGATTTGTGAGCGAAGTTTTTCTTGCTTGGAGATCAACAAGACTAAATATAGATCCAAGTTGGCTGACATTAACTTGCATATTGTAATGAAAATTTCAACAATTAATCTCATTCTGATTTCAAAAAGAATTATAGTAAAGTGTGATAGAATACATTTGTCTCATTAAACAGGGGTACTCAACCTTTTTACCGCCGCATACATATGTTAGCTATTTCACGCGGGATGCAACAAAAAGATAAATGGTCGAGAGGGGGAGAGAAATGCTTTATAACCAAGATAACATTGGAAATATAAAATGTGGAAAATAGATCAAAATATTATAATTCCTGTTTTTCTTTTATTATTATTTTTTATATTTTTTATTTTTGTCACTAGCACTAAATTAGAAGCATTTAAGAAACACTCCTCTTCACAATTTCTATATCAATAAAAGGTTTCATATGATTACCAATAATGTAACAAACTTCATAGGATGTCTTTGTTACCACTGACAAAAAAAATTTGTTGCTTTTTCAAAGATTATTAAAGAAAGCCTATTTATCACCTCTTGTAAGAAATCTTCAAGGAAGTGTCATTGAAGGATTCCTGTTTATTGGTATTTTTTAAATACAGCACTCGTGATAAATCAAACAATTACTGATCCATGTTTGTTTTTCACTACAAAACAGTCAACCTCCCAATCGTCTTGAAACGATATATTTTCTTCGAATATTTTTTCATTTGTAAGATATAAAAGATAAAAGTTAAAAATTAGTTCCACCCATAAAATTATCACTACTCCACTGTTGTCTGTTACCACTAACCGCAACCATTCCAAATAGAAAAAGAAGTTCACTTCGTACCCATACGAAACCAACAGCAAAAAGCAAAATTGATGTATTTGATTTCTTGACAAAGAATTTCCCACCAAATTTTTAATACAATGTTCTTAAATAAGTGAATTTCTCAAAGCAATAGGCCATGACCGGGCTACTTAAAAAGGCTCAGTGGGCCGCAGATTGAGTATAGTTGCATTAAACGGATTTGAAAATTAAATGAGCTTCAGATGATATGAAATTAGAACAATAAATAAATTGAATAAAACTGCCCCTATTTTATTAAGCTTATATTTATTACTTTTATGGAGCAATTTATATTTTATCTGAGATGCAAAGTACCTAATGAATGCAATTCTATTAAAAAGGTGCAGCCCTCCGGTATCTTCCGCAGTTGTTTTATCAGAAACTGTAGTAGATTTTTTTTTCAAACCCACTCTTACAAAAATTATCAATATAAGTTGTAGATTATATGAACTCTAATCAGTTCTTCTTATCAATAAATTAAGTGTATAAAGAATTCAACATAAAACATGGATTACATGCATGCAGTCCAGCGCACTTAAAATATGATAAAAGTATGAATTACTTATCTGGAGAGAGATCAAATATACTTAAAACACGACAAAAAATTATTTATCGGAGAATTCAGTGCCCTTGAAACATGATAAAAATTATCTAATACGTATCATCTTTAAAGCATTTGTTTTTTATCTTTGTAATTTTATGTTATTTTTTCCTCTCATAAAATGATTTTTCTTTTTGTAACCTCTTATAAAATGCCCTCAAATGTAAAATTTCAATTTTTTTCCAGCCTTTCCATATTTCATCAGAAATGTATTAATGGTATACGTTGTGCATTTTTATTTTAACATAACTCTCTAAATATTTTTTTATTTCTAATGGCAGATTATGAATAGTTATTAACAGAGTTCATCACTCTACCTAATACATTCACCGAAAGCTGGTATCTATTTTTAGTGCGGCGCCATATTGGCGGATACCAATCAACGCAGACAATTTTGATGCCCAGTTTCCTCCCTAGTGGGAGGCACCTGAGCTCTGACGATGCGAACCTTGTACTAAGATTTAATTTTGCCTAGGGCCTCCCCTTGGGATCTTTTACACGCCGTATAATCATATGCCATGGCCGCTGTCGATTTTCTGCATCATGATCTCAACATCGAATTTCTGCATTGACTTGGGCCGGGGTCGAACCCGCAACCTTGGGTACAGAAGGCCAGAGACAAACCAAACACGCCACCCAGCTGACTAACTCTCTAAATATAGGTCTCAAAATTCTTACCCTGATTATAAATATTTATCGTGCTCTAACTATTATACTTAGACACATGTGTCTTTCGATGCATTGTAAGTCTTACTATAATTTTTTATTAGACCGTTTACCTCAGTAAATTTCAATGTGTGCCCCCTCCCCTTTGGTAGCACGGAGAATGTCTAAGCAGTATTCTAGATCCCGCCAAGTGTTAAGTTCAGTAGCTGCTTCACTGACATTCGCTCTTCCACTACTAGGAAGATCCTTAACACTGCCTATTTCTTCAAACATTTCATACCATCGCTTTATTGATTTTTCACCAGGACTTTGCTTTCATCAGAACGTTGAAACTTATGCTGAACATTAGTGGACGATTTCGTTTCGTGAAACTAAAGCACGAACTAAGCTTCTTGAATTGACGCCATTTCGGCAGAAAATGATCCTTCTTACAAATGTTTCCCGAAGTTATTCTCGATGGACCATTCGCAGGGACGTCTTAAGACTCTTTGAGGCCCTGAGCCTACAGGAATCTTAAGATTTTTGGAGGCCCTAGGCCCCTATGCACAAAAATAGACCCTACCTTAGATCTTTAAAAGTAGACAGTAACATGCATTATTGTCAAATACTCGTCCAAACGGTATATAGTTTGAAGCAAATAAATGTATACGACTCACAATCTCAAAAACCTAGGCAAAAACTGGTTCGACCAATGGCCGCATTTCAACTAAATGAGTTGAATGATTGTTTATGGTATTAGGCCTAGGCCTAGACGTGTGTGTGTGTGTGTGTGTGTGTGTGTGTGTGTGTGTGTGTGTGTGTGTGTGTGTGTGTGTGTGGGGTGTGTGTGTGTGTGTGTGTGTGTGTGTGTGTGTGTGTGTGTGTGTGTGTGTGTGTGTGTGTGTGTGTGTGTGTGTGTGTGTGGTGGTGTGTGTGTGTGTGTGTGGGACAACGGTCATCACACAATAATACAGTATACAGTCTTACCACTTTTACCAGTTGACATGCAGTTTGAAATTCCCTATTTTTCGGAGAATATGTACTGAAATAATATTTGACCATTAAGATTATCTGGATCATGACCTTATTAAGAAAGAGTTGAGATTGAAATGATGCCCTCACCGAGGGTAAGGTCCGGGCCCAGTTGGCCCATGCCTTAAGACATCCCTGAGCATTCGTGCCATATACTCACAATAAAAAATTAAAACTGACTTATCCAATAGTACAAAAATTATATTATTACATTAAATGGTTAGTTTGTAATGAATTTTTATAGCTCGGGCAGGACCTTTGGCTCACCCAAAATAAAAATTAACTTTACCAGAGAATAATACTGGAGCTGGCTTAAGGTATTTTTGTATTAATTTTTTTTTGTGGCTGTCATCAGTGCACAATTGAGGAGAGGAAACATCTTGTTATTTAAAAATCCACATTTATTGGTCATCACCAACGTATAAAACCCCAACACAAAAAACACAGAACAAGTACGTGCAGTTTACAGAACAATTCATAAAAGTATTCTTTGTTCGCTCTAAGATCTTAGCCGTTTTTAGTTTCGGTCAACCGGAAACTGTTAGAATCATATGATTTCCGTTGAAGACTTTTCCGCTTGGTCAGAATGCGCGAGTTGTGATTATTTGCCGTTAAGCGGGTAAACTAAAAATGAATCATCACTCGAAGTCTTCGAAGGCTTAAGACCTTTGGAAACTAAAATCCCTCGACAGAAAATTTTAACGAGTTATTACATGCCAATTATATAAAAATAACAGCAAATTGTAACTACTACCAATCTTTATATATAAAAATTCCGGTGTCATAGTGATTGTCCGCGATGGACTCCGAAACTATTCAACCGATCCTAACATAATTTTACATATTGTGTGTCATTTCGTCCAACTTAAGATTTCGGATAGTTTTTATCTCAGTTTTTGACGTCATTATTTTTTTATTGCCGGAAATGCGTAGAATCCGGGAAAGGTGAAAATTCGCAAAATGTCGGAATGCGTGAGTGCCTGCGGAAGCGGATTTTGTATATCAAGGTGCATGAAAAATAAGTGCCCGGTGTATTTCGGGACACGGAATTCGATTTTCGAATTGAATCCCAAAAATACCCGTACCTTTGTCGGACAATGCCGGACGATCGTATTTTATACACACCCTGGCAGGGCCTTACCTTAAAAGGGAGTGTGAAAACTTAGTCCCTGACGTATTTTGAGACAATCTGAATCTGATATCCACTATGAGAAATCGTCGCAACTTTTCCAAATAATGCCAGACGATCGTAATTTAAATACACCTTTGCTAAGAACTTGCCTTAAAAGCTTTGGAGCCCGAAAACTTGGTCCCTGGCGTATTTTGAGACAGGCAATCTGAATCTGATATTTGATATGAGAAATTGTAGCAACTTTGCCGTATGATTATGGACGACTGCTTATTAAGCAGATCATGACAAGAGCTTTCCCCAAAAGTCTTGTAGTGGAAAAATACTTTTATGGTCATTTCCGCGATGGTGAACCAGAATCCGAAATCGGGTATTAGAAATTCCCGTAAGTTTGCCAAATAATGCCGGACGATCGTATTTCTTCTTTCCAGCGACTAAACTTTTAGGCTCAGAGAAGCCGAATGTAGTCCCCCGTTGCGTCTAGAGGCTGGAAACAAGACTTTGAAATCAGATTTCAGAAACTCCCATAAATTTGCAGGATATTACCGGAATTATGTGGGATGGCTTCGCGTTCGAGTCCCGCTTACGAATTTATATAAAATTATCAATAAATACTATATAAATATAATTTGTAACCAATGAATGTTATCAGTAAACAAGATTTCTTTGGGTGTTTGGATCTTCCTCAGATAAACAACTAAATAGTTGATTTACTTAATCAAATAATTGAGGGAAAATGAATTATAATTAACAAAAATTTTGAGGAGGGGAGATATTGAATGATATCATGCTAAAAGCTATCTTGATTTTCTGTTTAGTTACTACGTAATGGTTGACACAGAAAAATTTTTAAGAAAGATAATGATAGTTACTTCTGATTTAATGAACACTTTTCAGGTCTCCGTAATATCTCATAAAAAAGTTACAGTGCGGAAAACAGAAGAGAAAGAAAGTGACGCTACCAAAATATTTTTCAATTACATCTAAAACAGAGTGACTTTTATTGCCATTTTTAATGATTCAATACTAAAATTTATGAAAGTAATTACACAAATAGTTTCATTGAGCTATTTTGAGCCCGTAAATAAAAGAATTTTCTATTTATCTACCATTTTTATGTGATATTTTGGGAAATTGCCCTTTTCTTTCCTACTGAAAATATTGTACATTCGAAAAATAGTAAAAGCCGGCGTATAATTTGCACTTTTAACACAAAAAATCAGACCAAAATTTATGGGTGCGCGTTATATACCTGGTATAAAAAAGCGAGCTTTAAAATTAGAAAAAAGAAATGAGCATACAAAAAAAATTAAGACTTCTACATAGATCGAAATACTGCTTATTTAAAAGAAATGATATTCCTTAAAGGGCTGTAGTTCTAGAAGTAAAGTATTTTCTTTTAAAGCTTGGAATAATACCTCAAATAAATGACTTCGAAACATAAGAGCATTGCGCACGTACATTTCTGGTTTCTTCTTTAAAAAAGGAGGGCGAATATACCTAAAAACTTAAAAATAGCAGCTTGAAAGTATAGGTGTGCATTATACGCCGGATTTTACGGTATCTTGCTTCATTCTACACTTAATTATGGTGATGAAAACATTATTTTGATTTTATTCATCAGATCACATTTGCGAAAAATTAATGTTGCCATCTCAATATAAACCACAAGCTCATGTAAGCTCAATTAAGCCACATATATTCAGATATATTCAGACATATATTCAAACCAATAAAAAGACATTAATGAAAAAATTTATCTAGTTCATTTAAAACTGAAAATCAAGAACTTAAGAAAATAAATTTATGCAGTGTAAAGAGAAAAAAAATCTGTTCTTCAATTCTCATGATCTTTAAATATGTGTCAGCAAGAAACATAATATGCAGCAATGTAATCATTTTAATATTGAAAGGAGATTTAAAAAATTGATTAAAGTTATTAAAAATCAACTTGGCTAAAGCTTAGATTGTGTTTTTTGAATTTTCCGTTCAGTGCGGAAGAGAGATCATATATAAAATTCATCTAAATCCACATGGTAAAGTTGAAACAAAACAATTCCGAAAAAATAATTCATTTTGGGATAAAGTAAAAACAATACATTGCATTTGAGTTTTTATTAATTTTATAAAACTAGATTCTTCTAACTATTGCCACAGTGCTCAATTCATTTTAAATAAAGATTAATATTGAATTTAAGTAATTCTCATTTTTTTTTCAAATAACTAAACAATGTATACGGCATTTAAAACAGTAATCACGTGTGTGATATTTGTTACACTTTTATTAATTCAATATAAAGCAAATTCGTATATATTAATATTTAAAATCAATTAACGAAATAAACTTTTGTGATGGTTAGTTAATCAAATTAGATGAAAATTAAATATTACCTTGATTTATTTATAATTATATTTTAAATAATAAATATGAATGATATATCTAAAATAATAAATATGATTTCCGTCGAAATTTAAAAATAATTATTTCATTATAAGAGCTTATATACGTTGGTTATAGAATCAAATGCTCTTGGAATTTAGGATTAATTTTAAAACAGTAATGTAATTTAAATATGTAAGTGGAAAATCATTTTTCAAGCAAAAAAATTTGCAAAATGCTCATAGGCAATTTATGTAATCCATATTATGCGACTTGTTTTTCTGTTATTAATAGTGTACGTTATAATGGATAAACTATTATTATGATAATGTTTAGTATTTGTTCTGTTTGGTACGCATTACAGTAGTAGATAATTTTGCTATTTAAAAGTCGAGAAAAGATTATTAAGGAAACAATACAAATTTCATGCTAAAGCTTATACGGACGGAAAATATAAATAGATAGTATAAAAATTAGTTTACGGTTTTTTTCAAAAAAAATTCTCCATTTTTTTATAAATTTTTTCCAGTTATTTTTCCCTTTTCTTTTGTTTTAAACCATAATATATAACCTCAAACATCTTTTTGAACTCTCAACTGTATTTTTTATTTGTACATCTTGGGTAAGACAGACCACTTTCAAAACGTAGATCGAAAAGTTTCACTGTTGTGCTGCCATCTACTGTGGATTTTGTTTATGAATTGGATAAATATTCGAAATTATGGATTTCTTGTACAAATTTATTTCATTTCAATTAAATGAAAATTTTATGAGCAGGAATTTTATCAATTATTAGTTTTTTAAGGCATACTAACACATATAATTGTATAAGTGTCATTTTCAAAATTTTAATCCATTATTTGGAAATTTATTTATTTATTTTCCTCTAATGGGGCTGCATAGTGGTACTTTTTACCTTTGCACAGACCTAGTTCATTCCCCAGGAGCTGGTATCACTTTTTATTTCGGCCCCATATAAGCTATACCAATTGCCACAAGTAATTTTGACGCCCAGTTTCCTTCCCAGAGGGAGGCACCCGAGCTCTGACGATGCGAAATTGAACCTAGGAATTTAATTTTTCAGAGGGCACCCAAGCCAAATGGGCACTCCAAGGGATTTTTTTCATGCCGAATAATCATACGATATGGCCACGGTCGATTTTTGCACCATGATTTTCTGCGGGGTTGGAAGGCCAGCGAGAAACCAACTATACCACCCTGTAGGCAAAATTTATTGAACAAGATATTTTATAGAAACAATGCAATTTGTAGCATGCGACTTTTTCTACTCTTACATTTTTAAAAAACTTTCAATAGATGAAAAATAGAAATGTGCATTTATTTTTTTATTTTTTTTCATTAAAATATTTATTTAAAATTATTTACTCTTTCATTGCATGTTTCAAACAAAATATAAATAAACTCTTAAGAAACATTCTAATGTTGTTTTGAACTGCAAAGAATTTTTATTCTTAAAAATTCGAAGGTATCACAAAACTTAAACAGAAAAAAATTATTGTTTAAAATCGAGAATGGATTATTAAGGAGCATGTGCTTTGCAATGCTTGGTATACATTTAAGAACCTAAAAATCGTAATAATGATCATAATTGTGCTTAAATTGAATTTTTAATTCACATTGCAACGATTTATTCTTATAATTTATTTGCTTTTAAAATGTATCTAAATAAAACTCTAAAGACTATAGTAGTCTTTTGAAATATAATGATTTAACTAAAGTATTCCGAAATTTGTATCATTATATATTTAATGTTTCTATTCAGAGAAATAACCTTAATAACAATTACAGAGGGTTGAGAAATTTTATTTCGATCTAACATCATAATAAAAAAACAAGTTTTAATTAGTCCATTTACAATATTTTATTATTATTAATTATGATATGAAAAAAGATTTCTTTAAAATTGAGCATCAACAGTAAAATATTGTTAATACTGTAAACTAGTTAACACAAAATTTATAAGCAATGTACAAGATCTTCACTTAGAACAAATTACTAAAATATTTACACTAATTAGATGAAGATATAAATTTATCAATACTCGTACAATTTATCAGAAACATATCCGTATGCTTTAAAAGGTATGTGTGTGAAAGGATATTTTCATTTTTATTTAATTAAAAGTTTAACTTAAACTTGTAAAGCAAAATAAACAAAAAACAATTATTAAATTATTTCGATTTTACTTTTCAACATTTTATAAGGATTATGTGAAGCCCTGTTTGTAGTAAAAGCCTTATGAATTTAAAGTAAAAAAATAAATATTTTTCAGATATGGTTGCTTTGAAAACGTAAGCAAAATACATTGAGATGGTTTATTGAAAAATCACTGCTTTTACTCAGAAATTATTGAAGAAGTACTTATTAAAATTAGAATTCGTTTCTTATAATATTTATCATTGTCAGAAACGAAGCAGAAATAGAAGGTATTTCGCAATATCGATGCATAAGAAAACAAATGTTTCACAAATAAATATTTTTATATTAATAAATAGATAACATGTATATATTATATGTTGGAGTGCTTTTTTTAAAAAAATATATATATATTGCAAGTAGAAGAATGATCTCTGTCCAGTTATCACTTGTTAAGAATTCATTATGTGTTAATAAGAACTCCAACGTACTCTTAAAAACGCAAATAAAAGTTTGTGAAAATTATCTCGAACTCTTTTTTTTATTATTATTCATATTCAAAAAAAATATAATGAATACGTATTATAAAAGTTTTTGACATTTGAAAACAGTCAAATATATGCACTTTGAAATAATAATTCAAAATCCATTATTCGCATACATTATATATAGTACCATTATTTTATAATCCTTGTGTGAAAGATTTTCTTTGGTAAGTAAAATACTAGATATTATATAGTCAAAATAATCCTTACTAATATTATAAACGTGAAAGTTTGTGTGGATGTTTGGTACTCTTTCACGCAAAAACAACTGAATGGATTTTAATGAAACCTTACAATAATCATAGCTTATACATCAGAATAACACATAGGCTATAATTTATAAAGGACATTATGTGTGAAGTGTCCAAAATTTAACGATAATTGTCAAGAAAGTAGGAAAATATTCTGTCATCTGCAAAAAAGCCCAGACGCCACATACTATCTATCTTTTATGTGTGAAGCAAGACTTTGCATTTTGTTTTGTCTACGCCAGGTGCCAGGAAATGCGAAAGCTTGAACAGGCGGAGAATGAGGCTAATTACAATTTTAACATAAAATAAATGCAATAAAAAGTAATATTAACGTATTTCACTTCCAGATATAAATTATTTATACTATTTTAAGCGTTCATTGCACAAAATTTGGAACAATGCGCTGCTTTTGCTGAGCAAAGATCAGCTTAGGAAGGTGTTTTCAAAAATCGATCCACAAGAGTTAGGGGAGTTATATAGATTTAAAAAGAATCCTTTTTATCAGCTATTAGATCTACAGACTTAAAATTTAACAAACAAGTTTTTTGTTTTTGTTGTTGTTGTTGTTCAGCTGAGATATGCAAAAAGCTTTTTTTTTTCATTTTGTTTAATTTGCAATTCACGTAAAATTAACTCATTAAAAACTTCTTTTTCTTTCAATCTGTATTGTCTAATTTTTCAATTCACCCGTGCGAAGAACGGATAATAGAATAAATAACAGCTAGTAATAGAATAAAACATTTTAATGATGTATCGGCTACATTACAGATTAATATAAATGGTATTTTTTTCTTCCTATTTCTACTACACGAGCTAAAAAAATTTTTTCTGTATATAATAAGGCTGTTTTTTACAAAGAAATGTTAGAAAATACTTAATTGCGTTGAACATTTTTGTTTATCTGATTGTCAAATTAATGGTTCTATACGAAAATGGAAAGGAATATCGTGTAATTGATATTGATTACTTCAAATTGATTCGAATGAGATGAATACCTGTCATTTTAGTAAACCATAAGAGCCCAAACAATCCGAAAATAATAAGCGCTTTAAATACTATTATTGAATCCTTTTATTTCTAAAAACAACTTTTCATGGGAAAACATATAATCAAAATAGCATTAGTCGAAGCCTTTATTGTTCCTTTTTCTAACTGAAATCACATTTATTGACTACTAATATGTAGTGTCTTGAATATTAATTGAAAACTTTATCTTATATTACTGAGAACCTCCAATCTTGAAAATGATTTGCTTAGTTTTTCTTTGTCTATTTTAAGATTTGACGTCATTTATCGAGAAATCAAATCGTACTGAAACTTCTTGGTTTAATAATATTTATATTTTTCATACACACACAACAAATTATTCGCGGCAATTATTTTTCGTTTAATATCAAAAAATGATTCTAGACGTATGTTATTGTGATAATTTCGAAAAGAAAATAGATACAAAAAAGAAACTAGAAAAGATTATAAAAAAAGAATACAATGAGAATTAATATTATTGATAATACTTTCCATTAAAAAAATATCAGTTTGGCACAAAGCTGATTTTATTTACTTATAGAATTTCATCTATAACTTATCTGCTAGATATGTATTAATATGACAATTAAAAAGTATAATAACCTTTTCATTGACATTTTCATCAAAAGTTTTCACTGTGAAATTTTATAAATAAAAACTGAAAAATTTTTAAAACTATTTAACTATATGTCTATTTGTATTTTATAATCCATGCTTGTTTATATAATACTAAGAATGAGAAGTTGTTTTAAAATATTTATCTTAATACAACACATTATTTTAACATTTACAACACATTATTTTAACATACATCAACAACATTTATTTTAATACCATTTTAAATATTTATTTTAAAATGGACACAGATCTCAGGGCAACGTGAAACATTCCTACAATTAGGCAAACATTCTGGAGAAATGCAACAAAATTGTTCTTATAAAATTGATAATTCAATCAACAGATCGATCATGAGCATCGAAAAGTATTTTCCTGGTTTAATTTTCCATTGCCCTAAATCAAAAGTAATAGACCTTGCCTTTGATTAATTTTATTTAAATTCTTTATCTAACGTTTAACTCGGATTAAATTTTATAACTTATTTTATCTTAATGTTTATGTAACATTCGATATGTAGTTAGGCTTGCTCTAACTCAATGATTGGTCGAGCTTCTGTACTCAATTTAAAAGTAAAATAGCTAAACGTTATGGTTAGCCAATCACAGAAGATCCTCTCGACACCAAAACATTCCAACTTTTCCATCAAAACTTTTCTCTATCTTCACACACGGACTATTTACTGCAACCGGAATGGCTAAGATTTCTGATTTTTCCCCCAACTTCAAATGTCAATAGCACCAACAACACCAAAGAAATTCTTATTTAATTAAAATCTACAGTACTAAATTTACTATAAGTAATAATTTCACTTTACAATGGGCAACAGAAAACAATTCGCATGTACTGTAATTCTTTAAAATTAGAGATTAGGGTTCGAAAGAACCGAGTGCTTCTCCCCTACATTATATCAGATTGGATACACATGATAATTATTGTTACTACGACAATATATCGAAATTATTGTACATTAATCAAGTTTATTATAGGGAGGGAGAACGCAAGACATATGGTTAATTTTTCAATATTTAAAAAAAAAATTTCAAATGTAAGGATATTATTATGTTTCTTGTTGATTAAAATACTTCCAGCAAAACATTGCATCTCTATTATGCATATTCACTTGTAAATTTAAAAAGAAAATTTACGAAATGAACATTTTTTTGTAAATCGTAAATTGCATTTTCACCAGATTCATAAAAATGCTTCCATAGCGATATAAAAAAAATAAGAAGTTTAAATTAAAAATACATTAAAGTTTCTTCCAAAATCAATACTGGTCAAGTTTTCATTTGAAGAGGTTAAAAAGGGGGTTTTTTTTATCTTTCTTTTTAAGTTTGGGAGTCTCAATAGTAGAATTTTTTGAGATGTTAATTACAATGTTGCTATACAAAACGTAAAATTAACTTTTAATTTTGAATTAAGTTTTGTTTCGATTAATATGTAGCGTCATTTTTTTCAACTGTTTTTTTGTTAAGACTGTATCAATAAATCTTTACCGTTATCCAAAAATACACAAATTCACTGTCGAAAACTGTTTTTCTTATTCATAACAAATAATTCCATTTTACACTAATGAATTATTTTCATTAACTCAGTTTTAATCTGTTTTGAAGCAACTGTAGTTAATAATTTAAAGTAACAATTACTTTAATAGTAAATAAAAATCCTCGAATTACTTTTTTCGATTCAAATTATACTTACAGTAATTTGAAATGACTTACATACATTTGTAAATTTTCTTTTTCTATTATAAAAATGCTGTCTCTAGTACACCAATTATTCGAAAAAAGTTTTTAAAAATTTTCATGTAAATTTTATTATTTCCTGAGTTACAGAATTTTTAAACACACCTTTATAAAAGATACAAATATTTAATAATCTCCATCTAGATAGGTAGTTTGTTTAAATTCCGTATCTTTAATTTATTTATCTTGTGCGAAAATAGTGTTCAGGGTCAAATGTATTTTTTTTATTTCAACAATAATTAGAATAAATAATGATAAACACAATTAACAACTACGGAATTTCAAGTTTAGAAATGCTTAGCATTTTAATGATGTGCTCTAAAAAATAAATAATTTCATTCATACAAAAATACTAAATGTATTATTTAAAAATAATGAATGACAAACTTAAGAAATAATGATCAGATTCTCCATCATGTTTCCTTTTAAGTTCAAGTATTTTACAATCGTAGCCTTAAAAGATTAAGATTTTTGATTAATTTCTTTTTTGACCTTGAAAACAGATTATAAATCCATTTTTTAAATAAGTACCACGCATTCAGATAGTTCAACATTTTTTTGCCTTTTAACCTAGAAATTTATAGAAAGAAGGCAAGAGTTGTTTTATTTTTACAGTACTTTTCTATAACGAAAAATATATTTTTATTACTATGTTACAGAGCTTAGATAGTTAATTGTTTAAATAATTACAGTTTCATTTTGTTCTTTAATTTTTAACAGCATCGTTAAAAATGTTTTTTTTTTTTTTTTTTTGAACAAGCATAGATGGAATGAAAAGGCATTTCAGACAATAATTATCACTTTTAAAATGCAAACAAATAATCCAAGATTATAAAAGTCAATTATATTTCAAGGATCCCAAGAGATTCTTGAAAACTCTCATTTACTTTAATTGAATAAAAAAAATAAAAAAAATAGAGAAATGTTTCAGAAATTTAGAAAAATTTAGCAAAATTTTTTTAAAAAAATATTTTTCTTTGGAGAAATTGAACAAATTCCTACAATTTCTTTCGATGCTATATTTGCTAAATAGATATTTAATGTATATATTTCCTAAATTTTGATAAGTATCTAAGAAAAATACACAGAATATTTAGAGCATTTCAGATTAATGAATTTAATAATTCGTAAATATATTTATAAAATATGCATATAATTTTAAAAGGTGTAAAATATTAGCATATTAATAACGATAAAGCTGCACAAATTTATTTCTTAATCAGTCATCCTCCTTTAGAATAAAACAAAGAAGCATTAAATGAACATATACAGGGGCGTAACGTACACCCCCACAGCCCCTGCATCGGGAAGCCGTTATTTTAGGGGGGCCCAAACCCTAACAGACACCAAGTACACAATCCCTTGTTCATACGGTTTGGGAGCCCAAACCTGACTGCAGGGGGGGCTAATATTCTCCGTTATGCCACTAATCATAACTTATTCATGCTTCCATATTAATATAAATTTCGCAGTTATTCGTAAAATTAAAATTATTCAATAAAATGTTCAAATATTTCATAAATTTCGTCCGTTGTGTAAGGTATGATTCGATATTAAAGAAAATAACCATCATCTATCTGACTGTGGCTTGAAAACGCAAGATCACTTTTTGAAACTTATATCGATGTAGACAAATTGTGTGTCCAATTATAAATATAAAATTTTGTGCACTAAATCCACTTTAGATACCTGTAAACTGATAAAAAGGGGGGTTGATAATTGAATGATCTGAAAGCTTAAATAATTGGTCAACTTTTTTTACGTATTGTTGGTGTATAAATGACTTTCAAATATATAAAATACTATTATATATATATATATAATACATTTTTGTACCGATTCTCTGAGGCTGTATTTCTTCGCCTAACAACATAATCATCGAGATCCAAAAGAGAATTAAAATCCTGAAAGATACTTAAAAACATCTTGATAGTTTTTGCATTTGTTCTCGAACAGACGGGCGTTCTTGAAAATGAGAGGGCCGATTGGCTTGCAAAAGCTGCCACCAAGAAGGAAATTGACATTGCCATTAATATTCCTAAATCCTTTTACAAGAAGATTACGAAAGAAAGAATGGTGAAGTCTTGGAACCAAGAATATCTCGTTTCAAATGAGAGACTTAACTAAATTTTTTTTCAACTATTTAAAAAAACTGCCATATCATTTTTATACTAATTACAAATAACCCAATTTCTCACTGGTCATGGTAACTTTAAAAACTATTTGAACAAATTTAATTTGGTTCCGTCATCTTCCAGTGATTGTAATATTGGTGACGAGGAAAATGTAGAACATGTGCTCCTTCTACGTTCCAAGTTTGTCAGAGAAAGAAAGATCGTGAGGTTAGATCTCAAGAGACTTAATATAAAATGGCCTCCGAATTTTCACCAACTTATTTCCACTGGAAGTGCCTTTTAAAAGTTCTGTAAATTTATTGTAAATATTTGTAACCCTGCATGACTAATTTTTTTCATTCTTTCTTTTGTTATGTAAGCCCCGTGTGATACTTTGTGGAGCACGGGAAATTGTAATTGTTTTCAATAAAAAAAATGTAGGAAAGGTCAATGCAATTAGCAAGAAGCTTCTTTCATGTAAATCAAAATTTATTCTGAAACTACCAAGAAAATACGATGCATTTCCTAATAACAGGAAACAATAGGAAATCCGCACACACAAATATAAAACACGTTAATTTACATCCGTTATCGCATGAGGCAAATAAAGCTCTCAATATTTGTCAAATTTTAACGCTTAACTTCTCTCCAACATAATGGTCCTTGTATAGTCTAGGAGGATTTTTTGAAATTTCTAAAGATATCTCTTCGAATAATCAATTTTCTTAGACCCTTTCTAGATTTGTCTCAGGGCATATGTTTTATCGCCGAATCTGACGACTTGGCAAATTTTGCCAATTATTCAACTTTTTAATTTTTGTCCCCAAATTTTTTTTTAAAAAACCCCCATAAATATACCTTGACTGGTAGAGAATAGGGTGAAAACTTTCTGTGACAATATTCTCTTTATTATTAAAGGCAAGTATTAACTTCTGAAATTATATTTTTTCCAGAATATCCAAACAAATATTCAAAAAAAATTGCTTTTAATTCACTTCGAAAGTACACCAAAACGCTGCTTAAATAAAAACTAGAAAAAAAAGACTTTTTTAATTCTCGTCTTGGGATACATAGTTTAATTTTATATTTGATGAAAGCAACGCTTTTTTTTTCTCTCTGTTTATGACGTCATGCTTTACGGAAATCTGAAAAAAGGTATTTTTTGTCTCTAAGCCTTATTCATTTTTTTTTTTGGAATAAAAAATACTCTGTAAATAGCTGAGCATATTTTGAAGCATTAAAAAATAGAAAACTGCATGGGATATATTTAACACCTTTTTCTTGTTATAAATGTCAACTGAAAAATGTTAAACGCATATTTTTGCCTTCTTTATTCTTAATACTTTTTTTCTTATAATTCGATGCCCACTAGATTATATGTAGGTGTAAATTTTCAAGAGAAAATTACAGTTTTCTTTCTAAAAAACTGAAAAGGCCTTTCAGTGTTTTAGCTGAAATTTCGTTGCATGGATCAATTTTCCATAACCCTTTTTTTATTTAAAGGAATAAAGCTAATCTATTCATTAAAACTTTTTATTTATTTATTTATTTTTCGAGGATGTTACTAAGAATGTTCAGAAATATAAAAATAAGAACTATTTTTAAATCGGGGATATCCTTAAAAGATATATATAAATCAAATTTTAAATCCACAAAATTATTAAGAACTAAGTGAGAAGTTGTAATATATAATTTACTTTATTTGACTCCATATAACTTTTATATAAATTATTTGAGTAATTTTAGTGTGATAGAATTAATCCAGTGCTTCCATTTATTTTACAGCCCATTTCAGTAAAAATTTTACTTTAACATATACGTACTGAAAGAAAAAATATGTTAAAATCAAGTATATAAAAAATTAGTATCCAATATTTTAATAAAGTATTCCGTTTTAATGACAGGAAAATTTCTGAGAGTTTTCTAATAATGAATTATTTTTCCAACATTGAATAAAAAAAATTATACTTCAGCATAATTAAAAAAAATTTATTCGAAAAACTTATTTTAATTAAGTAAAATGTATCCTAATATTATAGCTAAAATTACATTGTTTAAAATGTGACATTCCTAATGATTTTCTTATGCGTTAGCAATATTTTATTATTTTACAGGAAATGTTGATTCATTCACTCCAGTTTTAATAAATGAACAAATGATCTACAAAAGTTAATTCTGAATTTGCTTAACTTTTAAAACTTATTTCATTTTCAGTTAAATTTATAGCTGTCAAAAATAAGTTAAATATGTAATATTATGTTTAATGAAAAACACTTACAATGTATTTCTCAATTTATATTAATTTTAAGATACAAGCGTATGAATTTTTTTTTCAACAAAATGCATAATTGATGTTCCAATAAAAATAACTCCCATTTCAATTTATATAAAATAAAAATTACCTTGAATACATCAAATTTATAAAAAAATTTTATTTTAAAACAATAAATTCCCCACATTTTTTAAAACTCATTTAAAATACTCAAATATGACACATTAATCAGAAGATAACAAATATCTTTGAAGAATTCGTAGGGAAATAAATATGAAATGAGACTCAAACGAGGTAAATACTTCAATAACACTTCAAACTCAAATATTCTCTTATTAATTCAAATACAAATGTTTTGCCAAGTTTAAAAAATAATTAATAATGGCAACCGACTATTCAAAGAAAATAAACCATTGATAAAATGTATTTAAAAAAATTATATAGTAGCTAGGAGATAAATGTTTATGGTTTCTTTTTTTCAGATATTGAAATACTTCGATATTTACAGAATTCAAAAATGCTCTTCGTTTATTTTTTGAGACTATAACATCCATTACAATTTATCTGGGAAAGTGATCCTGGTTTTTACAGTCCTAATGTAAGGGTTTGCTGTTTAAAAAAGTAAATGAAAAATTTTCATACTAGAAAATAATTCTTGCTCTTTTATCCACTGTTCTGCAAATTTTAAAAAAAACAAAAGAGTGTTTTCGGGAAATGTGAAAATTATAATCATTTAAAATAAATAGCAATATTAAATTATTTAAAAATTTTTCTCTTTAAAGAGCATAGAAAATCGCCAGTAAAGAAGGAATAATTTGAAAGCCACGGGACAAAAATGGTAGCCACAAGACAAAGATGGCAGCCACGAGACAAAATGAAAACCCCCTTTGTTTTGAATTGCGTTCATTTCGAAAATACGATTGTTTGTAAATCAAAAACAGGGATTAATTTCATATAAGTTGATAAAAAATTTCCTTTTTATTCGTCTAAAGCTTTAAGGTATCCGACTATGTTCGGAACCGTGATTTTGCAAAAGCTCGTAAATGGATAATATTTATGATATTTAATGTCACTTAGATTAGAATACATGTATAAAATTTGTTTTAAGGACATTATGACAAAAATTATTTAAATACAATATTTTGGCAAAAAAACTAGAATAACCTTTTTCCAAATGTTCCCCTTTTTTGTAAAATGCTTCTATTTATTAATATTTTCTGATTCAGCTCAGACCCCTCTAACAGAGGCTAACAAATTTTGAAAGGCATAATTTGGAAGTCGGTTTATCCATTTTTTTACGAAAACAGAAGGAGAAATTTTAAGAAAATACGCCGATAATTATTTCAAATGGTTTGTAATTTGAAAATAATTTGAAATTTTAAAAATTCATAGTTAGCCTCTGTACAGAGGTCTGAGCTATATACAGCAAAAATATTAATACAGTAAACATTTTTACAAAAGGAAAACATTTGGAAAAAAGGTTATTTTAGTTAATTTTTTAAAATATTTATTAAATCAATTTTTTGTCATATGTCCTTAAAACTTGTATACATGTATTCTAATCTAAGTGACACTAAATATCATGAAAATTATCCATTTATGCGCTTTTTTAAAATCATGGTTCCGAACGTAGTCGGATACCTTAACAGAAATTTGATTTTAAAAGACAATTATCTCAAAAATATAAGACAATTTAAAAAATATAGTTTGGCTAGTAAAATACAATTTTTTTTTTCATATTTAATCTGGTTGTTTTCAACAAAAAACCATCCTTATCCATTCTAAAAAAAGCTTCCAATCGGTGGTAAATAAAAATCTTATTTTTGTAAAAAAATATTAAAATGACCGGTAAAGCAAAATTTAATGTAAGTAATATTATGCATTTCACTGCCATCAACTAATAGTAAACCTTGACCTTAAACTATTCCTACCTCTATGTTTTTAATCAAAGAAATGTATGACAGGAAAGGGGGAAGAAGAAAAAGATTTTCTATTAAATTAAACAAACCCCTCTCACACTTGACCACAGAATGACCATCTTCACAGCTAAAAAAAAAAGTCTATTTTATTCTCTATTGTCACGGAAATGACTGTTTGACGCAAGTGGACACTCTATTATTGATAGTCATGGCTTCGCCCTTTTCTTTTTTTAACGTTACACTCTCCAAATAGAAAAAGTTGATAATGTATTTCTCGGCCGAGGCTTGACCATTGCGGTTATTTTGATCCTTCAAATATTTGACGTCATCGCCTCAAATGAGTTTCTCATGTGTGAGATGCACTATTTCAAGACAGTGTTTGACTTTCAGGTAACATTTGAAACATTCACTCTTCCGTAGTAAATATAGAAGATCTCAAATTAATAACATCCAAGTTTGTCCTCGGAAGTCTAGGTTGGAATTTTCGAAAATTTTCTTTCAGTAAAGATGTTGGTATTAATTTCATCCTTGAACTCTTATACATAGTAATGCATTTGTATGTATTGATTAGATGTATTAGTATTTACAAAAAGATATAAATTTACCAAGCAGTTTTTATTAAATATAAATTCATAGGAATATAAGGGAAACTGTAGTTGTTTTAGTACGATGTAATGGAAAATATAAGCATTAATTAAATTTTTCATTCTTTAAATATTCTTCAAAATGCCTTGTTGATTTTTTTAAACATTTTAAGCATCTTGATTTTTGTACTAAATTGTACAATTTGAAAGACTGAAAGAGAATTTATTTGATTTGAATTCATTTAAGCACACATTTGTAAATGAACTGAAAATATTCTAGTTTGTTCGTATAAATATTAGTAAATAATTCCAGCAAGTGTGTTTTTAATAATTATTTCATTTAGTATTTTATATTTTTCAGCTTACTAATTAGAAGTATTTATTGAAAATTTTGAAACGTCGGAATTTTTTTATTTATAAGTATAAAATGCCGAATTATTTAAAAATGCTGCATTTCAAAAATTAAAATATTTATATTTTCAAAGTAATTGTGGAAAACATTATTACAACATTAAAATAATATATAAATAGTTGTTAACATTAACGTTTACAAAGAAATAATTGATACTGTAGATTTTTTGTTGTTACAATACAACAAAAAAACTGTATACCAGCATTTATCAGACTGGGTGTACTCCCTAGGGGGTCATGACAAACGTAAGAGGAGGGAGCGCGAGCACATCGAAAAGCCAAAAATAAAAGATTATTTAAAAATATTATTAATTTATTGAAAGGAAGCAAAACGAAATGCATTCTGTCATAATAAAAAGTAAAATACACATTTACACTGATATAATAAATGTATTAAATCAATATTTGATAATTATTTTAAAAATACTAAAAACAAATTTAATTGCCAGTGACCGCATGGGCTTGTCATATGTAAAACTATGTACAAAATGTAACACTTATCATGGTAATTTGTAGGATTTATAATTAAATGTGTACTGTAGATTTAGCGTTAAAGAACATTATTATTGAATTTAATACATTGCTATTGTACGGAAGGGAGGGGCAATGGAAATTATGACTAAAAATTGGGCCACAACTATTCAAAGTTTGAGAACCACTGCTGTATACGAAAACTCATTTAGATTGGCAAGACTTAAATTTCTTTTCTTGTACTGTTCTTGTAATGAAATGTTAAGGGAATTTCTGTCACAGTATGAAATCTTTAGAAAACCAAACTATTAGAAAAGTCAACAACTTTCTTATCGAAATGCCAGACAATCTGTAAAAAGGGGAAATGCTACCTGAACATTTCAAAAGAATTGAAAAATTTCCTGAAAATACTTTAAACGCTAAATTCAACAGAAAATTATTTAAACGTAAAATTTGATTTATTTTCATTTATGAAATATCTGCTCGATAGATTGTTCGAATTGATCTAGAACGAATTTTGTAAAGAGACGAGAAACTGGTAACACACACACATTTTTGTCCTTAATAACTTTTAGATAATTGTCTGCTTTTAGAATATTGTTTTAAAAATTATGGAACTCTATTTAATTGTCACTATTATTGAAACTCAATGATTTTAGTTTCAGATCTGAATTTAAACAATTATCCTTTACAATAACAGTTTTAGTATCCTTTAAAGATTCTTTTTTCTTCTGTCTCACTTTAAAACAGTTTAAAATCCACCAGTTTTAGAAATATAATTTAAAGGAGATTTCTCAATAAAATGTGTTTTTACCATAGAACACAAAAAACTGTTTTGTTCTTTAAGCTATTTCATTTGTGTTTCCTTGATACAAAAAGCAATTTCAATGTTAAAAAGAATTCTACTTCCTTTTTAAAGTGCACTATATTGCTCTATTTTTAGAAATTTCAATATTAAACCAAATATGTTTTAATATGAGGATACTTTATTTAAAACAAAGTGTTAAAATGCAAAAGGAATTTGGTGTTTATCTCGTTTAAGGTTAGAAACTTTTAGGTCACGGCACTTTGCATTTTATTACTTCAGAGAGAATAAATTACCAAGTGGGTTGCTGCCCTAGTTTCAAAAAGTCTTTTATCCATTTAAGAATGATGAAAAGGGGTGGAATTGCTTTTTGTTTACAATGGTGAGCACATGTTGAGGATTACTTAGATCGTCACATAAAAAGGACGAAAATGATTAATTTGGTCATTAATTGTTTCCAATTAAATTAACTTATGAACTAATTCAGAAAATTTATGAGGAATTTCCCCGATACTTGTTATGTACAGAGATAACAAAATGGTTGTAATTATATATTTCGAAGAAATTCTGTTGCTGTAACTGACAACTTTGTGTAAAATAAACGAAATATCAACAGCAATATAGTGATTCATTATTTTACGATCTAAAATCCCGAGGGTAAAATATAAATAAATCAATATAAATAGGATCGTAATTATATATCAAAAGGACATTACATATATATATATAAGTATTTATTATATGCCTTTCTTATCATAACGGATGTAACGAATTCTGTTTTATTGTACGTAATTAAGAACAATTAAGTGTTGAGTAAAATTTTATCAGGGATTCTGGAAAATACTTATATTATCATCATTGTACTGCTCATCAATTAGGTTTAAGTATGTTAGAAAAAAAATACACACAATTATTTTATGTGATTAAAAGATATTATTCTTTTTCCTCTTCCATTATCGTATTCTAAGGCAGAGTTTCTCAACCTTTTTATCGCTTTAGACAGATCTACGTTGATAATTTTACCGAAGCCCGCTGAGGGTGAAACGATGATTCTTTATATTTTAGATTGCTTTGATTTAATAATCTTAATTTAATTGCATTTAAATATGCCTTCAGAATAGGACGCACACCAAAAAATGAATATAAAGGGATTTAACATGGAATATAAAGTATTTCCATAGAGAGTTGCACAAACCAAGAGAAATACAAAGCAGTAAATAAAATAAAATTATTTTTATTTCCCTTGGGTGGCCCTTTTTGATCCACGGACCAGCACTGATCCGCGGTTCGGGGGTTAGAGACCACTGTTCTAAGGCTTCCAACAAATAATATGAAATGGTAGCATTATAATATTATAATATATATATATATATATATATAGAGAGAGAGAGAGAGATGGCGCCATTATTCTTAGTTTTGCTGTTTTTTTGTGCATTGAGTCAGTACACTAATGGAATCTGTCTACATCGGGTAAGATTCTAGTTTCTTCGCTCATTTACATTATTATTAATTATGGTCATAATCATTTTTAACCTCTTTTGCAAATATTTTTTGTTTATACATATTTATATTTGTCTATTTCTCCCGGATTCCTATAGTAATTTAATGTTTCAATTCTATTCTATTGCTGTTATATTCATCCACGTGGGTTTTGGGCCTTTGCCTTGGTTTATCTCCTGTGCTATTATGTCGGAAATTTCCGCTGTAGGGGAAGGTTGAGATCTCACAAAACACTGTTTAACCCTGTTTCACTGTCCTAAACCAGTGACAGCTCGGGAAATCATAATAGTTTTTTCCACTCTAGCTAAATTTCTCTTTATTGGTTTGTCATGGTTCCATGTTCTTGGTTCTTTCGATTTGATCTTAAGTTTTAGGATTTATTCGTCTTCTTTTTAATTTATTTACTGCAATATATATATATATATATATATATTGAGATACAGGTGAAATTATTGTATTTAAAAATATTTATACGTAATTGGGCATTCTAATATGATTAGAGCTTCAAACTCAAGAAAAACTTTACATTTAGTTCAAACTTAAATAATTTTTATTTCGTCTTTTCCTATGTAAATGGCTCTAAAAATCTTTAAATGTGAATATTCAAATTATATAAAAAACTTGAAAAGTGCCAATTCAATATTTTCTTTTCGAATAAAATGTATGAATTATGACAGTATTATTTATTTATTTATTTATTTATTTCCAAGTGTAATCAATTTTTTTTTAGAAAAAAGTGTTCTTAAGAGTACCAGGACATGCTCGAAAGAGCAAAATGCCAAAAATAAGATTCTTGTTTATGGGACATATATCTTTAAAAACTTCCAATATTGCTTATATTTTTCTTTTGTGTGTGTGTGTGTGATCTTAATAAAGATATTTTAATCATTCTGTAGAAATATAAAAATAATTTTTTTAGTTAAAAATAAAGTTTTTTTCTGTTTAATTTAAGTTGAACATAATTTTTGAGATCTCATAATACATGTATATGTTGAGGTACTATTTTTTAAAAAAGAATCCCTTAAATATGTAAAATATTTTTTGCACAAATATAAAACAATATAACAAATATAGTGAACCTATTTTTTAATGAAATATTAAGATGGTGTCTTCAAAAAATTATAAAACTTCGTAATTTTGAAAAGTTTTAATTTTTTCCCCATTTTACTCATAAAACTATTTTTTAAAAAAACTATGCACTACTTCGTCTAAAAAAACAGGTTCATTATATCAGGTTTTTTTTGTATAAATAAAAAAAAATTTGAAACCATATAGTGCAATAGTTTTTTTTTTTAAAGTGTACCTAAAAGCAAAAAATTATGCTTTGGTGAAAAAGTTAAAAAGCAACATTTGTAAACGTTTATTTACATGTTTGTGAATAATTTTTTTCCTATTTTAAAGTTATTCTATCAACGAACATATAAGTGTTATACATTTTTAGATTCATAAAAATATGCATATTTTTAATACAAAAAATTAAAAAAATTGATTTTTTGGATGTGTATGATGTTCTGATTCTCTTAAGTACAATTTATTTTGAAAATTCTTAATTCTTCTGTGTGCATAAGCTCTTTGATATTTTAAAATAATAAAATTTCTACGCGAGCATGCATAAAATTGTTTATTTTACTCAAGCTTATTCATAATGCAAAAAGAATATTACTTTTCAGCTGCTAGTTAAAGTTTATATGAATTCAGGATCAATATTTGTAATATTACACTCTAGGTACTCTAGGTCTGTAATTTTTCTAAAACCAAAATTATGATAGAAAATTATTCATTTAAGTAGATATTATTAAAAAGTTGTGATGAAATCATGTTAAAAAGATTACATGCCGAAAATTTGTTCATGATTCATTAAAAAATGTTTTTTAACTTGAAATCTTAATAATTTAAAATACAAAATTTTATTAACTAGATTTGATCAATTAAATATTCCATATAAACTTATTTATCAACCATTGTGGGGATGTAATGAATATATAACCTAGATATTATGAAACGCGAAACAAAATGTTAGTAAGCTTAGCATAAAATGAATATATTATAATTCTTCAATTATAACGAAACAATCTTAAAGATATTTTTCTACAATTTTGCATAATTTTTTTTTTGTTAAATTCTTTTTATGTATCTCAAACTGAAACTTACTTCTGTTTTAACGCTCAGACTGAGAGCCTTTGAATATACGAACGTTTAGTTACTTTATCTATCCTTGGCTTTTCTTTTTTTAGTTTTATTTCGTCTTCAATAAGTTACTCTTTTCCGCAAGATATCTGGAAGTGCAAGATAAATACGATTTAAATTCAGCCCTCATAATTTGACACTTACTTGTAATGTTTTTAAAAGACATTAATAAAGTCACTATAGCTCGAATTTAAAAAAAACGACACGTAAAACATTTTACCAATTAATCTAAAGCAGAAAATGGAATTTTAAAATGAACTAATCTGCCAATCATGCATAAAAAGTATATATTTCCTAAACTTTTATTTTTAGCTTTTTCAGACTTATATGTCTGTCAGTGAGTCCCTCGCAGAATAACTTTAGCATTTCTTTAAAGCAAACATTCGATCTCTCATGAATTATTTAAATTCAGAGGTTATTCTCAGAGAATGCAGGTTAACCTTTTGCTTGATTTTTTTCATGTTGACAGACGAAAATAACTAGATACTCAAATACCCTCGTATTGTCTTTTGAGAAATATTTAACCAAGAATGTTTGAATACGTAGATAGCCTTAAGCTTTAGTTTTCACCTTGTCTGCAACGCACAACATTGACGTCAACGCTCCTCTTTGTGATGCCATTTAGGTAAGACGTAAATGATAGATTCTTCCGATATTTTTGGAATATTGTATAATCCTTTATACCTGAATGAGTATTTAAAACAAACAAGTAATATAAAAAAAAATTAAGTCAATTCCTACTTAAATCAACAAAGAAAATTTTCATATTAGCTACTTTTTATTAAATAGTTACAATTAATATATAAATATGAATACATATGACAGAATCACAACATTAAGTGGTAATTAATTTTTTAATTACATTAATATAGTATATGTACAAAAAATCGTGCATATAAAATTTCAGTTCAACTGAATGCTTTAAAACGTAGAAAAAATCTTTTAAAGTTTTGACTCCTAGTTTTCGCTAAAAAAGAAACCAACGTGGCTGTATCTGTAATTCTTTAAATAATTAGTTTCAGTCAATTAATTTTAATTAATTATAATTAAATTATCGTATTTTTACCCAAAACAATAGTGAGTAGAAAAATGCGGCTCAAACGAGCGCTTTAAAATGTGAGGAAAAAAAACCTTTTCACATGTTTTGACACAAGTCGCCAAAAATGATGTCAACGTGGCTGTATTTGTAATTCTTTGAATAATTAGTTTTAATCAATTAATTTTTTATTAATTATAATTAAATTACTGTATTGTCATCCAAAAAATCATGTATATAAAATTTCAGCTCAATTGAATGCTTTAAAATGTATTTTAGTAACGATTGAAAATTCCACGAAGATAAATAAATAAATAAGTATATAGAAAGTGTGTGGGGGGAATGAAAAATTACGAATATTTGGACGTATGTGTTTCTTTTAGTTAAAATACTTTTAAGTACTTAGAAATTTTTTTTAAAAAAATGAATTGTTGCGTTCCTATATTTAGTTATGAAATTTATTGTTTATTCCGTAAGCACTAATTTTTAAGAGCAACTCACAACGTGTACTATTTTTTATTTAGTACGTATCCCCCAAAAAAAATAATTGCGATTAAGTGAAAAGGTGTAATGTACGCTCAAAATGTAGGTTATATAATTAGTAAATTTCAGAACTATTTACCTAATTTTCGAAGTTGATATGCCCAATGCATATTTTTGTTAAGAGAAATACTTCGAATGCACAAATTGATTAAACTACAGAAGATTCATCTAATTATATTTTTGCATCTTTAAATTATATCTCGCAATCAGCCATTTAGTTATTGAATACCAATATTGAAATAAGAAAAATCAGTTCTGATTTTCCTTAGAACTGTAACAAGAATCATGAATATTTTCCTTAATATCATTAATATTAAGTCATGTAACACGAAATGGTGAATTTTTAATCCATCATGAGAAATTTCGAAATTTCATCATCGAAAATTAGTCGAGTAAAAAAGGAGCTTTAAAAATAGAAAAAAGATGAGGATAGAAAAAAATTGAGACTTCTACATAGATCGAAATACTGTTTATTTAAAAGAAATGACATTTCTTATAAACTTAAAGGGTTGTAGTTCTAGAAGTATATCACTTTTTCTAAGGCTTTTGGGATACCTTGAGAAAAATGACTTCAAACATAAGAGCATTGCACACGTACGTATCAGAATTCTTTGTAAAAAGAGGGTTCGAGTTACACGGCAAATATACCTAAAAATCAAAAAATGCAGCTTAAAAGTGTGGGTATCCGTTATACGCCGGTGCGTACTATGCGCTGGATTTTACGGTAAATGGTCAAGTGTTTGTCTAAAAATCATGATTTGTTGGACCTTTTTTTTAAGTTTCAACAATTGTCGATATCTTACCGTATTTCTTTAAAAAAATTTTTGGTCAGTATGATTTTTTTCAGCTGTTTTGCATTCTTGTATCAACAGTGGAGTAACGGAGAACATCTGGGCCCCCCTGCAAAGTCAGGTTTTGGGCCCCTAGAAATTCGTACTCTCAGGCCTTCCCCGGGATGCGGGGGAGTACGTTACGCCACTGGGTATCAACTAATCATTTACGAGTTATTTTTGTAAGGGTCTAAACTGAATAATAGTGCAGCACATATTGCTTAAAAAATTTAACTCTGAGTTTAACGAAGACAAAGGCAGTACCATTAACGAACGAAATTCCGAGTTCTGGAAAAAGTTCTTGAAGAGTTCAATAAATGGGTTCCGCATGAACTGAGAAATCAGCAAACGCAGCGATGGTTTGAAACATACATTTCACTTTATTTTGAAACAACAAAACCCCCTTTCTGAAAAGAATTGTAACCTACGACGAAGCAACTATCACTATAGAAGCTACCTCAATTTGAAGCTATACTAAGACTATCTCAAAGTACTGGAAAAAAATCCTTTTTTTCTAACTATACCCATGTATTTTTTTTAAAAATATTATTTTAATTTTAAGATTTATAAATATTAAGTTTACATTTAAATATAATCTGCTTAAAACTGCTATTATATTAAAAGCTACATCAAAATAAAAGACATATTCATCATATATAAATTGAGATAGTAGGACTCATAATTATATTCCTTTTCAATATAAATCCCTTGCTTCGAAAAGTTTTAAAGGGGTGAGGGGAAAATTATCTTTATTTAATCTGAGATATAATCACAGATCTGTAGAATATTTCAAAACTCAAATACATTAAATAATAAATATGTCCCAGACTATCAGGAACCTGATTTCCTAATACTTTTTAACAAACTCTCTGGGAAAATTTTTCTCGTTTGAAATTTTAACTATCCTGCGTCTCGTACAGAATCATATTTCATTAAATTGCACAAACTGCAGAGTTAACACAATTGAGCCACTGGGTAATATATACATTTCGATATTTTCTGATATTTGCACCACACTAACATACACTGCCATTAATTAAAACTGTCTGCTTCATTAAAACTGATGAAAGTGCTAAACTTTGTTGTCTTAGTAAGTCAGACAAGTCTGTCTACATTGTTAACGAAAGTTGAAAAATATGTATACTTTTATAAACTGCTCTGAAAGGGATAGAAATTAAGTATACTTATAATGAAAGTCAAGCATATGACATATCAGGTACAATTAATTCAAAAGAATAGTACAGGAGTCAATGCATTGAAACACAAATATTGAATTCTGATTTACGAAAGCTACTAAGTTCTGTCATAGACTTCAGACATTAGGTGGAATTTTTCAAGTAAGAACTCTTTTAGCAAAGAGCTTATTTTGATAAAAAAAAATTACTATAACTTTAAGTATTTCTACTTTTTTTCATTGTTTCTCCGGATTCCCAACCAAAAAAGTCCCTTATCAAATCCAAGCGTTCGCGCTATCACGTCGCTTTTTTTATTCAGAATTTAAATGGCTCTTCCTATAGACCATGCAGACATGTAGAAAATATCTTTTTTTTTCCAATAAATTATTTTTCAGTAGATGAAATAATATCTTCGAGAGAACTAGTAAGATATTGATTTATAACACTAGTAAACAGAAGCCATGAATTTAAAATACGTTAATTTTATGTTCTGCACTGAAGTGCAAAACTTAGCAACAATGTAAATTTTAAGTAGATAGACAAGAAATTGCAAAAGGGGGTTATTGCAGTCAGTACAGTGAACAATTCAGTTAAAAGGTGATGCTATGCAGATGTCAGAAACAAAACGTCATAGACGACGTGAGTGTACACAAAACAAGTTCGGTCGGCGCGAGCAGCTCAAGACTACAATAACAAAAGAAAGGATGAACAATCAAAGACGTTTTCGCAAGTGAGTTCTTTCGTGAAAAATAGCTGAAGAAATCATCTGCACTACTTCACACGCGGAAGAAAGATCGAAAAGCTGGAGGAAGGGCGCAGTTGGACCAGTGTAATCAATTTCAGAATACCAAGTTGTTCCGCAAGATGGAATACCCAGTACCATAGGCAACAGTTAGAAAGTTTAAGTGCGGAGCAGCCCTAGGAATCAATTGCAGTTAATTACCGGTATATCGTCCTGCTGGCAAAAAGAGCCCGATACCAGTCAGCATGACTTATTTGCCTGCCGTCGTAAAAACTGCATCTCTTTGAAAATTAAGCCAGCAGCGGCACCGTTTAGAGTGGCAAAGGCACAAAAACTGTAGATCTCGTCAACGGAGTCGTGTCTTCTTTACGGATAAGAGTCGTTTCAGTGCCACAAGCGATTCTCAACACCAGTTGATTTGGAAGGAGTCAGGACACGGTTTCTCTCATCCCAGTAACATCACAAAAGAGACCATTACGATGGTCCTGGAGTTGTTGTCTGGGGAGGCATTATTCTCAACGGACGGACTGAGATCCACGTTTTTGACAGAAGTTCTGTAATCGGTGATCGATATTGAAGGATGCGATTCTTCCACTTGTGCATATGTAACAAGGGATACAGAAGTATTGGGCACAAGGGTACTGTACTATTGGACCGGACTTCGTTTTTATGGATGACAATGCATAACCACACCGGACTGTTGATATTCAGAAGCTACTGGAAAGCGAAATCACTCGAAAGGATTGGTCAGCATTCTCTCTTGGTTTAAATCCCCTATAACATTTGTGGGAGCTTTGAGGAGATGCCTCGTGGCTTGTATACATATCTGGAGAACAACACCTAACAACTGAAACAGATGCTGGTACCGGAATGGGCACTCAATATAACTCGAAGCGAAGAACTATAGTACAATTTGGTGCTCAGACTGGAGAGACGATGCGAATCAAATCCATTACAGTAAAGAAAGAGCATATCCCACACTAAGGAACATCATCTTGTTGCTCTTCTTGGACAGACAATCATGTGTAACGATAATATGAGTTCAATAAAACCTTTTTTTGTTGTTTGATTCTATACTATATGCATAGTATTCATTTTTGCGCAACTATGATTTTGTCATTGCTTGAGTACAAAATGCTCTCTCATTTCTGAATTTCATATCTCTCGAGGTATTATGGCAAAAAAAAACCTAATGCTTAAGTTTTTCACACCAGTGTAATTTCCTTTATATGCATAAATGTACGAAATATCCTAATTTTATTCGAGAACAAAATAAGCTCACATATCTTTATTCTAAAAACATTTGTGATTAATTTACATTAAGGAATCGTTCGATCACTATACCTTTTTATTTCTGATACTGAATATACGTTTTAATTTCAGCAATACATTCGAGTTTCTGAGATGAACCATGTTGACTATTTCATAAAATATTCTTTTTCAAATTCATAAATATGTAAAATCCTACATTTACGCACGAATAAATACAAATACCTATTTTTGCTCTTGTTATTTTTAAAAATATACAAGTCAGTTACAGAAAAAAAATTGTGTAGCTCATTCGAATGCAAAAATTCCATTTTACCTTCATAAATATACTTAGAATTCAAAAGCTTATATTTCGATAAATATTTGTCATGTTGTGTGTTAGTATAAGAATATTTTTTTACTTAATAAGACAATTGTTTATAACGAATCCAAGTTTAGCATTTAATTTAAAAATTGCATTTTTCAATTTTGCCAAAAGGAAAATAAATGTATTTTTTTTCCTTTTATTAAACTTTTTTTAAATAAAAATCAAATTTCCAAATTCTTCTAATTAATCTTTATAATCTTAAAGAGATTATCGTTACAAGAATTATTAAAATTGTTTGTTGCTTATCCAAGAAAGATCTGACATATGTCAGATCAGCTCCAGAAGGTTGTTGACCGCCAAAAAATCTATATTGGGTGTTGGATGTTAAGTCCCCCTTTAGAAATCCGCTGCATCCCAGAATGTGACCCGGTGAAGCTGGATGGTCACAGTATTTTTTACAAAGGAATAGATTTTTCTGCCACTATCAAAGGAAAGACGTTTCAGGTGGCTATTTGTCAGTCTAGCCAGAGCAGTCTGGGAACCACGATCACATTTGATTTCCAGCAGAGATCCAGTTGATGTTCCCGTGTAATTATTAAAGTAGTTGCGATTAATTACAAATGAAAGACATTAAATATTTATCATTTGTCACAAATTAATTAAATTTTTGCTTTATATATTACGAATGCATTCCTTAAAGAAATAATTTATAACAAAAGAAGCTTTATTATTTTCAAACGAGATGTTTTTTTAAGATGCCATCTTTAATGTAGATTTCAAAGAAAAGGAGTTTTATGACTGATGCCATAAAAACTCAAAATTTTTACAAAATTATTTATTTTCCCCAAAAATATTGTTTTTTATATTTTTCTTTGTAGTACTTTTTTTTTTATATGTTTTTCCTTTTTTAATTATAAAAAAATTGAAATTGATAATCCCTTTTAAGTGAATTGAATTTTTGGAAAAAAATCTTTTTTCTTCATTTTACCCAATCGTTTAACCTCATTTCCAAATGCACCCCCCAAAACCCTTATTTAATTTTATAAATATCAGCCCAAAAGAAAAAGACTTTTAAAACCTGATGACACCCCTTAAGGGGTTTTTTTTCTAAAAGGAAAGTCGTTGTTTTCTCTCACCCAAAGGGTGATTCATAGCCCGCGAGAATTTTAAACAATTTTTTTCAAAAAAAGCTAAAAAGGTCAATATTTTCTCTGATTTAAATACACCCGGGCGGAGACGAACGGGAATTTTTTTTTAAGAATAAAACAGAAAAAATTTTTACTTTTAAAAACGACTTTACTTTGGGAGTTTGTATTTATTGTTAAAAAATTTTGTTAAAAAGAAAAACTTTTAATTTAATTTTTTAAAAAGTCATTCACCCTTTTTTTCAAAAAAAAAAAGCAAACAAAAAAATGGACGAAAGTATTAATAATTTTAAAACTTTTCCCAAAACTTAAACGGGAATTTTGAAAGGGGGAAACCATTTTATTAATGTGATGCCCACTGCCGCACCGCTTTGGTACGCATTCCCGGGACATTTTAACGAAAAGGCCCCACATCTCAAAAGATGGGGGCCCGTGGCCCTTTCCCAAACCAATCAGTTTTCCATCAGCCATATTCCACAGGTGGTACGCAATGGTAAAGGGGTTTTCCCCTTTGTATCGATCAGATTGAATTGCCTTCTTACCTTTGTTCCCCGATCTATCCCCCAAAACAGGATGGTCCATGCTTGCACAACGCCCGGCCCGTTTACCCCCCCTTGGCTACCCAGATCAACTTTTGGCAATATATGCAAGCCGATGTACTGATGTCCCCCAAGGATACATCCAAAAACCCCTTCGATTCTATGCCCATGCATGTGGGGTAGTTATAGCCAACAATGATGGTTTTCTAACTACTGATTTTGTCATCCTCCACACGTCAAAAAGGGTGTAATATTAATCGTCCTTTATCTTTTTTACAACCCGATTTGCCAAAAAAAATTACCCGTGATATCTCTTTGGGTTTTTCTTGGTAATTTCATTTTTTTGTGGCCAGCAGATAATTTAACTTTTGGAATTATCATTTTTTTGATATTTGAAATGTTTTTTCCTGTGAAAAATAATAGATTAAATTAAAATAAAAGAAAAACCAAAATTTTTTACATAAAAAAAAAACGTAAATGTATCTTTTTTTCTGCTTTAATTTCCATTTTAAAAAGTTGGAAAGATATCACTTTAAAATATTTAATGATAAAAAAAGAATAAAGCTTTACAACCAAAATAAAAACTTTTTCACAAAACAATTTTATTTAAGTTTTACAAAAAAATTTAAATAACGCATCACAATTTGAAATTTTTTATAATGAATTAAAAATTTTGGGGAAACATTTTTGAAGCATTTTCTTTTATTCCATTATTTCTAATAAAAAAGAAGCATTAAATGAGAATTTTTTTTCGTCGATAGGCATTTTTTTTATTTATTTCGAAGGTCGATGACATGTTGGGCAATATTTTATGCTGAACCCACTTATTCATTCTTCAATTCTTTTAAATTTAAAAACATCTCGTAAGTTCAATGACTTTGATTTGAATGCGAAATGAAACAAAAAGTGAGTCCTGGGGCTTGGGGAGTTGATGTTGATTTTCAACTCAGGGTGCGAATAGATTAATTCCATTCCTTTAAAGGTTTTTTTCCCATCTACAAACACGATTTCAGAATTTCCTTTTCGTCTTATTGCATTTTGTTTTAAAAACAATGTTTGTTGATGTTTTCTAAAGTTTTCGGAGAGAACAAATGTCATAAAAACCGCTTAAAAAATCAATATTCAATAGAAAAAATAAAAAAAAATTCAAGGAACACTCGTAAAAATGCATTATTCATTAAGTTCTTTAGAATAGGAAAAAGTTCTGTATTTTAATTATTGTTTTAACACTTTCAAAACGCAATGCGAAAATTATCACATTTTTTTGTTTTGTTATTATTCTTAAAAAAACATTCCTCATCTTCAAGTTTAAAGTATTTTAAGTATTTTAATAATAATAAATTTCTAGTATATGTACGAGGGTTGGGGAAAAAGTCATGGAACTGTTTTTTTTTTTGAAGATACCAGCCCGGTTGGAAAATGTTATATACAGACGGAAGGACAAGGTGTTAACTACATGGGGGACAATGAATAAAATTGAAATATCGAAACACAAATTTTTTTACAGTATATACAAGGAATATTTTCACGGTGCAAAAAAATGACAACACAGTAACAGTACACCCAATGCTACTGAAGGTATGGTAAGGCATTTTTTCCAAGGGGCCCTTTTAATTCACTGTGATATTCCATCTCATTTTTTCCTCGGAGAACGGCTATTTTGATAATAACGCTGCTCAACGCGGGTTAATTCCATCACTCGACCCCTTCAACAACTGACTGATTTCAACCCCCTCGCGCGCTACTACCAGCTATCACGACCATCTGTTCTTTGTATAACCATGCCTGCAGAACCTCCACACGACATACTTTTGTGATGCATTCACATATATATATAAAAAAAAAATAGTTGCCATGACTTTCCCCCCTCATATATAGAGGAGAAAATTTAACGCCCCCTATGCAACACGGGGTTTTGAATAGGGACCTCGAAATTTTTGGACCTGGTCAAGGATGATGAGACACCGAGCTGGTTTCCCCTCTCCAAACTACCTATTTGAGCATCTGAGCTCGACAGATTTAACGTGCATCGGCCTTCTATAGAGGGTTTTCAGGGCCCCCAGAACGAAAAACCAAAACCCCCTCAGACCATGAGTTCAGCCCAAAAACCACTAAATTATGGGCCCCAATAAAATATATAAAAGAGGGAAAAAAAAAAATACGGAGAGAAGATTGATATATATACATAAATGCAGGTATAATTCAAATTTGGGAATTTTATATAATTATGAGGGGGGAAAAATTTGAAGAAATTTAGTAATCAATAACTCAAGTGGATTTTATTTTAATGCGGTACTTCAGGTTTTTTTTTATGTATTATGTATTTCTAGAAAATTAATTGAAATGTACTTATTCAATTCACAGAATTTAATATCCATCATAATGAAAACATGTTTTTTTTATTATTAATTTTCAGTTTACCCTTGGCTAACACTTACCTACCATTCCATGTTTCATTCATAACCCATATTTTATTAAACAGCTTGCTTATTCGCCGCATGTATTCAAAATAAATAAACATAAATGAATAAAAAATTACAAAAGTGATGAAAAAAAGGATGAGTTTCTGCGTCAGAGAATAACCTAGAAGCATAGAGATGTATAGTCCTTCTAGTTTGTTCGTAAGTTTAATAAATCCAATGCATCAAATTTTACCTGTATTTTGTATAAATAGAGACATATAACAGTTTTCATTAAAAAAAAATATCGACATGCAAGAGCTTTTTAAGAAATCTTCACTGGAAACTTTATTATAATTCGGCAAATATTGTTAATATTTTGTTTTATAAGTACTTTTTATATTTTCGATGTATTTTAAATGTAACTAAAAACGATAACATTTTAAAGTTACCTAACTTTACAATTAAACCATATGAAAACGAAATAACTTATTTAAAATAATTCACTTAATAATCAAGGGATAAAAATTAAAACTGTAATTAAAAAATGAATCTAATTTTTACTAATCATATCAATTATATATGTTCTATATACTTTTCGATGTTAGAACGAAAAAAAGTTTTTTTTTAAAAAACCCAAAATAAAATTTTTAGATTTTTAAATTTTCAGCCTTTTTACCTAATATAAATTTTAATTGTAACTATGCAACAATGTTACAATGTATGTTGTAAAAATATTTTTTTAATGATTTTATTTCAAAAAAATTTAATTTAAACAATTTTTATTTCAACTGTTGGTCGATTTATGTTTATTAGTTCTAGTTTTTCTCCCTCGGATATTTGAAGAAGCTGAAAATTAAATGAAAATGCTCTAAATATGTTCTCAAGAAAATTTTATTAAACGTTAGTTAATATAAAAGGGAATGAGAGACTGATAGAACGAGATTAACAATGGAAAGGAACTCATGGTGAGATCGATGAAAAATTAACATAAAACAAAATATTATATAATCAGAATGTATCATATTTATGTAATAGTCATTAGTTTTACATCTGCTGACACCTGTGTCACTTTTTTTGATTTATACAAATTTTTTTATTATTTTATATTAAATTTTTAAAATTTTTATTATATTATTTGTTTTTTTATTGAAAATTTTTTTTTAAAAGAAACAAATTTTTATATTATATTAAAATTTATATAAATTTATATTAAAATCTTTTGTTATAGAAATTTCAAAAATTTTTAAAATTTTTTATTTCTGTATAATAAAAATTTTTTTAAAAATATAAAATTTAATTAAATTTTTTAGAAACCAAATTAATTATTTTTATTAATGAATAATAATTATTTTTTTTTTTCAAAACATTATTAGTATTTATAAAATAATAATATTCTTAATTATATTTTGTTTTCTTTCCCCTTTTTAAAATTCTTTATCTATATCGGCCCAGTGTTTTCGATTTGAATGAGAATCAATTTATTTTTATATTGTTATAAAATAAAACTACATGCACACATTATTCATATATACTTATGTTATATTAAATCATCGTGAATAAAATATTACAAACAATCAGCTCATTGAAACCATTTATGTGTAAAATAAATTAGATCAAAACATAGCAATTATAATACGTATTAATGTTCATACGTGTTATTGGAAACCAAATGACATCATCCACTTAATTATAAAAAGGATACAAATACGTAAAATGTATCATACACCCTAACGTAATCTAATTAACTTTCGTCCTTTTAGTGTGTTGTGATAGATTTGAATTACAACTTCCGAAGGTAATATTTTTCTAAAAATAGAATTACAAAGACAATTTTAAAGAGATATTGAATGTCTTGTAAAAGGTCGTTGCAGTGACCTCATAAGACGACAGGAAAAAGAAAGCCGAAGAAAAGTCGAAAAGTCTGATGTAAAAGGAACTGTCGGAAGTCATTCCTCTACGCGTTACTTCCTTTACTCATTTTTCGGCTATTAATTAATAATAGGGTCGTACGATCCGTTTTATTGGCATTTTTGCAGCTCAGCACTACGATGGTATCATTATCTAAAAGGAGAAAAATGAAAAGAATCTCAACGTGTTTGCAAACATGGAAAATGAATGTCTTCCAATCTTGCTCAAATCGTAGAAATTATTTGAATTGTAACAAATTCCAAAATAGATAGTACTAATCTTTCAAATTTTCATGTTTATTTCATTATTTCCCTTATTTTATATGATTTAACTTTATTAAAGCTACTGACTATGTTCGAAACCGTGATTTTGCAAAAGCGTTTAAATGAATTTTATTTGACATTTAGTGTCACTTGAATTAAAATATGCATATAAAGCTGTTTTAAAAGAGTAATATTACAATACAAAATTATTTCAATGCAGTTTTTTGATAAGAAAAAAATGAAGTAAAACGAAATACTTTCAAAGTTTTTCTTTTTCATGAAAAATACTTCTATAATAACAATATTTTGCCTATATATAGATAAGACTTATGTACAAAGTTTGATTAAGAGTTTTGAAGTACATAATTCAGGCATGGATTTATTCATATTTTAATACATCAGAGTATAGAAATTTTAGCAAAAAAACACCGGTTATTTTTTTTTCCAATTGATCGTAAGTCTTTGTATAAAAGTCTGAGCTATATATAGGCAAAGTATTATTATTGTAGAAGCATTCTTCATAAAAGAAGGATGTTTTGAAAATATATTGTTCTTTTTCATTTTTCGCCAAAAAAAAATGCATTTAAATATTTTTTGTAATGATATTTTTAAAACAGTTTTATTTGTGTATATTTCAATTCCACTGACTCTAAATATCAAAACAAGCTTTCATTTACACACTTTTTTCAAAATGACGGTTCCGAACGCAATCAGATTCCTTACTTGCGTCAAAAGCCTTTTTACGAATTTAACAATAAAGTTTGTATTGAGTTTAATGAAACATTATATCAAAATAACTTTTAAGTGCAAAAAAAACCGTATTTAATTTCTCTCATTATTTTACAAATATATTTAACATATATATAATTTAATACATTTTATAATGAATTCTAAAAATTAGCAACTTAAATCCTCCAATTTACGCTTATTTTAATGTTGTTGTTTTTTATCAAGAATATATTCGGAAATGTTTTTTTTTCTACCGCAAAAAATGGTACATACAGACAGAAAATCATAAATTCATTTAAAAACATTATTCATTTTAAAATTCATTTCGTTTTGTCATATCATAAGTAAGCACACACACAAATGTCTTTCTCTTTCTTAAAATATGGAACAAAATTGTTTTAGTAATATTCCGTACATATTAGCGAAAAAGATGGTTATTGTTCCGAACTCGTGGCCAAAGTATCATGAGTTCGAGCCCTAGTGCCACTGAAGACCCGCCGTGTAGAGGAGTTAATGTTCGTTCGATCTGTCGAGGCTCTAAGTCCTCTCGTAAGCGTGGAATGGAAGTTCGAAGAGGAGACTGCCAACTCAGGTATCGTTTCCTCTTCTTGACCATAGTTCAGAATTAGGATATCCATCGACAACAGCCCTTGTAATCCTTATAGTGCGATCTTAATAAACATTCATTCACTTGCAAAAGAAAAACATATTAGGTAAGTTTTCTCTAGAATTTATACTTTTTTATGAAATGAGAAGCATTGATAGAGAGTAAACATTCAGGTATCCGACTACGTTCGGAACTGTTATTTTGCAAAAGCGTATAAATGGATAATATTTAAGATATTTAGTTTCACTTAGATTAGAAAATGTATATAAAGTTGTTTTAAGAATAGTATTACAACAAAAAAATTATTTAAGTACAAAATATTGTGACAAAAAAATGAACATTGAATGACCCATTTTCAAAATGTTCCCCTTTTGTGTAAAATGATTCTATTATAATAATATTTTGCCTGTATATAGCTCAGACCTCTGTACAGAGGCTCAACTAGAATTTTTGAAATATATAACTTAGAAGTGGGTTTATTCATGTTTTACGACAACAGAGGGGAGAAATTTTAAGAAAAAACGCCGATAATTATTTCAAATGGTTGTAACTCTGAAAATAATGTGAATTTTTCAAAAGTCCTAGTTGAGCCTCTGTACAGAGGTCTGAGCTATATACAGGCAAAACATTATTATAATAGAAGCATTTTTCACAAAAGGAGAACATTTTGAAAAAAGGTTATTCTAGGTTAATTTTTTGTCAAAATATTCTATTTAAATAATTTTCTTTTGTCAAAATGTCCTTAAAACAATTTTATACATGTATTCTAATCTAAGTAACACTAAATAACATGAAAATTATCCATTTATGTGCCTTTTTAAAATCACGGCTCCGAACGTAGTCGGATACCTTAATGGATAAAAAAATTTGTTTAAAATTAACTTATCATATTTTTCATATTATTTACAGTCACATTACAAGTTATTAGTAAATATTTACAATAAAAAAAATTTACTTCACTTAGGAAAAAAATACATTCTAAAAAATCCTAAGTTGTGCATTATATATGTAATTGTTTTTCTAAAGGGAATTAAAAAGAAGTCAAAATGACTTTCTTGAGCAATCTAGTGTTAATGTAACACTTAGTCACTCACCACGCTCAAGTTCTTGATGAATTTAGGTCCCATAATCTGGGATTTTACACCATGAGTCTTGAGTCCTTAACGACAGAGACGGTTGGGATTGTCATAGTATTTTAAATTGTGATTGCTTCACAAAAAGTTTCAAAGATGTCCAATCTTTGCATCGCATGTTTACTTAAATTATATTCTGTCTAGTACAGTGTTTCTCAAACTTTACTCCCATTTATGCGCCTTTTTAAAATCACGGTTCCGAACGTAGTCGAATACTTTAAATTGCATCCTCCCCGGGAAATAAATATATTTTTTATTTATTTCTATTCGTTACGCAATTAATACTTCATCAGTATATTTTTAATAATGTTTAAATTTTATGCTCAGATCGTTAAAAAAGTTAATTACACAAATGTCTTTTTTTACTACACTTTAATAAATAGTAATTACAGAGAATTTCAAACTTAATATTCTAAAAATACAGCTAACTATATTTCGAAACCCTTTGACTTTTCAGAATTCCTTATTCGTTTCCATGGAGCCTCTATGAAGCAACTCTTGGGTAATTAATTCCATACATTAAATAAACTCACGTAATCCCTAGCTTTTCATTAAGGTTGCAAAATTGAACCATTAGACGGAGGTTCTATTTCGAGGAAATTGAGGAATGCTGACAATAACATTAATTCCTCAATTAAAAGTCATTGAAGGAATTTCCATGATGTCCACTTGAATTTAAATCAGTTCAGCGACCTCCTCCTTTTATGAATCTAACAGTTCTCCTTGGAAAATGTAATAATTCATAATTACAAAGCCCCAGAAACGCAGTTTGATGATTTTCCTTTTTCAAGTCTTCGCTGTGAAGATTGCCATCTGAAAATCATTCCATAAAAACTGTATTCTATTTCACGATAATTAAAAAATTCCCAAGTAATTATGTGTTTATTGGTTTAAAAGATTTGTCCCGTAATAATGTACATGTGTACACTTTGGTTTTCCTCTTGTGATCTTAAATATCTTTTAGAACGGCGTCATATTTACTGTAGATTGTAGAGAAAGCAAGACATATTGATTTATGGCAAATTATTTTATATTGATTATATTATTTGCCTTCTAAAATATTTGATCTTTTTGAAAGAAAATATTTAATGAAATAAAATAAAAATTATAAAAGAAAGTAAAAACTGTAAATAAAAGTAAATAAAATAAAAAGTGCAAAAATAATTATTGTATGCATTTTTGATTTTCAAACAGTTTATAATTTCCTTTTACACACACACACACACAGTGATATTTTAAAACAAAAAATATTATTTTTTAAAATGTTTCACTAATTTTAAATTATTTTAAAGCAAAAAAAGTATAAGAAAATTGTATTCCTTTAATTAATTGCATTTTCCCTACTTTTTACGTGTACCAGAATTACCGTTCTCTAAATACTGTTCATAATTTCAATATTAAAGAAATGCCCATGCATAAATTTTTTTGGCACTTTTATCATTTTTTTTCTCCATATTTTTGGGGTCTTTTTTTAATTATTATTATTTCGGTAAAACTTTTTATATAACATTGAACTTTAACAGATTTTTTTTTGGTTATTTTAAAATGAGCTTTTGGGGCTATCATGATATACTTCTTAAGCCAGGAGCATCAGAATAAATAATTTAATTTTCTTCGGAATCAAGAGTTTTTGAGCGCGTTCAGGTTTCGTTCTCGTCGTTTGACCAATGGTCAAAATTACGAACTTCAATAATCTTTTTCTTCAAAAACACAAGTAATTTATTTTTTTTAAAAAATAAAAGTCAATTCCTACTTTGTTAGAAAAACGTACTGGTGCCATCTGTAACTGCTAATTGTAACTACGATGGAAATAACGCAGAATAAACTTAAAATTAAAAAATAAGATTTAATTAAAGAGTTAATATTTGTAAAACTGTATTAACTCCAAGTGTCATCCACTACAAGTTCAAAAAATGTATTTGAACTTGAATGGATGAATAAAAAGTATTTTATTAACTATTGAAAATTTGAACAAGATAATATATATATATATATATATATAGGAAGGATAATAGTAGGAATTGAAAATTTTAATCAATAATGACTGCGTGTGGTAGACTAGTTGGTTCCCGAGAGAAGCTGCTAATAGTTCTAAATCTTTCGGGTGAGCGCAAACAGCCCATGAGTGGCTTTTAGGTGTGAAGATAAAACAGCCATTCATATTCATTATGCTCTATTTTGTATCTATTTCTTTGCTTCTTAAAATCTAAATTGGATCCACTCGCATTTTTAAAAAAATTATTAAAAGTGACATGTTTTAATTAATTGCTCTCGCTTCACAAATTTTTCTATTAAACAATTCTAAAATAAGTGACTTAAGAAAAAGAAAAAAATAAGGAACACGCCAGATATTAAAAAATAAATGGGCTCTAAATGCATAGATTTTTAAAACATATCATTCATTCTTATATTTGTTAGAATATGGATAATGTTTTTCATCCTCACTAAAAATAAATTTTAAGCTTAGGTTATTTAAATTTTAAAAAGAAAAAATACGGTATAAAAAGGGCTGAAAACGTCAGAATAACCTCACCGTTACTTTTCGTAGAAAGGGAATCCACTAAATGTTCTCCAAGATCTCTTTCTAATAAGAAGCAGGAAGAGGACTAAAAAGTGGGTCGCGCGCGCATATCTCAGACAATGTTAAAGCTGTCAAGTAAACATTCGCAATTGGGCACATCTTTTCTTCTGTAATGAGCTGGCGGTGAAATGACAAACATTTATGCATTTGTAAATTACCACTGAAAATTTATGTCTGTAACACTTACGGTGGATTCGCAGAAAAGTTAAATTTGGCACAAACACGTGTTGTTCTTGGTAGTTTTAATCAAATACAACCACTATGCTTGGTCTTAACACATTGTATATTTACATGTTGTTAAAATAAACAATAATTTACACAGAGAACTTATAAATCTAGTTAACAAGCTGTTCGCAATTTTTAAGAGTAAAATGAGAAACATAATTGGATAAAGAGAAAAGTCAACCATGCATTAAACGAGTTTTGGGGCTCAAGACGCAGAACAATCTACCATATCAATTAAATAAAAAAAATAATACATAATGTAATGGAGAATTCTAGAAAAATTATTCGGATATTTGTGGCCTCATTTACAGTGAATTAAAAACTGGAATATATCTGCATATGTGTAGCAACGTCTAGTTAAAATTGATTATATTTAAATTAGATAAATGTCTATAACTCTGTACTTGTAATGTCTATCATTTACTTTCTAAACTACTTCTCAAATCAATCAATTCAAACATAATTATCTTGATTATCATTACAATCAAACAAACATTGTCCGTCGTGTTAAAACACTCCCAAGAAACTCTATTCTTGGTACAGCAAAACCACGCGCCGTGCTTCGCGGTTCTCACAGAAGGAATTCAATTTCCTTCCAACCAAAAACAGTTCAGCGCTTCGCGCTTCCAAAACAAGGGACTTTTTCTTGCCCTAACCGCCTCGCTCGAGGGTCAATTACCTTCTCACTTCAAAACAGCCACCCTTCCGTAGGCGTGATGATTTGCGCCAAACATTCCATAATCCACCGCCAACAGTAGTCCAAACACTACAGTGTTAATTAACTTAGTTAAGACTAAATTAAGGAACGCAGGGGAAAAATGAAATTGAGATCAAAAATATTGAAAAAAAAAAACCGAGGAAACTTTGAAAAAAAAATATAAATAAAATAAATAAATGATCATGTAAGAGTTTCGGGATAAAGAAATGCTTATGGAGTCGTATGGTTGTTCAAGTTCTTAGAGGGTACTAAGCTGGATTCCACTAAATAATGTTTTATATATTTGTTATAATTATACATTTTACAATAAATCCTTTTGTGTCTATATTTAAAGATTTTTTTCTAAACATACATATGTTTTCCTTAAAGAAAATAATTTTTAAAAAAATTATGTTTTTTCTTTAAAAAAAAAAAATTTAACAGTCGAAAAAAAAAATCCTTTAGTGATTATATTTTATTTACACTTTATGTTATTGTCATCTGGTATTTCTCAATTCAAAACAAAATTTCAAATACGCTCAAAATTCTTTTTTTTTTCCCTGATTGACGGGATTATATAATTTTGTCTGATTTCTCGAGTGTGAATCTTTATTTCCAGTTAAGTGATATGTTTATTTGCAATAATCGAATATATCTCTTAAAATATTTTTTAATGCTTCGATGCGAAAATGAGAAAATAACCATTTTCGCATTTCACGGCATATTCTATATAGGAGAAATTTAATTCATTGATATTTCCTTCTTATTGTGAAGCAATACATTGCAGACTTCTTTCTGGATAATTCGTTTTAAATTATATTTTTTCTTCTAAACTTAATGTTTGCTTATTTCAAGGAGAAAAATTTGTACTTACGTTTTGTACAGTTGACCAATTTCGTAAAATTAGAAGACACGCTGCCAAAATGCTGCGATATAGTGCATTCTTGTGCACTGTCGTATACAGTAATAATAACAATTACAGCATTTGTCGATATTTTTTGAATTAGAGGTGTCTTTTCGCTTAGCAAAATTGGTTTACAGTACCGAAAAAGTACCCTCAAAATTGCATGAAAATTACAATACGGAAAATATTATATACATAGCATACAAGGTATAAATAATAAGATTAATTTATCAGGTAACCAAGAAAATTACGTCATACTTAAAGAAAGAAAAAAAAATACGTATCTAAATAATTTCAAAATTTTTGTCAAATAATATTGATTGTTCTTAATAAGAATATGAAGATAGAGATATCAGGACTATCCTTCTTTTGTATTTCAAAATACAATTTAAAAAAACGATTTTTTGGGGCTATGAGCAAAAGACAAAAAAAAATATATACCATTACTTTTTAAATTTGAAAAAAATTTTTTTTATTGCCTTTTCCGTCATCATTCCTTCCTTTTTACTGAAAGTTTTCTCCCATTCAGAATTGCCAGCATCTGAAAAAAAACTTAGCGCAATTTTTTTAAATGAACGAGGGACAAGAAA